>CAHIKZ030001212.1:145000-601414 GCA_903632075.3 Acanthosepion pharaonis
TCTATTAACCATTATCAGGGATGTCTTTGGTTTAACTGAATATGTAGATTTTTTTTTCTAGAAAAAGAAAGTGCCAACTCTTTATAACATCAATTATGAAGACAGCTATGTGCCGACCGTGTTCAGAAATTAAAAATCATTCCCTTCCCTATATATATATATATATATATATATATATATATATATATATATATATATATACACACACACACACACATACAAAAAAATCTACATATTTAATTAAACAAAAAAACATCTTTGATAATGGCTAATAAATTAGGTGGAAGTTTTTGGACTAACATCATTTGAACAATTTTTACATCTACGATATTTTGAAAAGAAATCATTTGTATGAATACAAGAAAAACTTAATAAAAAAGCTTAATTGCAGTGTCTTGTATATTAATTCAAAACGTTATTTTTCGTGGATGCCAGTATTTGAGTAGACACACTTTTTAAAACAGTGTTTATTTTGTCTACACACGTGAGAATACTTAATAAAGAAAATGTACCCTTCAGCAGGATTCAAATGTATCCCCCTTTGCAGGAGTAACCACCATCTAATCTGGCGTGCTTTGACCATTTGGCTATGGAGAGCTTCACAGTCAAGCTCGGTTCTTTTTCTTAATGCACATTCATTCACTATATCTTCTCAGTTTTGTATCCATAATATTAACAGAGCAATTAGCCTGTGCATTCATAAAAAACTTAATAAAGAAAATTTGGCCCTCTAGCAATATGTGAGCATATGTTCCCTCTTTCTCGAGTGTACAGCCTGGTAGATGAAATAAATACTGTTAAAAAAAAACAGAGCATTTATTCAAATATGGGTATCCCCTAAGTACTGTATGAAGAAATACAAATATGTCAAATTAAAAATAAAATCCATTATTTAGAAATATATATATTTACATATATCCAGACTAACTTTATTTACCATTGTCTCAAAAATATCTGCAATACAACTTTAAACACACTGAAAAAAATTTAAAACCACTTTGAAATAAAAATGTTTTTAAACGCTATTTTCATTTGTAGTTTTTAGTAGCATAATAAAAACACCCTTAAAATGTTTACAAAATCATTGTCTTGAACCAGGTGATCCTTAAACCATGGTCTGTATCCCCAGAGCAGACACCATTAGGTCATTGTTTTCTCTGCATTCTTGTGCTTGGTAGCATGGCCATAACTGGAAATTTTCATGAGGCAGATGAGCATATCAGACTTTATTCTCTTGAAGCTGATTGATAGGATGGGAGGAATTTCAAGTACCATTTTCAAGGACTGGAACTAATCATCTCTTTCAATTATACTAATAATGACTACAAAAATGTTAAAAATTTAAGTCACGATTAAAAAAATCTTTCAAAAACGTTATTTGAGGAATATTAGCTGATTTACAGTTTAATCTGATTCTAAACATATTTACTTTTAGTTTAAAATATTGCAGAAATGTATTTTTTAACAAGGATGTAGATATTTAAGATGTTAACAGCTTGACTGACAGGTGGAAGTTTATCTAATTTTTTTTCTACAGTGGACATGTTTGTAAAAGTTACATGAGGAACATAAGTGCATTTTTTGTATAATTCTTAACTAGCCAGTAAACTTAAACATTTAGGAAAATATCCTCTGTAATTTAATGTTTTATTGAATTTTAGGTATTTTGAATTAAAATTTACTATGGTTATCACTCTTATTTTCTGATAATGTCATGTGTAGACATCTGTATTTACAAAAAAAAACATGTTTATCTACATGGAAATAAATTCTTTTTAAAATATTAGGAGTCGATGAATTGTAGTAAGCTTTTCCATTTATGACAAGTAAATATAGTTTTTACCTTATAACAATCTAATTGGTACAAATTAATACAAAAATTTAAAAGATTTCAAACTTTAGAAATTATTCTAATTAAAATTAAAAAAAAAAAGAAAAAAGTTTTCATCAAGATACTCTAAAACAGAAATCTAAAATAATTTAATTCTGTTGTATATGGATTCTGAAGGTTTTATCAAAATCCATTGAAAGATATTTCCTCTACTAATCGTTATCTTCCCCACTCCCTGCTAATGCAAGAAAAACAAGATTTTTAACCAAAATTTTAAAGATTCTAAAAAGTATAAAAAAAATATAATGAAATAATCAAAAGATCCTTAGGCTGTGCCTTTTAAAGATTTTGACAATATAATTTTGTTTTTATTAAATTTGGAGCATTTTTTCATCATAGTATGCTCATTTTTTTTTAGTGAATCTGGAGGTACCAGCATAACACATAAATGTTATTTGTTCAGGGCGCATTCAAGTTTGTTTTTTTTTTTAATTTTCACCAAACATTGATAGAAAAATATAATTTTCTTGTTTTGTTTATGAAGACCAAATTTGTTCTTAATCATTTCAATCCAAACAAAAGAACAAAAACAAACATTGTTAAAAAAAAAAAAAGAAAGAGTTTTTTAATTTTAAATAAAAAAAATTACTTTGCATGATTAAAAGGTTTATTTTAGTTGACAATTTTATTTTTGTTCTAAAAAATATTTAGTTAAAACAATTTAGAGGTGCAAAATTTCTTCATTAAATAACCCATCATGGGTTAAGAACTTGTAAAATTGACCATCAAATTCTATCTTTTGTTACTTCAAGTCACTTTTGACTCTTCCCATCCCTCTTTGGACTTGTCCTGTCAGTCGTTCATACAAACTCAATAAGTAAACACTTCAAATGGTTAGCTAGATCAATTATGACTGCATAGTGAGTTCAATCCTCACTGGGTGCCCCATAATTTTGGCCTTCTGCCACATCTAAGCTATGCTTAGAAAATTACTGGGCACTTAAAATATGATGTAGTGGTTAACAGGCTTGTCTCACTAGATCAGTTATAAATGAAAAGTGAATTTGATCCTCACTGGGTGCCCCTAAACTTTCAGCCTTCTGCCACATCTGAGCTACACTTATAAAATCCCCATATAAGTCCAATAAGTAGCTTACAAGCTGTTTTCACCTGTTTTTCGTACCTTCAGTATGCCCTACCATCTTTCCTCATTATGTGTTTCAGAAGTTTGAGTTGTTCTTACAGTACCTATTTTCTGTAAAACTTCCTTATTGCTCTTATGCTCTGTCAATGGAATTCTCAACAATGCTTTATTAGGAAGATATGTTGATCACAATTATTTAATCTTTTTTTTAGCTTTTCATTTATTGTTGTTATTGTAAATATTATTTATTGAAAAAGTATTTAATGGATTTATGTGTTCATGCCTGGCTGCAATGAATAAACTGTATATAATTCTTAGATTCTTGTTTGTTGTTATTTCTCTGAAAATTTTTCTTTGTGTCACATTTATTCAAAGTTACTTTTTTCCCTTAAAGTGTAGAATTGGGGTGGGGCATGAGATGAGCTTATTATTACCTTGTACCCCACCAATTTTTTTTTCAATAAATAAGAAATGGCAAAGACTTTTTTAGTTACCTCATAGTTCAATAAGAATTTTATTTACCAAAATGAAACCAAAATAATGTTCTATAGCAATTTCTGAAGGTCACTCTAACAGAAACATTCATGGCATTATGTAAGTGATTCTCAGTGTGCTGCAAAATATTGTAATGTCATACGTATATATATATATATATATATATATATATATATATATATATATATATATGTGTGTGTGTGTCTAGTAATGGTACAGTGTTAATATTTGATTAAATGAATAATTGCAATGAAATATTGTTACAGCATATATTGATATAATAAATGCAAATGTCAGTGTCACTGTGTTACACTATTTCAATTAAAGGGACACAACTTTCTAACTTTCAATAGCTCATGTTACAGAAATTTTTAATTCCCAAGTTTTCCTTACTGCGATTCATTTTTTTTTCTGTTTTTTGTATGATAACAATTTTTATAACTTGGAAATAAATTTGGGAATAATCAAAATTAATTACAAAATCCAGTGAAAGTCACCCATGAAATAAAAATAATTGTTTGTATGGAAAGTAAGGACCTACTCACATCAAATTGTCTTTAAATTAAGCAGTGGCAGAACTTTTAAAAGGTAAGCTTAAATATTAATGCAATACTTAAATGCAGCAATCAATTTTGAGTTTTTCTGTAGTTTATTGTTGCCTATCGCATATGGCAGCAGTATGACTCACAAAAAGAAATCTCCGCCAGCAGAGGACCAGATTGCAATCAAAATGAGCCAAGGCTGCAGTGAGGAAAAAAAGTCCCTTGCAAAACCCAGATCAAACAGCAACCAGTTGAGTGTATGTGTGTAAGTAGTAATGGTATAGCTTTAGTATTTGAATAAATGAATAAGTATTAAACTTTTTTCAAATAATTCTTTTCACTATTCTTTGATTGTGTTATTTTAAATACTTTGTTTTTAATACTCATTTTTTTTAAAAAAAAAAGTATTAAATAAGCTGCACAAGTAGTTGAATAGAAACATTGAAATAAAGTAAATTTATATCTGTGTGTCATATTTTCATTTGCTCCTAAGTATACCATTGCTTAAAAATGTTGAAACAATAATATAAGGCTTCAAATATCCAAATAATATAATTTTATTTACCAAAATAAAGCATAAATAGTCTAATTGTAACAATGTGGATGTAGAATAAAGAAAAATTTAAGGTTAAGAATTAAGATTAAAAAAAGATCTAATTAATAAACAGCCACATGGGTGTTTGGAAACATAATTGCCAGGACCAGTTGATGGTTACAAGTCCTGAAAGAAAAGCAAAATGTGGTGAAATCTTTTCATTAGTCCATGAATTGAGTAATCCGCAATTAGTAAGAACATGATATTTTTTCTAGTTAAAAAATGAAATTCTCTTTTGGGTTTTTGTTGGTCGGCAACTTTTTATAGAGATTCTTTCGGCTGGATATAATAGTCCTTGAATCAAAAGCCGGAGTTGATAACAGCAGAAATTCCTTTTCATCAACTGACAACCCTTTTCCAAAATCTCATTTTTGTAGGGGCTAACACCTAATTTGCATATTTCTAGATGTTTCTCAAATCATCTAGATTTTTCTTGAATATGCTAGAATGATCTAGAATCTTCCATTCTATTTCTAATTTCTCTATTTTACAACTACTTCATGAATGAAAACTTTTTTGTAATAACAAGTAGGACTCAGTGGGATGCCTTATTATAGAAATGCATCCTCGTAACACTGATAATGAGACACCATTAGATAGTGCAAACCCAAAAAACCCAAGAGTGATCTAGAAGCAGTGAAGAAATGAACACACAATGATTGAAGAAGATGCGCACAATAAAAACTTTGAAGAACAGAAATTAGATAAGTGACTTCTATCTACTTTTCTTCCTCATTTCCTGGTCTAAAACCAAGTAACAATTATAAAAAAAAAAAATAACAAACTTAAGAAACATTCTCCCCATTTGAAAAGATTGACTTCTTTTTTATTTATTTTTTCAGTTTATGATTTTTCTGTACATTATTTACATTACTTGGACTATTGTCCTCATCTTTGTCACCATATTTATTACGTTTCTGCCGTTGTACGGTCTGGCCTTCTTCAGGTGGTTGGAATGTCGAACTGAACCCTTTATTATGCTCACTGGGGTAGACTGTTCTTGTTCCATGTGCCATGTTTAATGGATGTCAGTTATCAGTTATCTCCTGTTAATTTTCCCTCTGAAAGTTGTCCACTGCTTTAACTGGGTATTGAACTCACACTCTTTGGATTCTGTCACTGGATCTAACTAACACCTTTATCCACTGTGCCATAATACATAATACCTCATCTCAGAAATATAGACAGATACAATTTTTCTGATGTAATTTTTCATTGAAATAGAAATTGTATTGTCAAAGTGAAGTGATGGAGAGATAATCCATTATTGGAAACTACAAAAACAACAAAACAAAAGAGTATAAAGGGCAACTTTGAAAATTACATCTGGCATATAATTTTGGATTTTCAATATACAGAGTATCCAAAAAAAAAAAAAAAAAAAAACTAATAATTTTGTAGTCAATTCTTGCTCAATGATCTCAAATTTTAACAAAATGTGTAAAAACTAAGTTGTCTGTGTGGACTTTTTCAATGAGAATCTACCAGGAAGATGCATAGGGGATGCCAGTGATGATGTGCCATTGAAATGACCATCATGTTCACCTTACTTTGACTCCTTGTGATTTTTTGGAAAGATTTTTTGATGGGATTGTGAAAGGACATGTCTATATCTCCCCTCTTCCTACAAGCCTAGAGGAACGTAAGCAGGGAATCACTAAGACACTGGAAAATGTTACACAAGACATGCTATAGCATGTTTGGCAGGAACTGGACAACCGACTTAAACATTTGTGAAGCTTTCTTAAATTGGTTATAAAATCCACAACCCTTTGAATATCTTGTTCAAATTTTGATAAGTCTTTTACGAAGTCTATTTAATTTTGTTTGCCTGGGATGTAGTTACTCAGATATTCACATTTTTAATGACGTCAATTCTTGGTGGGCACTCTGTATATTGTAGAAAAATATGAATTAAAAATTTAAGAAGTGATTTCTTAGAATTTTATTTTACTTTCATAACAAATATAAGAGTCCAAATTTTTCATCTTGCAAAAAAAAGAACAATAATTATTTAATAAAGGTGGGATTAAATCATTACAATGTTAAAATTTTCCCATGAATTAGCAAAAATCACAATCATTTCTTATTGATAAAAACTTAATATTGTAAACAAGTAAAAATAACAATCTATTAAAAGTAATTTTAACATCAAGACAATTTGCTGGGAAATAGTTACTTTAATTTTTACTCAATTTAATTATGCGAATAAAATAGCAATATTTTATTGAAAAAGAACACTAAAAAATATATCTTATGACATCAATGGCTCACCTCAGTCGAGATGATGGACAGCGACACAAATATGTGTTGACAGCTTGAGACTGATTTGCTTCCGTTTGTAAGTATGGGGGCCCATGATAGAAATATAAGCTCAAATATATTTACTTTGAGACCAAAACATAGTAAATGTATTTTTGAGTTTTTTATGAAAATTTTTATTCTAACATTTAAAGAAATAAAATTTTCACTGTGAATAATTTAAGGAGCAAACTATTTTATTTTTAGAATAAAAAAAAAAACTTATAGATTATATTTTGTAACACCTGTTTCTAGGAGAGACTTTGTAAATCACAGATACAATAATAGTAGCATCTTCAAACAATACTCTGTCAGATGCTGCTAATTCCCATATATATATATATATATATATATATATATATATATATATATATATATATATATATATGTAACCACTTTCAATCCTCTGCCTCAACTATCCCAAATAATCAAGCGTTAAGCTGGGAAATACTACATCTCAAACCAGACCTAAAAAAACTGCTTAAGGAACCCGGCCTTCTTGCATATCGTAGACCTCAGAACCTCAAAAGAAATCATAGGTAGTAACCACATTTCAGGGGACAAGGTAATCCGTAAGGAACTGAGAACAAAAACAACAGGATTTTTCCCAACCATGTAACAACAAAAAAGTTTATGTTGCAACCATATTAAAAAAGTAGGAATTCATTCACTAGCTCAATCACTAAATCTACTTTCAAAATCTACCACGATTCTAACTGTA
Source organism: Acanthosepion pharaonis (assembly GCA_903632075.3). Lineage (NCBI taxonomy): Eukaryota > Metazoa > Mollusca > Cephalopoda > Sepiida > Sepiidae > Acanthosepion > Acanthosepion pharaonis. Next base: position 152,630 of record CAHIKZ030001212.1, read on the forward strand.
GAAGTCAAAACATAATTTACCTCCTAGAATGCACACTATGCCAGAAACAATATGTAGGAAAATCTGAATGGCCCTTTAACTACAGAATTAATAATTATAATGGCCGAATTAAATCGACTCCCTATGAACAGTTATTACCTGTAGAATAACATTTCCGCCTAGAAAAACACGATTTCAAAACCCATGCCAAATTCACTATAATTGAGAGAATAGAAAAGTTCAGAGCAGATAACATTAGAAAGATTTTAGGAGTCCCATGAAAATAAGTGGATACAACGTCTAAAAACAAAATACCCAGCCGGGCTAAATCATAAATTTAACAATATATAATAGTAACAATCAACAAATCAAAACCTACCACATTTCTCACCCACAAAAGACAGACATGCTTACGGAGGAATGGAGGCCTCACACTATACACTCACCCACACGATTATACACATGTACACACACCATACTCCTCACTCCCTAAAGTGCCAAATGATAACACACACCTACAGCAATACACACACTTACACATATCATACTCAATCACTCCCTAAGAACCAAATAACACACACACAAACACTAAACAGAGACACATCCCCTCACCAGGTCCAATAAAACTGTCAAACTGACCAGAGAATTCAGGATAAAATGTATCTATCCAGTTCTTATCTCAAATAACAACTTAAAAGAGACTGTTTGACCAACGCAAGGAATGTTAAAAGACTCATGTGAAAAAAGATAAAAAAATAAAAAAACAAATGAAAACTACAGACAAAAGTTCATTTTCTCCAACAAAGACATTCATTTCTGTAGTTTCTGCTAACAACAAGCAGAAATATTTCTCCTCCCGATGATGGCCATTTTGGTCGAAAACTAGTGGAGGAATCTAAATGGAATAATAATAATAAAAAACGAAAGAATATTAATCTACAACCCAGTGTGTCTAATGATTTTAATTTTTTATTTTCTTATTGTTCAAAATATATATATATATATATATATATATATATATATATATATATATATATATATATATATATATATATATATACACACATACACTTTTCCTTTACCTGTCACATGATCTAATTATTTCAAGATGAGGTTGACTGTGTTTGCTCTCTGGCAATCTGTCTTCAAACCCAAGTATCAGCAGTGACACTTTATTCATATATGACATCTCCCCTTTGAGATGACTTCCTCTGGAATCTATATTTCTTCAGATTCAGTTCAATATTTAGAAATTTTGTTGCTATTCTTTTTCTCTTACCATAAAACATTGGTTCAACAATTTTGGCATGGGTATATCAAATGTGTCATACAAAATTTCCATAGGTACCTTTTGTCAGAGACTTTTTAAATCAGTGAATCTGCATTTTAAGTGATTAAGATGTCACTTACGTTCCCTCTTTGTCCATGTACCATTTATGTCATTTTGCCAATTCATTTTCTTATAACACCATCTTCCCAGAATTCTTTTCCATGTTGATACATTTTAAAACGTTTTTTTATCTCCAAGTTTGAAGTTTAATCTTCCAGGCAAACATCAACAGGTGACATACCAAACACAGTGTTCAGGTTTGGTGTTATTCTGAAAACACTCAGAAATTGTTGTAGCTTTACTTCATCTGACTTCCCTTTCCCTCTGACTTTTTTTAGTGCTCTTTTAAACATTGACAAACCGTTCCACTTGTCTATTTGATCTTGGGTGATAAGAGGGAGTTGTAATATGTCCTATTGCTAATGATTTTGGGCATCTCGAGGTGGTGTAATGGTTAGCAAGCTTGTCTCGCTAGAACAATTCTGACTGACTAGTGAGTTTGATCATCACTGGGTGCCCCATACTTTCGGACTTGTGCCACATCTAAGCTACGCTTGGAAAATTACTATTGCTAATGATTTACAAAAAACCTTAAATTCACTAGACGTGAATTGTGTTCCGTTGTCTGAAATGATAGTCAGGAACACTGAACCTTGCAAAAATCTTGTGTAGGAAATTTATCATTATTGCGGTAGAAGGTCTTCTACATTTTAATATTTCTGGCCATTTAATGTAACTCAACTACCACTAGATAGTCCTGCAAAGTCTATATGTACTCTGAACCATGGCATATTGGTTGAATTTTGATAGGTGGTGACTTCGCTGCCAGAACATAAACAATGTCTGCATGATTTCACTAAATTTTCAATATCTTTATTCATTTTTGACCAATAAGTATAACACCTCATTAAGGATTTCTTTCTAGAAATTCCTGGATGTCCTCTGTGAAATTCTTTTAACATACGTTTTTGCAACGATACTCATATCATAATTCTTTCTGCGTACATAAGTACATTATTACATAATGAAATTATATTATTTCCAAAAATATTTTTTCCTTTGTTATGGGCAGTTCTCTTACAGTATTCTATAATACCTTAATAATTTCATTTTCAGACCTTATTGCCGCAATGAGCTAGTGACAAATCCGATGATAAGACTTTCTTGATCTCTTCGAAAGCACTTTTACCTGACCAATTCCATTTCACATCTTTTTTAGCATGTTATTCAAGGTCATTCATTTGTCTATGTTTGGTATATAATATATAAAAGTGAACATTGAAGTCAACACTCAGAGGCGACAGGTTGTTTCATGCAAGACGCAATCGTCAGGCCACGAGTGCTGGAATTTTTCTCGACTATATATATGGGTCAGTGGTGCATTGTGGGTAATCTGTTCTGGTGGTTATTTTAGCGGGAGTTGGTTATTTGTTTATTTATTTGTTTGGGTTAATTTATTTTACTTGTTTTTCGTTTTCCTTTTTTATTTTATATATTTATTTATTCCTTTCATTTTTCGATGTTTTATTAACATAGTAAAAAAAAAATTGGAGGATTTGCTTAGGTCGCTTATTTAATAGTTTGTTTTGGTCTTGGAAGATAAAGCTTTTTATTCATACAATTTTTAGATTGCTTGCCATAGTCTATTCTGTTATTTTGTCGGGGGACAGTTTTTAATTTGTTTATTATTTTATTTATTTATTTGGATTGATTATTTTGACTTGTTTTTGCTTATTTATGTTTATTTTTATTAGTTCTAACAGTTATTTTAGCAGGAGCGATTTGTTAATTTGTTCATTCATTTGGATTAATTTTTACTTGTTTTTTCCTATTTATTTACTTATTTTTTATTTTGTATATTTTATCTACTCTATTCGGTTTATGATTTTTTAGTAACATAGTAATTTTTTTTTTTGTTTTTTATCGTTATATAGCACTTAGAGCTATTTTTATGTTAAATTTTTGGATTGATTGTTGTAGTCTATTTTAACAGTTATTTTGGTGGGATTGGTTTGTTAATTTATTTATTATTATTTACTTTATTATTTTTACTTGTTTTTATGTATTTTATTTTTATTTATTCTATTTTGTCTATTCTAATGGGAGTGGTTGTTAATTTGTTTATTATTTGTTTAGGTTAATTTTTACTTTTTTATATTATTTCGTTTTTGTGTTTGTTCTTTTCAGTTTTTGATTTTTAAGTAACATAGTAAAAATTTGTTTTCATATCTGCATTTTGAGATGAGCTCAGATTGTTTATTTAGTAATTTATTTTGGTCTAGGAAGGTAATAATAGCTATTTTTTTCCTCCAAGCAAAGTTTTCAGGTTTTGGATTGATTGTTGTAGGCTGATGATCTTTTCCTTATTTTCCAAGATATTTTTGGTGTGATTTGTGTTTTGTTTTTAATTTCCCAGATGTACTTAGAAAGCATTGTGCTGTTCGCATATTTACTATTTGTGAAAGATGTTTTGTGTGCATAATTTGTTTTGTTTCCTATTATACTTTTTCTTCATTATCTAGTGAATTTACCGTGGCTTGGTATATTACTTTTTTTTTTTTTAAGCAATTACCATTTAAGGGACATTCATTCTTTATTCTACAGTTACACATGGGTTTAATTTGTTCAGGTGGTTTGTTGATAGTTTTCCTGTTGTGTTTTTTTTTTATTATTTGTGCCATGTTCTCAGTGCAACTGTAGCTGATTTTTACAGTGTTTTTATTGAATATTTTGTGTAGAGTGCTCGGTTCTTGGAAGTGTTTAAGAGTTTAAGGAATATTTTGCCTACATTTGTTTTTACGTTTTTGCTGTATGGTGGGTTGAACCATGTGATATTTCTCTTCCTGTTGGCCTTTTTTGTGCTCTGTGGTATGTGAGTGTTGCCAGGAATCCACTATCTTTTAGGGCTGTTTCATAGTCTTTCTTAGCATCATTAAATATGGTTTCATTGCAAGAATTGTCGGAAAGTCTGCAGTTAATCGATTTTGGTATCTGTTTGATTATTGAAGGTTGGTGATTAGAAGATGTGTGCATGTACAGTGGTTTGTCATTGGGTTTTCTGTATGGTTTATATGTGCCTTTTCTTAGGCTGAAGGTAACATCTAGAAAATCTACTCCGTTTAGGTTAGTTTTTATATCTATGTCAAGTCTGTTATTTTTAAAAATCCTTATTATTGCTTTTCTAGTTTTGTCTGTGTTTTGTTTGTTATAGTTTCTCAAGATTATCAGACCATCGTCCCTGTAGAGTCCTGTATCATTTTTATCTGTTATTTTGCTTAGTTCATGTTGTAAATATATACCCATGATTTCACAGGTCTGCACTGTCAAAGCTTCCCATTGTAGTGTCAAAGATCCCTTTTTTCTTTATCCATGCATCTTCATTGTGGAATAGTAGTGATTTACGGGAGTGTTTAATGATATTAGTTTCACTTGTGTTTATTTTTATTTATTTCTTGGCTAACATGATGACCTTATCTAGCATGGCTTCTGTTATGGATGGCTAAAATTCTTTTATGTTAAATTTTATAAATTGGCAATTATGTTTGTTATTTATGTTGTGGAACGAGTCAATAGTTGCTTTTGTGTTTTTCAACTGATTTACTCTTAACTTCTTCCTTAGTTTAGAATTAATTCTTTCTAGTATCTTTTTACTTATTTTACCTAGTTCACTTTTAGTTGGGTTTATGAGTCTGCATGCAGGTTTGGTTTTTAAATTTTCTTTGTGGTCTTTGTAGCTTGGGCCTTACTGATGTAACTTATTCAGTGTAGGTCTAATTTTATGGCAATTGCTTTAGCTTCCTTATTGATATTGTCTTCTATTGTTTTTGGTGCTTTTTTGTATGTTTTGGTTATGTTGCCCTTGAGTAATTTGTTGTGCATAGGGGGGCTTAGTTCATATAAATTTCTTGTTTTGTCCGCTGCAATAAATACATTTTTTGAATTGTTTATTTTAGTTATATCTTCTTTTAGTTTTTTTTAAATGCATCTTATTATTTATGGAATTTTATGTTTCTAACTAGGTCAGTTAAGTCTTTCTCGAAGTCGTCTAATTCTTTTTGTTGCGTAGGGGGGGGCATTTTTTGGTGTTATTGTGCAGGTCCTGGTTAAAAAAGAAATGGACTTTCCATCTTATTCTTTTTATGAAGCTTTCTGTTTTTTCAATTAATTTTAGCTTATATGTGAATGGAGAGGGGGTGGGTATGTTTTTTAGGGAGTAGTTGAGGTTAAATTTTTCAATGTCCATAATGTGTTATAAATGTAGCAAAAGTGCCCTACTGTTTATCAGGAGCTGAGTATTGAGCACTTTATCCCATAAATATAGCACACCTTAAAACTATATTTCTTCATATTCAGCATCTTTATATATATATATATATATATATATATATAATAATAATGATAATAATTAGCAAACCCTAAAAATGCTTGTAACTTCGTTATATTTGCTGGAGTGGGCATGTCTTTTATTGCACTTGCCCTTGAAGGATTTGGTCATCTACTATTTCCATTGATAATTTGTCTTAGATATTTAAGTTTGGACATAACTCGCATTTTCCTTCACTGATCTTAAAACCATATTCTTTAATTCTCTCAAATACTTATTTTACATCTTCTGTATGTTGCTTTTGGGTCTTACTTTTAATAAGTACATCATCTAAATAAGCCTGTGCACAATCGAAACTGGCAAGCATCGTATCCATTATATGTTGGAATATGCATGGTGCTACCTTTATACCAAAAAGAAGTTGGTTAAATTTGTATAATCCTCTATGAGTGTTAACTGTTAATAGTTTGGAGCACTCTTCATCTACTAATACGTGTAGGTAAGCATCTGACGGGTACAATTTAGAAAAAAAATTACGACCATTTAATTTGGCAAAAATTTGTTCTGGACTTGGTAACGGTTAGTTATATTGTTTTAAACTTTCATTTAACCCCATTGAAAAATCAGATTTTATTATTTCTTTTCTTAATGTAAACTGTTAGTGATGCCCATTCGGAATAGTCTATTTTTGAGGTCATACCTAATTTTTCTAGTCTGTCTAATTCCTTATTAATTGGTTCTAAAGCTGCAAAAGGTACATTCCTTTTTTGGTTTAAATGTCAGTATTACATTCTCTTTTAATTTAAATTTAGCTTTAGTTTTTGTGCATGGCCTTCTGAGAAAACTTCTGGAAAACTCTTTTTCAATTCATTCTTTAATTTTTCAGTTGTCATACTAGCACTGGATGTAACAATATTTATTTTGTTGCAAAATGAGTTAATTGGAAGGTCCCAAACATCAAATAATGTAATTTAGTCAGTTCCAATTAAATTAGCAGTATTCTTTAATACAAACACCACAGCTTTCTTGGTTTTTCCAACTAAAAAATGTTACAGGTGAATTCACCCAAAAAGTTCAATCTGTTTCCTGAAACTCCATGCGCATCTTTATTAGAAGCCAATAAACTGGGTTTACCCATTTTTCTTCATGTTTGTTCATTTATGATAGTGATATTAGATCCTGTATCTAGTTGTAATTTTATTTTTACATCATTAATTTCCACAAAAACAAATTTCCTCTTTTGAAATGTTATGTATTTATCATGTTCACATACATTTTATTTTTTCTTCATTTTTTTGTATCTACAAGTACTTTTATGTCCTACCTTCCCACATTCCTAGCATTTTTTGTTCTTGAAAAAACAATTACTTTTGAAAATGTTTACCTCCACAACCGTGGCAAGTATTAGGTATTGAGGGATCTTCAGGATAAGCTTGCTAAAGAGGAAATGACATGAAACAGTATTTATTGATAAAACCACTAAAAGCTAATTAGCATAAAACCTCGTGACAGAAGAAGATAGAGAAAAACCAAAAACCAAGGGCCTCTATACCAATTACTAGGATTTCCTATGCCTACACCTATTGAAAATTTAAGATCTTTGATATATTTTTTAAATTATTAAAAAAGAATTTCCCCCCAACAAATGTATTGTACAAGATTTTCAACAGAAATTATGTTAAATTAAGTTATAGCTGTATGCCGAACATGGCTAACTTAATTAATAAATATAACAGGAAAAAATCATAGACAAACCTGTGGCGGACATGAGACAGAACCTGGGACGAGCACAACTGGTCGCGACTTGCCTTGTCCCCATAAAAAAAAGCCCGTGTTGCTTAGCATGTAAAGCTACTGCAGTTGAAATGAGGGGAGAGAAAAAAAGCACTTACTGCTCTGCCGTAATCCATCCCTCGGACAGATAACGTAAAAAGAATGAGGAGGGACAGGCATCGCATTTTTTATGCAATAAGGATGCAATGCATTATGGGACATGGACGCAATGAATTATGGGATCACGTGAAGACGCAAGGGATTATGGGTACATGAACAACTATAAAAGCAACTACTTTTTTCCGAGTCGGGGAGTTCTTCGAGGGACGTTCATGGTTGATGGCAAGAACGGCCAGTTAGTGTGATTTTGAGACAGAACTCAAGAAGGAACGACTCAAGGTTGAAATACCAGCTGGGAGAGCTTGAATTTACTCGCTGGTTACTGTTTTTTTCATTCGCCTCACTCCAACCCCCCTAAATGTAACTGTAGGAATAAAGATGCCTGCCCAATTAAGGGCAGGTGCCAACAAGAATGTGTGGTTTACAAAGTTGAAATACACAGAAATAAACCTAATAGTAGTAATGAAAATGTTAAATTCTACATAGGATCCACCCAAGGTAATTTCAAAAACTTTAAGTATGAAAATTACAAACACAGCACTAGCCTGTCTACATAGATATGGAATATTAAACAGGAAGATGGTATTGACCCCCAGAAATGCCATAAGTATAAAGCAGTGGACAAGTATTGCTTGTTATATATGGAGGACAAATTAGCAATAGCCACCTCCGATGAACCTAATAATTTATTAAATCAAAGATCTGAGATTTTAAATAGGTGTAGGCATAGGAAATCCTGGTCATTGGAATAGAGGCTCTTGGTTTTGTTTTGTTTTTGTTTTTTTCTCTCTCTCTATCTACTTTTGTCACAAAGTTTTATGCTAATTAGTTTTTAGTAGTTTTATCAATAAATACTGTTTCATATCATTTCCTCTTTAGCCAGCTTACCCTGAAAATCCATTTAGGTGAAACCTTGGTAGGTTGTTCCTGGCTCTTTAGGATTTATTTCATTTCTCCCTGCTCTACTTAGCATATTGAGCACTCTACATTTTAGCTTTATTACTCGCTTAGGGTTTTTTCTTTGGACTAAAAACTTAAGGCACTGGATGATTTATTTTGCCCTGTTCAGATGTTTCTAGTTTTTCTCTTTTTTTTTTCCATTTTTCCCCTCGGGTACCAATTTGTTTGATAGACTTACAAATTGTGCTATCAAGATTTTTTCAACCGAGTATTATTATTAGTGTATATATATATATATATATATATATATATATATATATATATATATATATATAATATAATTTTTTTTTCTTTACCCATCACATCTAATTATTTCAAGATGAGGTTGACTGTGTTTGCTCTCTGGCAATCTGTGTTCAAACCCAAGTGTCGAAAACAACACTTTATTCCTGTATGACAGTTACACATAAATGAAGTATTAGAGCAATCAGAAAAAGAGTTTGAAAGATAATTATAAAATATTTCAGTGGTTTGTGTAGATATGTGAAACCAATGCATTATTTACTATATTGGTTTAATCTAAAAAAAAATTCCTTATTTCAATAATCTACTCTTGGGTAATATTTTGAAACTGTGTAGTTTTCTTATCTTCATTTGTTAAAAATAGCTGTAAAAGTCTGTAATGTGTGGGCACCCTGGGATTAAATGGACGCTCTACTTCTTGAAGATGGTCGACCCGGCAGTCAAAAAGATGGATGTTAGAACAGTAGTGCATAGGTGCGAGGTGTGCCAGTCAATTGACCTGGCACCGGTGCAATGGCAAAAAGGAAACTTGAGTACTACCTATGTTTGGAACAGGCTGGGGATAGATGTTACACATGTTAGCAGCCAGCACTATTTGACTATTATTGACTGTGGACCCTCTCGCTTTGCCATTTGGCGACTACTGTACCGGCAGGACACTGCCAGCATAATACGTCAATTGGAGCTGGCTTGTTGGTGTTTTGCATAGGTGAGTTACCAAGCTCTATGTAAAGGGCTGGAATGAGAAGGAGGGCACTGTTTTTCAGTCTCAGAAGTGTCTGTAGGAAAGAGGTTGACAATGAAAATTGTTAAAAAAAAATCTAAGCCATGTTTGGGATTGGGTGACAGTAACTGAAGAACGTAATGAGGAGCAAATTCTCTCTGAATGAATTGTTAGCAAAATTAACTTGCTTTTTAGCAGTGCTTATATTGTGCATCTAAAGTCTATCCAGTAAACAAACATCTTGTCCTTTAATGTTAAAAATTAACCTACTTTTAGCAATAGTACTTTGGTAATGGTAATTTTAAGATTGACCATTTCTATACAGGGAACATTTGGTATTCTATTAGAGATAATTTCAGTTTAATTCTATATTTTTCTCTTATAACAGTTTTCTTAAGTTCACTGTTATCACTCTTTTTGTTATTGGTGGAGGTTTTTTCTAACCTTTTGTTTAAGGTAATGTGGAAAGTCAACATCTTCATTATATAATTATTTGTTATTTGAGTTAAATGTTTTACTCATTTTTGTTGTTGCTGCTGTTGAAAGTGTTCAAGTGATGTGGTTTCTGCTATTTGGTACAGTTCTTTGTGAATTTGTAGCTCCAGTCTACGATGTCTGATGAAGTATTAGCTTCTTTAAGAACTATAGGATTAATTTCCTTAATCATTGATCTAAGAAAACAATTTTCAGGATTTTAAAAACAGAAATGATTTGGTATTTGGAATGTTAAGGGTCCCATTTAAATATTTCTACCAACTCTTTCACATCTAAAATCTGTCTGCAAAGTCTTCTTTCATGAGTCGCCTCATTACATTCACCTTAATCTCATCCAGAGTTGTTGTCTTTGGAAATTGTAAGAATGAACTAGTGTATTATCATGAAGAATTTGATAGTAACACAGTATATAAGCTTACTTAATGATTTCATTTCTGACTGAATTACCCCATGGATGGGTGGGTGTTCATATCTGTCCAGCCAGTTTTTGAGATATATTAAAAGGGCTAGATATGTTAGAGACAGGGATATGGCATGTGATGATGATGACAGTATTCATTTTAAAAGGGATGGATGCATTGAAAACAGATTTTTTTATGGGATATGTAACCTCTATCTTTTCTTATTTTGCTTTTTAACCCTAGAACACTAACCATGGGTATATAGTACCCAGCGCAAATTTTCCTATTTTAATTACAATTTTCAGTACCTGATTTTCTTACCTAAATAATATGCTTTTCAGTTCCTATTAATGTTAACTCAAAGTACAAAGTTTGAAGTTCCTGTGTAGAGGACTGTGTGGTGAAGATGTAATTAACGCACATGGGTTAAAATTTCCTACTAGCCGGTCCAGCTACACGAGAATGTTGGACTTTAATTAAGTCCAAAGAAGACAAAGAAAACAAACAAGACCGATAATTATATACAAACAAATATATGTATTAACAACGAGTTACAAGCACATGGACAGTTACATTGAGTTTGTGTGGTGAATATTATGTGTGTGTATTGTAGTGAGTGTTCATACGTATGTGTATTGGTATTGTTCTTAGTGTATTCCCTGAATTTGGAAAATGCTGTATTGGTGAGAGTTCACATATTGGTATTAGCTGAAATGAAGAAAGAAGAGAAAGAATTACCTCACCTCCATGCGAAGTGGGATACAACCCAACGCCTGAGGGGAAAAGAGAGATTGAGGCCAAAGGTCACCCAGTAATTATAGCAAGGGGAGAGAGACCCCTGGTGAAGGATTAAAGAACTAAAGAGGAGCTAACTCCGACACCTGCATGTAAAATATTTAATATAAAGATTTATATTTAATATTTTTTTTGATATTTTCAAAATTGAGTATGATATACCCATGGTTAGTAGTGGTATGACTTTAATTGATGGTTAGTGTTCTAGGGTTAATTAGAAGAAAAGTATAATGAGGAGGTACTGTCTGGAAGAGAGATCCGCAGTGACTGTACAAATATAATTTTGTGATTTTTTCCCAAGAGTAAAAGCCTGTGTCTTCTATTCTCAGAGTAAAATTATAAGTATTAATATTATGTATAATTATAGAAAATATCCTTGCATGTTTTCATTTATACTTCCTGTCTACACAAAAGATATTATAGAGATCATGACTATATCTTCCATTTTTATATTTGAATTTTTCAGATGATCTGTTATTATTATTTACATATTCTCTTTGTCGCCTTCATCAGATTTATATTGATTTGAGTAACTTACAATGGCCAAAATGTTGTGACAAAGGTGAAGACAATAGTCTGCATGTAAATAATTTAAATTTATCATCTATATTTATTTTGAATAGGAGTAGAGTTTCATCCCTTGTTTCCAGTTTAGGATTAGGTTTCTGGTTCCTTCTAAATTCTACTTCAACTTTATATATAACAGTTCTCGCCAGTAGGTCCCTGGTCAGTGCTACCACTGGTCATTCTTATCTGTGCTCTTCTCGGCCCCACATTGTGTTGATTAATCACAGAGCTGGCAAAGATTGAGTTATTGTCTGCAATCTTTGTGTTCATTCACTCCTGGTGAAGCTATGTCACAAAGGAAAAATAAATACATTCTTGCAGATGAAATAAAGAAAAGAGAGGAATTTATTCAGGGTCTATTTCTGTGCAGCTTATATTGTTCTTTGTACAGTAATATTACCCTTCCCACTGTGTGACACTTTGCTCAATTTAGCTAAGTCTGAAACAAGGCTTAAGTTGAAGATTCTCTCTGCAGCAAGTCATGTGGGATTTGGCAGCTCCTCCTGCTGTCTGGTCTTGTCTGTATCTCTTGCCGGCGACTCTGGAACTCTTTTGGTCACTTCAGTGTTCTGTTTATATTGACTTTTGCACAAAACTGGTCAACGTGATTGGGGGGACCCAGTGTTTTCCCTGTCTTCCAACAAGAACCCTTTGTTGTCTAGCTCTGGAAAATTAATTATATCACCAAATTTGGGGAGATCACTTTTCCTATGGGCAGCAGTCACAGGTCTCAATCAACCCTGATAACTCTTTCCTTCTCTTATTTGTGCTTCATACCAATCACTCCCAATGGGTGTAGGCAGTTCCTCTGTCCTTCGTATTTTAACTACTCCTGTCACCTTCGTTGTCCTTTTGACACGTCTGGTTCACAAACCGCATGACTTAGTTCCTGGTCATTAATTAAGATTATCATTTTAATTTCTCATCAATAAATTTTTTCCTAGCCTTGTTTATACAGTCAGAAATTTGCTAGCTGTTTCTTGAAGTCAGCTTATCTCGCCATCTTGTTAGGGTCATCACACTTTAAGAAGCATTCTGACTTTAACTAAGTGAGAATATTTGATTGATTTTTTTTTTGTTGTTTATCAAACCTTTGCAGGTTATTTAAAGCCAGAAATTATTTTTAGATTGTAAGAATTTTTTTAGATAATCATAATTTCATGATACAAGTCTTGTTAATTAATCCATTGTTAATTTACTCGTAGATGGGGGCAGGAAGAAGAGATGGATTCATACCTTTCCCAAGGACATTTATGTGTAAGTGAATATAACAACCCCAACTGGAATTGGAGCTCCCTGATTATCAAATCTGAGCCATTATCCATTACAGTACCCATACATCCAAGCTTACAGAACCTGGTATTCCCAAGTGGTCACCCATCTCGGTACTGGCTAGCATGTAACGAGCATGCGCGGACACGTCCTCGAACTGCATGTGTGTGTTGTCGCTGGACACACCTTGGAGTACCATAATGGACTCAACCGAGGACTATAAGAAGAAGATGCGTGAGTCATTTGGCGTCTTTTCTTGGGCGACAGCAGCCGTTGCGGTCAGTCGTTCGTCGACAGCAGTTGTGGGTGCCGTTTTGCTCGTTTGCTGTCGTAAAGTTTGGTTCGCAAGAAGGCGTTCGTTTTTTGATTCGCAAGAAGGCATTCGTTTTTTGGTTCGCAATAAGGCGTTCGTCTTTTGTGTCAGAAGAAATTTTTTTTCCCGTTTTCTCGCACAAGCTATTTCGGCATTATGGCCTTCGACCCGAAGCTGATACCACTGTTCGACGGAAGCGATTCTGGACAGTCGGTAGTGGAATGGTTGGAGAAGGCGGAACTAATATGTCAGTTGAGCGGTGTGAAGCAAATCGAGTGTGTTATTCTGATGCGTTTGGCAGGTGGCGCATATGCTGTGTACCAGCAATTGAGTGAGGAGAAGCGCGCAGACTTCAATTGCGTTAAAAAGCGTTATAGACAGCTTTCGCCTTAGATCACTTCTCCGCGTGGAAGGAGTTTGCAGCACATCGCCTTCATCCAGGGGAGACGGTCAACGTCTTTTTGGCAGAACTGCGCAGACTTGTGGTTCTGTTTGGTGGCGTATCAGAAAAGTGTTTGCAGTGTGTATTCATTGCTGGTTTGCCTGAGCATGCAGAGGAGCTTTTAAGAGCATCATCCCAGATGGAAGACCTGGATTTGTCACATGTGTTGGCACGAGCTTGCGCTATTTTGAAGAAGTGCACTGGTCCTACGGAGCAGGCCGCAGTGGCTGCACAGTTGAAGGAAACAGATGTGCACACGAGGTGCTATAAATGCGATGGAGTCAATCATAGGGCGTGCGATTGTCTCCTGGGTCGTGAACCATCCAAAGGTGCTGGTACCAAGCATCAACTGACCATCACTTGCTATCGATATCATTGGCAAGGGCACATTGCTCGGTGTTGTCCCGGAAACGGGCAAGGGGTCGAGAGTTCAGCGCCAATCTCCTCCCCAAAAACTCTTGTAAATGGCGCATTGCCTGTAGTGACAGTTCGTATCAATGGAATACCACGTACAGCTCTGGTGGATACAGGATGCACACAGTCACTAGTCTGCAAGTCATGCTGTCATGCATGGACAAGAAAATCAACACACGTGCTTACAGTAGACGGAGGCGCACTTGACTGCTGTGGAATTGGAGTGGTACAAGTTAGTGTTGGTGCAAAACTGCCCATCGCTATGGAAGCCCTGGTCGTGGACGGAGACCTGCTTGGATTTGACTTCCTGCTCAGACTAGACGCCATCAAACAGTTGGGAGGAATATCTGTAACTGGCACTGGTGAGGTGAAGTTTCCGCAGTGTGTCGAACCAGTCGTTGCTGCTATCACCATTACCGTGCCCGACTTTAAAGTAGAATTCGATGAGACCACTCAGAGATGGACCGCATCTTGGAAATGGGCTGGCAACCAACCTCTGGGTATGTTAAGAAATAGACTGGCAGAATATCCAGTTCCTGCACAAATTCAGGAGGAGTATGATCAGGAACTCCAGATTTGGATAGATAACGGCTGGCTGCTTCCTTCCCTGGAGGAGGAACTCGGACCCCCAAAGGGTTTAATTCCCCTCATGGCCATTCTGCAGGAAAACAAACAGAAGGTTCGGCCCGTTATGGGCTATCGGGAACTCAATGAATACATTGATGTGTACGCAGCCAATGCAGATGTGTGTTCCCAAAAATTACGGGAATGGTGTCAGCAAGGACCAAATGCTGCAGTGCTGGACCTACGCCGGGCCTATTTGCAGGTACACATCGACAAGTCCCTTTGGCCATTCCAAACAGTGGAGATTAAGGGACAAAGATATTGTCTAACCCGCTTAGGATTTGTGCTCAATATTGCCCCTTTAATCATGCGGGCCATTGTTAATACCGTCTTGAGCCAGGACGAGATCGTCAACGCAGCTTCCTCCTCTTATATTGACAATGTTTTTGTTAATGAGAGTGTGTGTTCCGTGGTTCGCATCAAGGAACATTTGGAGCAGTTTGGTCTGTCGAGTAAGACCCCGGAGCAGCTAAGAATTGGCGCATGCGTGTTGGGATTGCATGTCTGGGAGGAGCAAGGAAAATTGTGATGGCGTCGTGGATGTGAACTTCCAGTAGTCCCTGATTAACTTACCTGCCAAATTGTCTTCTCGTTGTGCGGAAAGTTGACTGGCCATTTTCCTGTATGCGGTTGGTTACGTGTCACCACGGCATTTGTGAAGCGGAGGGCAAACACTGTTACCACTGGATGGGATGATGAAGTCCAGGACCCTTTTCTAGCCCAGATGATCGACAACATTTTTAAGAGACTAGCCCAGGACGATCCAGTGAAAGGTGACTGGTGCATCAGTGAGCAAAATGTAACCGTGTGGGTAGATGCAAGCTCCTTAGCCACTGGTGTGGTTGTGGAGAGCAATGGCACCATGGCATAAGATGCAAGCTGGCTCCGACCGGTGCATGAAGACAAGCACATCAACATGGCTGAGCTCGATGCTGCGTTGCGAGATGTCAACCTTGCATTACAATGGAAGGCTAAAACCATTCATTTACGGACAGACTCAGCATGTGTGCATCGCTGGGTAGCTGACACTCTGTCCGGACGGACGAGAGTGCGCATCAAGGCAGCCTCCGAGATGCTAATTAGATGTTGGCTAGCAACACTCCAAGAGTTGGCCTTAGAATACGAGCTGGACATTGATGTAGAGCTTGTCAAGTCATGCAACAATCGAGCCAACCAACTTACTAGAGTACCACAGTGATGGTTAAATGAAATGCTCAAAATGACGGAACCCAGAGAACCTATGTGCGCTGTGGCTGAAGAGCGAGATGTTGCTCAAGTACGAGCCATTCATCAATCCAGTGGACATCCTGGTGTGAAGAGAACACTCTATTTTGTGAAGTTGATCAACCCAAGAGTAACAAAATCTGAGGTGTGAGCGGTGGTTAGGGGATGCAAGGAATGCCAGTCAATCGACCTGGCCCCAGTGCGTTGGAAACTGGGCAGGCTTGATGTGGAAAATTGACACAGGGTTGCGATGGATGTAACCCATTTCAGACATCAACTATACCTGACGCTAATAGACTGCGGCCCCAGTCATTTTGCCATTTGGAAGCCCTTGCACCGCCAAGACTCTGCTAGCATCATCAAGCAGTTGGAAGTAGTGTTTTATGAAAGAGGGTTGCCAGTTGAGCTGCTTACGGATAATGGCGCAGCGTTTTGTGGAGAGAGATTTGTTGCATTTGCAAAGATGTGGAATGTACAAATACGATTTCGCTGTGCCCACGTACCATCTGGGAATGGGATAGTTGAGAGATCCCATTGTACAATAAAGCGCATTGCGACGAGAACACGGTGTTCAGTTTTGGAAGCTGTATATTGGCACAATGTTACCCCAAAGGACAATAAAACTGCTTCAACTGCACCGGCGAATGCAACCTACACTTACACGGTCCGCATTAAGGGTATCGACGCAGCTTTGGTGTGTGACAACACGGTGGCCAATCCTTATACGGTAGGAGAGACTGTCTGGATGAAAAATCCGCATGGAAGGTGTACGACACAGTTCAGCAAGGGTACGGTGACACAAATTAATAGCCCACACTCCGTCTGTTGATGGAATACCGCGCCACATAAAAGATGTGCGACCAGCGTGTGGGAAGGATTATTCCATCAGCAACCACATTAGTTCTGATGATGATGAAGCCCCGATGGTTTATATAAAATCACAGGAAGAGCCCACCTCAGAGAGTAGCGCGCTTGATGAACCTATGCGGGATGAGCTTAGCGAGACGCCTGAAGAGATCACCACTGAGGAAGCGCTTGAGACCATACCACTGAGACGGAGCACCAGGCAGAAATGGCCTGCCCTACATTGCCATTTGTGTGATCTAGAGATCAGGGAGGAGTGTAACGAGCATGCGTGGAAACGTCCTCGAACTGCGTGTGTGTGTTGTCGCCGGACACACTTTGGAGTACCATAATGGACTCGACCGAGGACTATAAGAAGAAGATGTGCGAGTCGTTTGGTGTCTTTTCTTGGGCGACAGCAGCCATTGCGGTCAGTCGTCCGTCGGCAGCAGTTGTGGGTGCTGTCGTAAAGTTTGGTTCGCAAGAAGGTGTTCGTTTTTTGGTTCGCAAGAAGGCGTTCGTTCTTTGGTTCGCAAGAAGGCGTTCGTTTTTTGGTTTGCAAGAATGCAGTCGTCTTTTGTGTCACAAGAAGTTGTTTTTTTTTTCCCGTTTTCTCGCACACTGGCCAGGCTCAATGATGCTTAACTTTCCTGATTGTATCGGAACTAACGTTCCAATGTGATATGGCTCTGAGCTAAGTGAGTATAGCAAAAGACCACAAAAAATACTTTAATCTTATTTTCTTTTTTTTTTTTACTCCTCTCCTTAGCTAAGATAGCCTCCTTCCAAAAACAAATATATATGGTTCTATTTACCCTTCCTAACAGATGCAATTCCTTTTCTTTTTTTAGCAAAAAAAAATGGCTTCTCATACTTCTTACCAAGGAAATTTAATTCTGTTAAGAAACATTTTTTTTAAACACTGAGAATTATATCAACTGTAGTGTTTCCTATTTATGCACAATTATAACCAGAATTTTCATTTTTGTAGTGCTCCACCCCTTCATATGCATATGTAATTACATCAACAAAATTTTACTTTAGTTTGAAGTCCAAAAAGAAGAAACATGCCACACAAAATATTTGTTTAGCAAAAAATAACAAAAAGACAAAATTTATTAATACCTACAAAGGACAGGAAATTTTGGAGAGCCATATATCCTGAATGGATATCTCACATAGAAGAACAACAACATTGTCCTTATATATATATATATATATATATATATATATATATATATATATATATACAAACACACATAAACTGGCTGTAACAGCAAAATTTTCCAAATCATGTAACAGCTTAATTATCCATCCCACAAAATGTTTAATTTTTAAAAACAATTAAACTAACTGAATTTCTTTTTTCTGGGTTTTTAGATAAGCTGTTTAGCCATCTTGACACCATTTGTCATAAGAATCGCTGAAAAAACCTTTGAGTTATTCAGTTAAAAAGAGAGCAGGATAAAATTGTTTTGTGTCAGACCAACTGTCTTCCCAACCGAGCAATGGTGAGAGGAAAAAGATCGTTCAGTCCTTCAGTAATGTTACCACCATTCATACTCTGGTTTCCATCTACAAAATCCATTCAAGAAACATCAAGATAACAGTGAATAAGTTTAAAAAAGAGGTCACACTAGAAAGAAAATCTGGATCAGGAGGTCACAACAGGAAAAGGATCATCATTTCAACTTAGAGCCAAAGAGATCAATTAGAAAAGATCCAACCCAATTTATAAGACATTTGGCACGTGAAAGTTTCAGCTATGAGCAGTGAAAAAAGACTTGAAAATGAAATTGTACGTGAAACCTGTGAGGCACCTTCTTACTCCAGGATAGAAGGTTAGGAGGCAAAGATCATCTTGAATAAGTTGAAAAATGATCCTGGAATAATATATATATATATATATATATATATATATATATATATGAACTTTATTTCAATACTCCATGAGCTTCCAATCCTTAGCCATGATTAATTAATGATGAACATCTTGATTCTTTTGTTAAGCTTAGAGAGTAATTATACATTCTTATTGCTCAATGTCAAGTCCAATAGTGTTATAAAATCTTTGGAGAATTCCAGTAAAATATCTTTAAACATTTCTAAGATATGATGGTTCAGAGCCTAATCTGACAATTAAACAATTTTGCTGTTATACCTGGTGTGTGTGTGCGTGTGTGTGTGTGTGTGTGTATATATTATCCTGTTTATTAATTCTATCACAGCTACAATAAAAAAGAATCTATCTAAACTGAATGTAAAAATTGTTACTATTACATCCAAAACAATAAAAGACTTAGTCAATACTAAACAAAACAATAATCTGAAAGAGGAATTTACTCTATTACTTGTAATAATTGTCACAAAAATACATAGGAGAAACACTAAAGAATCTAAATTAAAGATTATATGAACACAAAAAGGACATTTTACAAAATAAGACATCAAAAGCTTTGGTTGCCCATCATAATGAGTGACCATAACTTTGACATAAAAAATGCTACTCTGATCAAATAGAAAATAATTCACAACGATGTAAATGCCTAGAGAGTATTTTAATCTCAAGGTCATCCACAGTAAATTTGCACCCTGGCTCTTAACAATATTTCACCATTTTTTGGCAGATCTTCTAATATCACAATGTGGAATATCTACTGGAATACCTATAGAAAGAAAAAGAAAAAAAAATTCTAAAATTCCCAGCACCCTTCTATCATGTGCATGTGTAGTCCTACCAACATAAAAAAAAATTAGTTAATTTAATTTATATAATCAATAAGCAGGTATCCTATACTACATGTATAGGATAAATTCATGAAAAATTTGTTATTCTTTCTGATCTTGTCTTATCTAAAGGTCACCTTATATACATAAATATACAATATCTATGTTTCACTCTTGTTAGGCTTCATCAGATCAAAGAAAGAAATATGTGTGTTTGCATGTATGCTTAAATAATTATTCATATTTTTTACATTAAGCTGGTAATTCCCTGGATGAAAGAAAGAATAAAATTGTATGACTTTTGTATAAAAGCCATTATTTTTATGCTCTTATCTTTCTTTACAATTTTCTTGTTTTTGTCAAAAGTTGTTTATATCTTTTCCCAGCTTTTCTTTTCTGCATTGAATTTAAAGTAAATCCTCATCCAATTTTCAGAATGGCTTGAAAGTAAAAAATTCACATAACCTTTTCTGAATGTCTTTGTATTTCCCTGTTGATAATACATGTATAAAATAGATTATAGAATCCAGACAATATTTGAAGAATATGACAAATCGAAAACTGTAACCTAGTTTCAATGAAATGGTTTTCCATTTGTCATATTCTTCAAACTATGTCTGGATTCTGTAATCTCTTTTACACACACACACACACACACACACTGTATCAAAAATACCTTTACAATCTTTGGGGACCAGTTCCTCACCAAAACAATGACATAATTCCATATAAACATATGTCTGCAAGTCCTTTGTTCTTGAGTTTAATGAAGGATTATGGTTGGAGGTGCTGTGTTGCCATATAGACTAAGTTATATTTGTCAGTCGTGTACATTTGTGGCTAGTCTATCATCAACATTTAATGTGTGTAATAGTGAGAAGCAGATATGTCTTACATATGTCTGTGTGAATGGTAATGGACTAGAGGCTGCATGGCAGTATCACATTGCATTTCCAGACCAGAGACGGCTGAGTCATCAAATCTTTGCTTCTGTTTATCATTGCATTGCTGAGACAAGATCGTTGGCATCACAAACTATGGATCAAGGAATACTGAGATCTGCTTGTATGCCTGACAATGAAGAACACATTCTACAGACTGTTGGGATTGATCCAAGATTTGCAGACATATTTTTATGTGAATTTTTGTCCTTGTTTTGGTGTGAGGAACCCACCCAAAATTTTGTAAAAGTGTTTTTGATACACCCTGTATATATTTAGCTTTAATAAGCATTTCAGTTTAAATTGTTTAAATTCATGTATTTCTATTCATTTTTTAAAATTTTTTGTTTCAACTTTTTATAATACAATTACTATTTTTTAATCATTTATTTCGAATCATATTGAATGATATTTTCTATTATGAATAAATCTAAACTTTACTTGAATCTTTTTAGCATTTGTGTTAAATATGAAGAATCAAAGGGTATGAAAAAATTTGTTTTTTAGATCAAACTAATTCAGAATGCGGTTCTTATCAACATTTGCTGTGAAATAAATGATTATTTAAAACCAATGTTTATGCAAATATTTTGGGAGCAAAAGATTTTAAAGCAGAATATCCTTCATATGGAAGGAATTTGTAAACATCAATTAACTTTCTTTGTGTTTGTCTTTTAGCATACCATTCACCTGGTTGTTGATCATTTCTAATTGTGGATCTGATGGAAGATCTGCAATGATGCATAAAAGACATTTTTTACAATTTTTATTCATACTATCAGTCAAAAGTTTGGGAATCACCCACTGGATTTCAAAGAATCACCTAAAAATTGAAGGTTTCATGCCTTTTTCAAAACTAATTTACTAGCTTATTTCAGGCCAGTGGAACTTTCTCTTCTTGAAGTGGTTTATCATTTATTCAATAATAATAATAAAAACAACAACAAAATTAAAACCTTACTTCATAAACTTTCCTTAAAATTTTAACTTTTTTTCTCTTATCTACCTTGTTAGCTAATGGTAATCTTAGGATTTTAAATTTTAGATCACACCCCCTCTATAAAAAAATTGGATGTTATGGATTAAATTGTTTCATCATTCTAGCTTAGTAATAGTTGAGTAAATCAAAGAAGGCATAAAACTTAAAAGCTTACTTAAATCCAGAGACTGGCCCTAAACTTATGGTCTGTTGTGTATAATGATATTAAAGGAAAACTAATATAAAAAATATTGAGAGAAAATAGAAAAGCTTTTGAATGAAAATGTGTTTCACCTTTATGTGTTGTCTACAACTCAGAAGGTCTACTAATCTGAAGAAATCCAGCCAAGATATGAAGGCAAAATGTGTTGTCATTAAAAAGCTTTTCTGCTTTGTCTCATTTCTTCATTTTTGTTTGGATTCTTGTGGCGGACATGAGACAGAACCTGGGACGAGCACAACTGGTCATGACTTGCCTTGTCCCTGCCAAAAAAGAGCCCGTATTTGCTTAGCATGTAAAGCTACTGCAGTTGAAATGAGGGAGAGAAAAAAGCACTTACCACTCTGCCGTAATCCATCCTCGGCCAGATAACCTAAAAGAATGAGGGGGGACTGGCATCGCATTTTTATGCAATAACGATGCAATGCATTATGGGACATCGACGCAATGAATTATGGGATCACATGAAGACGCAAGGGATTATGGGTATATGAACAACTATAAAAGCAACTACTTTTTTCCGAGTCGGGGAGTTCTTCGAGGGATGTTCACGGTTGATGGCAAGAACGGGCAGTTAGTGTGATTTGGAGACAGAACTCAAGAAGGAACGACTCAAGGTTGAAATACCAGTTGGGAGAGCTTGAATTTACTCGCTGGTTACTGTTTTCTTTATTCGCCTCAATTCTATATCTAATTTTTTTTTTTAATCATTTCATCCCAAGCAAGGCAGTAAAGCCACTAAGACACAAGGAATTACTGAGTGTTAGAGAATATGAGAAAAGAAAAACGCTATTTAGAAGGGAGAACAATAAAAGAACAAGAATTAAGACAGATGATTGACATTGTATTTAAATTTTTGAAGATCAAACTTGACTAGAAAGCAAAAAGTTGGAAGTGAGTTCTACAAATGAGAAGTGTGATAGAAGAAACTGTGGCATAGAATTTACAGTTGCATCTCACCATTCCAACTGTAAAATGATGAGACCTAGCTGCCACTCTAGTACTGCACTTTAATTCATAAAGTTTAGGTACCATAGAGAAAAATTCATTAGAACAATTACCATGAAAGTATTTATAGAAAAGGTGCATTATGGTGATGGGAAAGTGACTGAATGGTGAGATGTCTGGTCAAGATCAATAACATTGCAGATTCTTCTTTGTATTTTATCAAGAATTTCTAAATATATAGTAGAAGCACCAGACTAGATGTGGCAGCAGTATTCAGAATAACATTTCATATGATCTGCTTTGTCTATAGTTTGCCAACCCTGAAATGAACATTAATCCATTTTTCTTACAGCTTTTCTTCCTCTCTAAAAAAATAAAAAAAATAATTTCTGTGTATATGGCACTTTCAAAGTAGGCTATATAATAGCAATCAAATGAAGCTGTGTTTCGTACCATAATATTTATGCATGTTAGGTGTGGAGGATGAGGCAAGTAAAAAGATTGTTTTACACTACCTTCCCAGATGGGGAGTTCCTGCTAAATTTGAAACAGTCATCATTGGAAACTGTTACTTTTTTACTTTTTTTTACCTGTGAACATCAGCCACCATGCTGGTGCAAAATGTACAACGACCTTAGCTTCCAGGCAAGGGGTTGCTATAAAGCTATTCCAGTCTTTGCATACATTGGATTATGAAATGTTTATTTTGCATAATTACCAAGACTGAGTTTTCTTTTTCAGCTTGAAGCAAAAATGGAAAAAGACCGGGAACAAAATCGGCAACTCTTATTAGACACTGCCCAGTTGAGTCTTGTCCATAACCCAGACGCCTTCTGTTGTCCAATATGCCTCGATGATATAGCTGCAGGCGAAGGGGTTATTTTGCAAGAATGTTTACATTCTTTCTGCAAGTAAGTCTCTTCATGGATTTATGCGTTTATGAGATGAAATTGTATATATAAAAATATGTTTACATAAACTGAAACTGTTGCATTGAAACAAGCTTTTTACACAAGGCCAAAAATGGAGTATTGCTGCCATTTATGGTCTGAAGCCGCCCAAATGTCATTTTCCAAAAATTGGTTTTGGCTTCTTGTAGGGAATGATTTCTTTCTCATTTTCCCACAGATGTAGCATTGCAAGCCTATCACTATTTCCATGGCAAATGTTCAGAAGACCTCAACTCTTTAGTTCCACCAGTACAGACCTTTGCATTTAGGACATGCCATATTATAACCATGGAATTGAATCACCTACATATCCTCCATATTACATTTGTAAGGAATAATTTCAAATAGTTTTTTTTCTTGAGAACTGTTACTTTGTTAACCTGCATAGATGTTTCTCTGAACAGTACAGTCTTCAAGTAAAGGGTCATTTGCTATCTATCCTCATAATCTTCACTTTCTTTTCACTTTTACTTTCATATCATACAACTTATTTCAGTAATCCTCTATCATGAATAGCTCTTGAGCCTCGTATTAGGTTAACTTTAGTATTAAAAAAGACAAATCGAAAACAAAATTTTGCACATATTAAAATACATACATACTAATATACATACTGAAGGAATGCATGTTTTAATCAGATGACGATTTTGGTGTTAGACGTAGCTTGGGAGAAAAAGCATCATTATCACTAACTTGGAACACCCCAATTTATCTCATGAAACCATTGGGTATTTTTGCTTAAAAGTCGAGTGTTATCCTAAGGTAATAATGGCAATTTTTGAATATAATTTTAATTTGTTAACACTTTCAGTGCTGCATTGTTATAGCATTGTTGCGTAGGTGTTCTTATCCATTATGGGGGAAAATTTGTATTGTACGCCACAAGGTTTGTAAATAGCACTAAAGTCTCAGTAGTCTATAACACAGATGCAAGAGACTGACATTTTATTGTGTCTTGAGAACATATATATACACTAAATCTCTGGGTTACAACAGTTCTGAGCTACAACAATTCATGGTTACAATGCAACCTACATTAATCTTGCTTTGGTTTATGCCGTTTGCCTTGTATATATAATGCAAATAGTGTGGTGAAAGAATACATTGTGCAGCAGAAGAATATGTCATCATACGAAGCTAGAGTAAGGAGGGAAATATGGGTCAGTTCCTGGTTGTACTGGTCAATAAATATAGAAACAGTTTAAAACAATTTCATTTCATTATTTGTATTATTTTCATTTCATTATATGTATTATATTCATGTCCCCATGTTTTTTTTAGTCATAATTATGTTAATATATATCATAGGAATTTGGTGTTATGTCCTAGATTATTACTTTACTATTGCATTAGCATAAGTGAGTGACAGATTTATACACGTAAAATTGTGGGGTATGTTCTGACTTGCACAGAAAATTGTGTTACGGTACATTGTAGGAAAGGAATTCTATTAGTAAGCCAAGGACCCCTTGTGTATGTGTATATATATATATGTGTGTGTATATATATATATATATATATATATATATATATATATATACACACACACACACACACAGGGTGTGATTGATAAATTGTCGTCTAAATTATGCAAAAATGAAAATAGCACTGATGTCTCTTTTTAACAGATATATTTACCAAAACTGCACAAAAATATCTTGAAATACTAAAGAGTTGTTTAAGTTGGTGAATGCTGCCATAATCCTTGCCTTCAGTTCATCTTTGGTGTTACAAGTAATTTTGTTCGTCACTTGCATAACTGCACCTCAGACATAATAATCAAGGAGGTGGCAATTTGGGAAGTTAAGCAGGCCAGATGTAAGCCGCAGAAATTGTCTGACAGTCATAAATGGGTTCTTCTGCCTGTGTGGCATGGTGTAGAGTCTTGTTGCAAGACATAGGGTTTTCCAGCAGCCACCCTCTTGACCCAGGAGAGCACTACCTCCTCAAGGCACTTGATGTAGGCCTCCTTGTTGAATGTGAGACTCTGTGGGAAGATGAATGGAGGTATAATGTCGCCATCACTAGTGATCACATCAAACACCATGATGTTGACTGGATATTTGGTTTTCATCCCTTTCGGTACAATGGTTGTTCTGTGTGTTCACCATCTTATCCTGGAAGAATTTTTTCTTATCTGTGAAAAACCAAAGCATGTCCAAAGAGATACTTGATTTTATTCAAAAGTTTCGTACCTTAGGCTTTTCTCTTGTCCTTCCTCACCTGGGATAAAAATTAGTCCTTTCTTATCTTGTATGAGAAATACTGAATGTCTTCATACACTACCTGCCTGATAAGAAACTCAGACATTCCTGTGTCCTTGACTTGGAGGGATCATTGTCAATCATGGCCTGGATCTTTGGTAGTACTTTTCTTATCAGAACATTTTGTGCCTCTGTAATCGCCATTAGATTTGTCCAACTCTTTTTGAATTCTCTGCACTGTTCTCGGATTGACACCCAAGCACTCTGAAATGTTTGTATTGGAACTTCTGGTATGAATGTCAAGCAGTACAGCATGGTGTTTCCAAGTTTCTGGCAGAGTGATTTTGTGTTATGGTGCTCTTTTTTTCATAGATGTTGCCCAACTGATCCTATTATCCTGTGTATTCAACAAAATCAAAAACAAACAACATGAATGCATGAAATTAAAAATATAAAATGGCAAAAATTTACCCTTCGCATCCTGTATATATATATATATATATATATATATATATATATATATATATATGATAAATTCTATGCTAAGAGTTTCTTTTCTCACACTTCTTTCTTCTGGTTCCATGCTTTCCAGCTCTCTACTCTCCACCTGATTACTCTCTTCTCTTCCTGCTCATCATTAATGTTTCTGTTCCTAATTGTTCCACTCCTTGTAACCCCTTGTGTTTTAGTGACATTACCGCATTGCTTGGTGTGATTCTGATTAAAAAAAAATGTGATGGATTCATACCTTTCTCAAGGGAGTTTCTGTGTAAGTGAATGTAATAAAGCCAAGTGGAATTCAAACTCAGCTATCTGATTTCTTATTCTGAGCCACTATTACACCAAGGACACACCCAGAGTTAGAAGAAGGATAATCTTATTATTAGAGAACAAAGAAATATATTAAATTAGCATGATACTGATACTTCCTGCTAAATGTTAAGTAAGACTAAAACAAATTAATTATCTGTCCTATACATCATACCAGTACTAGCATTCAGAAGTTCAAAAGAGGTCCCAAAAAAGGTTCTCGTCAGTTGCCCTTCTACTAGACTGATTGCTGTCCAAGATTATAGCATTCAGTCTGCCCTGCTATTTATCCATAGCTGGATAGAGAAGAGATGCGTTCATATCTTGCCCAAAGGTATTTGCTATTTTGATTTTTCCAGAGACAAATCCTTCTATTTAACCCATAGTTGGTGGAGGGGAGATGGATTCATATCTTTCCCAAATGTATTTGCATGTAAGTGAATGTAACGGACTCAACTGAAATTCAAACTTGGTTCTCCAATTCCTCAATCCGAGAGCCTTCCATTACTTCACCTTTTGCCCCCATTATATAATAATGTGCAGGAAGAGAAAAGAGTAATCAGGAGGACAGTAGATAGCAATTGACATTGCATTTAAATCTTTGCAGATTAAAGTTGGCTGGAAAGCATGGAACTAGAAGGGAGTTCAATAAACAAGAAGTGTGAGAGAAGAAACTGTTAGCATAGAATTTACGGTTTTATCTAGCCATTTCAACTGTAAATTGATGAGATTTTGATGCTAGCCTTGTACTGCACTTCAATTCAAATACTCTAGGTATCATAGCAAAGAGCTCATTTGAACAATTACCATGAAAGTATTTATAGAAAAGGCATAGAGAAGCAACCTTACAGTGGTGGGAAAGTGACTGGAGCTTAGCTACCAGATCAGGACCAATAATATTGCAGATTCTTCTTTGGATCTTATCAAGGAGCTCAAGATAAATACCAGGGGCACCAGACCATATGTGGCAGCAATATTCTAATCATGAGCATATGGTAGACTTATAGATATGCAAGATAGATTCTAGAGAGAAAAATTGTCTTGACCGACATAGTGAATTGACTTTCTTAGCAGCTGATCTAGCAATGGATTCAATATAGTCTTTCCATTTAATATCAACAGTTATATAGTCTAAATAGGAGGAATTGTATCTGGATAAAATCATGGCTATTCTCAAAAATGATTTGCTTTAATCAGCTAACTAGCTGGAGGTGAAAATTGTTGCTGGAGAATTCTCTCCCTTTGTAGCTGTAGGCGCGTTCTGTTGCTTCGAGAGGGTTGCTATAAATAAACACTTGTCAATTGTTATTTTAGGCTGGAAATAGCCTACTACTGTTTTGGAATGAGGCTAAACTTCTGTTTTCCAATACCATTTTGAATTTTTCTATATGTCACTTTTGATGAAATGAAAACCTTCTTAGCCATTTTGCTTCTTATTTCACCCCCAGAACTCCACCAGGAGTAATAAAAGTTAAAGTATGCTAAATTGTTAATGCATTTGTTTTTTATTTTTTGTATTTTTTTATTTTGTGCTTCAGTTTTTTTGTTTTCACCATCAAAACCTGCATGCAAACATAATGCATTACGTCAAAATATTATTCATCCATTCTTTTATTAGTCTACAAAAATATCTGTACACACAATACAATTTTAAAACAGTAAGTGTTCAGTTTGTTTGCTCCCTCAAAAAAAAATAGAGTGGCAGGGGGGACAATTCTAGAAAGAATTTAGTGGGGTAAAAGTTAAATAAACCATAAAGGGTTGATAAGCGGTAAAAAACAATCAATCTGACCATCTTATTACTTATTAAGTTACCTTACTTATTAAAACTCATTAAGTTACCTTACTTATTAAAACTCATTAAGTTACCTTACTGTGGGGAAAATTGTGAAAATGGCTTACCTCGGAAACGCGTGCGAATCTGTGCAGTATGCAAACTCCGGTCCTCCCAACGGCAAAAGGAACCAAAATGGCAGCGCCCATATTTTATGCCGGGCGGTCTTGGTTAGTTAACGCGAAATCTCGTTGTCTCGTCATTCGCATGCAAATCGTGGTCGGTCCTCGGCTGTATAAAGCAGGCTCGTTTTGCTGTTTCATATCAGAGAGCTTTCGGCTCGTGAGAAGGTTGGACGTGCGACACCGGGTTTTCTTTGTTCCTACCTGCTATCATCAGTTGAGTTGTTGCGTTCCGCTCCACGATGCCGTTTCCACTTGGCGAGTAGGCACATCGAAACCGCAGATGCACGTCCCAATTGTCCGCAAATTCTTTAAAGTCTTTACTGGTGAATGCAATATCGTTGTCCGTCAGTATTTCCATGGGTGGGCCTCGCTCCAAGAAAACATTCTCCAACAGTCAAATGACGGTGCTCGCGTCTTGTCTGCGCAGCGGCTGCCATACCGCAAACCTGGAGGGACCGCAATCAATAAGCGTTAAAAAATTTTCAGCATTGTAGTGAGTTATGTCCATCGCCAGTCTGCTCCAGTTGCTCTTCACACTCAGTTCTCCTCTTTCCCAGTGAACGGGTGCCGGATCGATCGACTGACAGGTTGTGCAGGCCTTCACAACGGATTTAATGCTTTCTCTGGACACCTGCGGGTCGACTAACCTGGCAAAGTACAGAGTTTGTTTCACGCCCGGATGTCCGCATTGACGATGGGTATTGGCAACCTGGTCCTCGTCCAGTCCTCTCCCTACCACTGCACAGCTCTCAAGTGCTGGTTCTCCTCTCTTGAGCAGTTCTAGCCACCTGTCCGGTACTCTGGTGAGGTGATCCGCACGGTTCTGACAGGACTGTACAAGTGTCACGTCTATGGTCAATCAATATTCTTCCACCAGCGATCGCAAAATGCCCAGCCGTCGCCTAACCAGCATCTTGCCAGCCGCCCTTGTGTTCACCCGTGCCTTCCCGGTCAAGGTGTCTGAAATCCACCGGTGCACACACGCCGAATCAGTAACCAAGTGCAATGTTGTCGCCTCCCACTGGAGAGCTAGATTCACTCCTTTAAGCGCCACATCGAGTCCAGCCAAATTAATATGCCTGGCATCATTAGTCGGACGCAGCCAGCACGCATCTTCGATAACATTTCCGTTCGCTTCCAATGCCACTCCTGTCACCACGGAACTCGCATCCACCCAGACTGTGATCTCGTCACCACTCATGCACCAGTCGCCTTCAATGGGATCCAGTTCCCGCACTCTACTTAACATCTCCGCTAGTATACGACAGAGAGAGGGATCTTTGATGTTATCATCCCATCCATTGGTTGCTGTGGTTGCCAGGTGATTGACGAATGCAACTGCCACCCTGAGCCATCCACACACTGGGAAATGTCCAACAAGTTTCCCACACAATGAAAATATGCGCCGGGACTTCTTCCAGAATTTGACTTCCTCATTTCCATCGGAGGGTGCCATTTTCTTCCCAGACCTACAAGCACGATTCACATGCGTTTCCAAGATAAGCCATTTTCACAATTTTCCCCACACTTACTTATTAAAACTTATTAAGTTACCTTACTTATTAAAACTCATTAAGTTACCTTACTTATTAAAACTCATTAAGTTACCTTACTTGAACCTCATCACCATATTATTTTTTCTTAATATTTGGTGGGAAGTATTGGAACCATTTCAACAGAAATATTTTTCTTGGTTATCTAATAATGAGGAATTATTTTCAGATATATTATCCTTCTTTTAACCTTAGGATGGAATAATAATAAATAATCATTATAATATTCATGAAGTGTTTATGGACCCAGAATGTTGGGATGAAAAGCAACAATAATAAGATGGAATAAAACTAGTAATAAAATAACAGTAATAATGAAGAATGTATTGAGCCAGAGTTTGGGGATAAATAGCAACAATAAGGAGAAGGAATAAAATCAGTAGTAATGAAGAGTATATTGATGCAAATTGATGTTAATGAAAAGGTACAATGATAAAATAGTTAAGTAAAACTAGCAATAAAATAATCTTACTTATCCTAATTGTTTTTTTCAGGTTTCGTTAATGTCTTTTATTGCCAATTTTTTTTTTAATTTTTCAGAGATTGTTTGGTGCATTCAATATGTTTAAATGAATCAGGAGATGCTCGATGTCTTTATCAAGATGATAAATACCAGTGTAATGCAAAGGTTCAAGAAAGTGTAATCAAAGCGGTAAGTTCTTTGTGTAAGGAAGACATTGATTTGGGGTCAATAATGGATTACATTGAAGCAGAAACTATTATTTTATTGCAGAGATTTAAGAAAAACATATTGTACAATTCCATTTGACAAGCACCAAAATTTTGATTTGTTCTGTTGTCTGATTATATTTTCTTATTATTCCATGGTTTTTGGTTATTTTCTTTGCAGTTTTTGATAAATATAGTCTTTATCCTTTCTGTCTTGTCTGTTGTTCTGAAATGAATTTATTTTTGCCTATTTTCTTTGGGCATTCACTTTGCTGTTTTTAACTGATTTTAGCCAACATAGTTTTAACCTATGAATAGAATACATAAACAGTATCATATCTGGTTCTAGTCATAGATACAATATGTTTGACTTTTCAAATGAAACTTCACAGTCACTTAGCAGTTCAAATGACACACTAAGGATAACATTCCAGTGGTTTGCATCCCCCTGTCTGCACATCACTATTCGTATCCAATATTTTTATTTGGTGGATGTGTGTTGTGATCTACAGACAAAAGATGTTATATATAGGTGAGGCAACCAAAATCAACAGAAGCATTATGTTGGTAGACAATGGAGGGGCAATGTGATAAATTAAATACTCAGTAAGGAATGGAATTACTAGTTAAATTCCCAGACGAATGTCTTGTTCACAGAATTCATCTGGGAATTTAACTATATTGTCGACATGGAAAAAAAAAAAAAAAAAAAATAATAATAATCCCTTACTATAAAAGTAATTTACATTAACCAAAAAAAGGCTTAGACAGAAGCGTCTATCTTTTTAAATTTGGATTTTTAATGTAACTATAACAACAAAAACATTTCGACTTCATTTTTGTCTTGAAAAAGTCGAAAGACGAAACGCATCGGCAAAATGTAAGATTTTTTTCCAATTGTCATTTGATACCAATGGAATTATTGTAAAAAAAGTTGTCCTTTCTATTTAAGGACTCTCTATTCAAGATGGATACTAATCAAGCAGCTCTAATAGTGTTTGGAAATTTTAAAATGTATACTAGACCACAGAATAAGACTATTGCTGATTTCAATATAGAATGTGTTTATATTCAGTGAATATGAAATGAAGTTACCTGATGTTGTATGGGCTACAAGAGTCCTGAACTGTGCTAATCTTGGAGAAGACAGTGAAAAATTAGTAATGGTAATCGCTAAAGACATAACGCTTAATGAAATGATGATTCAAATAAAAAATGTTATGGGTTTTAGACCAGTGACTTTAGTGTGTACTTCCTCTCCAGCAATCAAGCAGGTGTGAAGATAGCTCAATTGTCAGATGGGAGTAGTGATTTGCAAACAGATAATGTAATGTATAGGCAAGGCCATGAAAATTAACAGAAGTATAATTGTTGTAGAGAGTGGAGAGTAAATATCTGTAGAGGTGATTGATCAAATAGAGCAAATAGAAGTTGAACCAACTATCAGAAGAATAAAATCAAGAAACAAAATCCACTTGGACCTCATGGTAAGCCCTCTAGATGTACTATTTGTGGCTCTATCATGCACTGAGTCACAATAACCTTAGCAATAATACAATCCTTGGACAGACAATTGGTGCCACTGTTTTGGATTCAGGTTGGTATGTGGTTTGACTTGTTTAAATGTTACCTAGACACAGAGAAAGTCAAAAGAAAGATGAAAGTAGAGCTACATTTAGATTTGGAAATGGCCAAAACAAAGTCCGTCTTCAAAGGGAAGCTACCCTGTATATTAGCATGAAAAATATTGAAATTACTGCTGATGTAATATTTTGAAATACCTTTTTTTATTGAGTAAAGATGCTATGAAAAAATATAATACTCTTTTGAATTTTAAAAGTGATCAAAGTTGTAAATTCACTGAACAAATTCTGGGCATTATTACATCCCTCTTGCCATTCCAGGTTCGAAAACGTAAGAAAAAAATCGTCCAGATTGTTAATATCTAATCTAGGCAGATGGTGATTTTATCAAACGTTTTAGTATTGACAAGCTCCAGGGAATTTTGTCCAGGGAGCAAAATGGTCATATATAAATGGGCTATAATTGAGTTTCATTTTGATGTAATCCATTCATATATATATATATATATATATATATATATATATATATATTATTTTAGGTACCTCCAATTTTTGACTGAAAAACGACATAACATGATGAAAAAGTTCCCAAACTTAATACAGAGTTTTATTGTAAAATGTTTGTTATTATTAAGAGGAAAGACCAAAGTATTTTTTTATTATTTTCTTAAAATTTTTAATCATTTCTAGCACGTTTGAAATTTTGGTTAAAAATCTTGTTTTTATTACATCAGCAGTCAATGTAATATTTAACACATTGTGAAAAACACATTGATTTGGAAATTCTTGCAAAAATCAAATAATTGTTGACTTTTAATGAAACTTTCAGGATTTATTCACAGATTCCCATTAGCAGAAAATGTGGATGTGGATATTATTCAGTCAATGATCTCTCATAAATATTGTCAAAATATTTTTCATTTAATTTCTTTGAGCATTTGTTTCTTTTCTAATACTTGTCTTTTTCTTTTAAAATATTTTTAGTTAGTTCCTGATGAAGTCTATCAGCGATACTTGAATATTGGCTTGCGACTTGCAGAGTCTGCCATTCCAAATAGCTACCACTGCAAGACACCTAATTGCCAAGGCTGGTGCATCTATGAGGATGATGTTAACTTTTTTGAATGTCCTGTGTGCAATCTGACAAATTGTTTGACATGCAAGGCCATCCATGAGGGCCTGAACTGTAAAGAGTTCCAGGCAGAACTTGATAGAGCTTCTCTGAATAACAGTGAAGCAAAACGTACAAAGAAATTGCTCGAAGTAGGTGCATTTCTTTTTTACCATCTTATAAATGCCAAATTTAATTTGTGGATAGAACAGTTTGTTGAAAATGTTTGAGGATGTAAAATTTGGATACACTACCAGAATATTATGACTGAAACTTGTTATCCATTTTTCTAATTGGTACTAAAGATTGGTGTTGAATACCAGGTAAAAAAAAAAAAATCCTGAATACTGATTTTCAAAGCTGGCAAGCTCTTTCCACTTGGAAGTTCGTTACAACAGAATATTCCTCTCCATTTCCCTCTCTGCCCTTCAGCTGAGCTAACTCTTATAAATATTGTTTCAAGTTAATCGAGTTTGGTTTATTTGACCTTACGAATTTAATTGCAATATTAGATTAGCAGCTATGTCTCATCCTTTTACAGTTGACATTTTTGCATATAACCGTAAGTTCTATGGTAACTTTTTATTTTCTCGCATTTCATGCTTGTGGAACAATCTTCCAGCTTCTTGCTTTCTAGTTAACTTTGATCTTAAAAAATGTAAATGTAATGTCAATTGTCTGTTTAAATCCTATTCTTTTAGTATCCATTCTCCTTAATAATGTTTTTTTCTCAGATTCTTTCACACTCAGTAACACCATGTGTCTTAGTGCCTTTATCACCTTGCTTGGCATAAAATGAGGAAAACAAAAATTTCTTCTGGAGCATAGCTACACAAAAATTCTCTTCAAGCATAATTTTATTTCTTATCCATGCATTTTATAGCATAAACTAAGAAAGCAATAACAGATGTTTATAGTTAATCAAAATCCATTCATTATTAACCTTCATTTAAATGCTATCTATATATATATATATATATATATATATATATATATATATATATATATATATATATATTCAAACACAGTGGCGTTCCATATCACGTGACATCCACATCTCGCAACGGATGCTACTTGTAAACAAACAGTTATTTCTGAAGAAAGATTGAGGTCAATCTGAAATATCAAATATATATATAAATAAATAAATACTTTTATAAAAAAATATTATTTTTTTAATTTACAACTTTATATATATATATATATATATACATTCCCTACTACGCAATGTTAGTCTGTGGATTGCATGTTCATGTAGATGCCCTGTTGTTTTTTCATACACTGAATTACATCTACCAAGCTGCGCATTTGCGAAAATCTTCTCTCCAGCAGGGTTTGAACATGAGTTCCTCTTTGTAGGAGAAAGCAGTATTTGAATTGGCCTGCTTTATACTATTCAGTCACAGAGAGCATTACCAGCCAGAAAGTTTCAATTACCCTTTTCAAGAATGCACATCTTCTTGAGATTTTGAAAGCCTGTATCTGCTCATGTTTTTGTATCCAAAATGTAAACAAATACTTTCTGAGGATCCAATGGATTTTTGTCTGACATTATTTTCTACTACTATATGTATTTTTTGAGATATATATATATATATATATATATATATATATATATATGTGTGTGTGTGTGTGTGTGTGTGTTTCATTAAAAACAATTGACAAGGTTTTTATATTAATAAGCAATTAAGCTTTTTATTTAATTTTTCTTGATTTTGTACAAGTGCTTTCTTTACTGGACACAAAGAGTGCAAAAGTGCAAAAACTGTTCAAATGTTCTACATTTCCAAGCACTTTTGACTATACATTTAGCCATTATCAAGGATGATTTTATATTTACTTTTTAACTGAATGTATGGGTTGTGCATATGAATTTAGAGTATTAGGGATGTTTTATTTTCCAAACATGGTTAGCACATTGTGGCCATGTTTGTAATTAATGTTATTGAGTGTTGGCTTTTTCTTTTTTATTATTAGGGCTTCCATTATTTTTAAACTTTTTATTTTTATTTTATTTTTTAATGTGGATGAGGTTATTATGTTTGTATTTTCTATTAGTATATTTTGTATGGAGTCTGGTAGGTTTTTGTGTTTGTTTAAATGTGTTTTAATGAAGCTGTTGTTGGATGGGTGTGACGTAAGCCCTCAGGTTAGTCATGTAGTAGTGTAACTGATGTATTTATGAGTTTGGTTTGATCAAGAACACAGTTCCTTAAGGGGCCTTTAAACCTAATAATAAAAAAGAAAATATATTCACTCAGTTGACCTTCTTTGTCAGGATAACTTGACATGGTTCTTGTGAGGTTTGCTTCGATCAGCTGACCTTCTTTGTCAAGAAAATAACTGTCAAAACAATTTCAGTAAACTCTTTCAGATATTTTTTTTTTTTTAACAAGATATTTGCTGACAACTGATATTACATGGGCAAATCTTGGATAATTGAAAAAAAATAAAAACCACCTGTGAAAAATTAATTTAGATATTGGTTCTAATCCAAGTGAGAATGACTGCAAATTACTTTCCTCTCCCTAACTTATAGGCAGAAGCACACAAATGTATATGGGGATTTCTTTCTAGTCAATAAAATAGGCCTTTCTCCTTTTCATTTGAATCAGTCCTGGTCTGTCTTGGCTTGAAGTCAGAACTCTCTATTCATTTGTCCAAATTTGTTTTTTGTGTGTCAACCCCAATTCTTAGTTTGTGAACTTTTTGACACGTTACTGTTGATTTGTCTTATTACTGTTAATTTGTTATTTTTTTTTAATCTTTCTTTTTTTTTTTTAACATGTGGTTGAGGTTATTATGTTTGTATTTTCTATTAATATATTTTGTATGGAGTCTGGTAGGTTTTTGTGTTTGTTTAAATGTGTTCTAATGGAGCTGTTGTTGGATAGGTGTGACGTAATCCTCAGGATAGTCATGTAGTAGTGTAACCTATGTATTTATGAGTTTGCTTTGATCAAGAACACAGTTCCTTTAGGGGCCTTTAAAGAAGAAAATATATTCACTCAGTTGACCTTCTTTGTCAGGGTTACTTGACATGGTTCTTGTGAGGTTTGCTTCATTCAGTTGACCTTCTTTGTCAAGACAATAATTGTTAAAAAAAATTCTGTAAGCTCTTCTAGATGTTTTTTTTAACAAGATATGTCAGCAGATATCTTGTAAAAAAACATCTGAAAGAGGTTAAAGTGAAAAAAAAATAGAAAAAACACCTGTGAAAAATTAATTTAGATAATGGTTCCTAATTTATAGACAGAAGCACACAAGTGCATGCTGGGATTACTTCCTAGCCGGGTAAGTCAGTTCTCGGTTTCATCTGACTCAGTCCCAGTCTGTCTTGTTTATGAAGTTAGAACGCTATGTTCGTTTATCCGAACTTGATTTTGTGTGTTAACCCCAATTCTTAGTTTGGAAATTTTTGTCATATTACTGTTAATTTGATTTGCTTATATTATTTGCTTGTTTTCTATTATTTTTGGCACTGTTCTTTTCTTTTATTTTATTGTTAATTCTTTTTGTTTTGGTAGTTCTGCCATTTATTTATATTTAACCATGGCCACTCACACTACTTTAGACAATATTTAATCAACAACAGGAAAAAGCATCAAAATTTTTATTCACCTAATTATCAGCACATAAGCCTGAGCAAATTTAATATCTGTTGCTTTCAGGCTCTAATTTCATTCATGCTATAAAATTTGTTATGGTTGTATGATTTTGAATGTGTTATTGTTTTAGAAAAGCTTTCTCAGTTTGCTCAGATCTTTTTTATATTTTGTTTTGAAAACCCTAGGGGATGTTGAAGACTGGAGAAGCTATGAGGTGCCCCCGTTGTAATGTCATACTGAGCAAAAAAGATGGCTGTGATTGGCTGTGTTGTTCTATCTGTAAACTTGAGATATGCTGGGCTACGAAAGGCCCACGTTGGGGACCTGCTGTAAGTATAGTCACATCCCTTGTTTATATATTTTTTTCTTTTTTGAAACTCTACCGGCAAGTCCCTTTTTTAACCTATAACTCTTTGGCTGCTGTATCTTTTCCTTTTATAGTCCTGGGTATGACAATAAACTACATCTGGCAGCAAGGCCTCAGATTGGGAGATTGGAGGTTTTGAGGAGTGTGGAACCACCTCTTAATTGCTGCTGTTCCTGGGTCCACCCTTACCCAGAGTGGTAGCACCTGTTTGAGTCCCAGCTATGGGCCAATAGTAAAACATCAAACCCTATGAAAGTGTAAAAATATGTTTTTATGCCAAAAATATCAGCAATACATTATTATATGAAAAAAAAATTATCCATGATACAGATTTTGGGTAAAATTACCAAAAATACATTTTTAAAACAGAATTACCAACAATAGATTTTATAGCAAAATGACTAACAATCCATTTTATCTGTAGTTGAAGCCATAAAACTATGTTCAAAATATTTAAATTTCAGCCTAAATAACACATAGAGGTTGATATGCTGCTAAACAGAATCAAACCCAACCTGTTTCTTTTATCTGTTGTCTATTTCATAGTTTAATTTATTCTGTCTTTTTCATTTTGTTAATAAATATCTACCACAGTCTTTCTGCTCTGTAATTTCTGCTGCTGTTTCCATGGCAAATGTGCAGATGTGCTCTGTTCTTTTAGTTTTGTCAGTTCAGACCTTTATGGTTAGGACATGCCATGGCATTTCCACAGAGTTGAACCACTGTCATTTCCTCTGTTTAAAGTTCCACTCAGGCAGCTTTTTTACTAGAACATGCCAGGGTGCTACCCTGAACACTACAATCTCACCTGCCTAAATTCAAAGTTTATATAGGTGAGGCCAGGAAAATTAACAGAAGTATAATTGTTGTAGAGAGTGGAGAGTAAATATCTGGAGAGGTGATTGATCAAACAGAGCAAATAGAAGTTGAACCAACTATCAGAAGAATAAAATCAAGAAACAAAATCCACTTGGACCTCATGGTAAGCCCTCTAGATGTACTATTTGTGGCTCTATCATGCACTGAGTCACAATAACCTTAGCAATAATACAATCCTTGAAGAGACTATTGGTGCCACTGTTTTGGATTCAGGTTGCTCCAGGTTAGCATGTCGTTTGACTTGTATCGTTATCTCTCCTCCTTATCCTCATATTCACTTCTTCCCACATCCTTTTTCCCTCTTATCATATATCTCATTCAACATTGGCATTTTGACCATAACCTCTATATTGAGTTGCTCTCGAGCCTTTAACTGTGTGAAATTTTGTATTAAAGGCACATTAAATATAATTGTTTGGAATAATTAAGGAAATTATACAAAAATAAAAAGGAATAAATTCAACTATTCCAAAATGTCATTGAGAGTTTATATAATAAATGTATGAACAGAATATAATTTGATTAATTGATTTGTTTTCTACAGCTTATCAATCGCTTACAGGTTATTTAAAGTCAGAAAATATTTTTAGATTGTAAGAAATTTTTTTTGAGATAGTTATGGTTTAGTGATGCAAGTCTTAAATTAACCTATAGCTGGGGGGCAAAAGAGGTGGATTTGTACCTTTCCCAAGGAGATTTGCACATAAGTAAATATAACAAACACAACAAGTATTGCAAATCAGCTCTCCAATTAATGAGCTATTATCCAGTACAACACCTACACAGTCACTTCAGAATATAGAATTTCAATCATGTTGAAATCTTTGATGAACTTGTTCCATTAAACCTCTGTCTTTGGAAATATGGTGGATAAAATTCTGCATTTTTTAATACCAGATATAATCTTTTAAAATCATGAAGAACATTTTTATAAACACTTTTATGTTTTTTTAGACTAATTTTACAGTAATTTTTTCCAGAATTCTGTATATTTTGATCTGTTCTGCTATTTGTGTGTATATATATATATATATATATATATATATATATATATGTCTAATGTGATGTATTTTCATTTTTCTTTTATATTTTTCAGGGTGCTGGTGACCTTAGTGGTGGATGTAAATGCAACGTTGATCAAGTGAAATGTCACCCTAAATGCCTAAATTGTCACTAAATATTTACGTTTTCACATTTATTAAAAAGCTCCCATATATATATATATATATATATATATATATAAAATGTCACAATACGGAATACTTAATAACAAAAGTGATAAAAATATAGACAAAAAGGAAAAGAAACTAAATGAAATTGGCTACATTATATATCCAACCACATTAAAAGAAAGTAGTTAAAAGTTCAACAAATTTCAGCACCCCCTCTCCTTCATGCACATGTTTAGTTACATTAATGTAAGCATCACTTTTGTCTAAAAATTCCTGAAGGATGAAACATGTCACATAAAAGTTTTTCCCATTTTGTCATTAATTTTCCAACTATTATATATATATATATATATATATATATATATATATATATGTTAATAAATTTGTTTTTATTACTTCAAATGTTATTTTTAGTAGATACCAGTGTTTGACTTTTGACCCCATTTTTTGAACAATGTGCATTCTGTTTAATGGCTTGTGCAGTTGAGAGAACAAAATGTGTTCTCCATTAGGGTTTGAACTAGCATCCTCCTTAGAAGGAGAAACCGTCATCTGATCTGGTATGCTTTAGACTGCTTGGCCACAGAAAGCATCACAGCCCAGCAAAGTTCCAGTTACCCTTTTAAGGAATGCACATTCCTTTGTTCAGATTCTCTTGAAAGCAGCTCGATTTTGTATCCAAAGTAATTTCTAAAGAATTAATGGATTCATTTTTAATCCACCATTTTTTTTTAAATTACTTCAAACATTATTTTTAGTGGATACCTGTGTTTGAATAGATGCCCTGTTTTTTAAACATTGTTTTATTATGTGTACTGGCCTGCATGCATGAGAAAACTAACAAAATGTGCTCTATGGCAGGGTTTTAGTATGCATCATCCTTTGTTGGAGAAACTGTCATCTGATCTGGCATGTTGTAGACTGCTCGACCACAGAGGACATGGCAGCCCAAATCTTATATGCCATCAATATAGTATATCAAGGAAGTGAAAGAAAGAATTGTTATTTCTATCAATTCAAAATGTTGCATTACCACATTTTCATGTGAGAAAAATCAGGATACTGTTGTCATGTCACCAAATTACACTAAAGATTTCCTGTAGCCCTCTACCTTACAGGGAATCTACAGTTTCAACTGAGTCATTATCTGTGTTAGTTTTGTAAATTAGGCTAATTTAAATATATGTTTGAATAACAGCTAATTAATGTATGATTTGTATATAGTTAAAATAGTTCTTTAGTATTATTTAGTACTATTTTAGTTCTTTAGTTGGAATAGTATCTAGCAGTACTAGTTCTTGGATAAGTTAGGTACCCATGAATATGAGCCCTTGCAGTTGGTCGGGGCACCATATGTACAGCAGCTCTGTTTCTAGGGCCTGATAGAACTCAACCCCTTTCAGGCTGGTTTTAAATTCAGAATTCTTTTCCTTCTCCTAGATTCATTCACGTGTACAACCCATATAAAAAGAAATTATAGTGCTAACCACAAGAGGACAGCAAGCCAAAAAAGGTTGCAAAATGAAGGGCAGTATTTTCCATTTACATTTGCCTGGGCATATTTAAAAGAAATTTTGTTTTTAAATTCATCTTGATAGTTGTCAAGCTTAGTTTCTCTAAGTTTCCTTAATTTTCCCTGGTTGTCCTGTAAACCAGTCAGAGTGACATTCAATATGATAGCGACCAATCAAAGATCATCATATTTGTCTTCATAGGCTTTTTAAAAATCATTTTAAGATGTTATTTTTGTGAATGGATTGAAATCCTTTTTTAAAATGACTTTTTAAAAACTTTTGCTCATTGCATCCTGTGAGGGTAAATAGAAGAAGATGGTACCAAGAAGCAGAACTGCAATTCACTAAAAGCCCCCTCATGGGGGGGGGGGCAACAAACCCAGATCTGCTGCCACTGAAGATGGAGACAATAAGTTGTTAACAAAGTCCAAGAGAGATGGTTGAAATATTTTAAATGTCTGTATAATTATTAGCTCCACCCAGAGTGAAAGTGACACAGATTCTGAAGAAAAGTGAGAAAAGTCGTCCTGTGATGAATAAAGAAAAGGCAGTAGCAAATGTTTCAAAACACAAATCCTCCCATAGTGGATGACATTTCCACAGACCTGCCAAAATGTTGATAGCTGATGTTAAATGCTTTGAGAACACTTTGCTAGAAAATCTGACAAGAGAATAAGTGCTCTTAAGAATGGTCTTAGTCACTATTTCTACGTCTACCCCAAAACAGGAAAATCTGACAGAACCTAAATTATAGAACTATCAACTTGATCTGTCACTTTGGTAAAGTCTTGCTCCACTTGATCCTCAACAGATGGAAAGCAAACAAATTTTATAGCAGAGACCAAAGTTCTGGAATAAATATTTGACTGTGGAATCCTTACGGAAACATGTAACTCTTTGATGTGACTCTCAAAATTGGTGCACATCTCTAAAACTGTAATGAAAAGTTGCTGGCTCAACCTAGGACGATTTCCAAAAGAAATTCCGATATACTTTATTTTGTCGAATCTTGTTCTTTATAATTGTGGAATCATCTTGCTTGTTCTAAATTTTATTATAGTTACAAGGTTTCGGTCAAGTACCATCTGATCATCATCAGGTATCTTTTGTTTGGCTGATACAGGATATTTGTTATTGTTATTTTGTCCGTATGATGCTAGTTGCTGTCTGTTCCTGCTAAACTGTGCTTCACTACTTGATCCAGTGATTGAACACCCAACCACCATATGACTTTAACTCCTCATGTTCAATCAATTTCTTTATCCACTAGATCACTGTACAGTCCTAAAAGACATTAGGGATTTATTTTTGGAGTCTTTATATTCCATGTTAGATGATTTTGACATCTAGTTAAATTCTGATGTTTTGTCATTTGGTTAGGTTTTGGGAAATATGTCTGATGGGTCAAGAACTTGTAAGCATTCTCTCATAATAAGCGTGGAAAGCTTTCCGGAGTCTTCATTCACAGATCCAAGCCATGACCATGCATACACGTGATCATGTGGGCTTAGATTAGTTTGACATAAGTTGCAGTAAAGGGAAATGAAGAGGAGACAATCATCTTCCACTTAT
Organism: Acanthosepion pharaonis; assembly: GCA_903632075.3. Classification (NCBI taxonomy): domain Eukaryota; kingdom Metazoa; phylum Mollusca; class Cephalopoda; order Sepiida; family Sepiidae; genus Acanthosepion; species Acanthosepion pharaonis. Next base: position 195,239 of record CAHIKZ030001212.1, read on the forward strand.
TTTCTAAATAAGATAAAGCTTGCTTTAAAATAATAATAATAATAATTGATAGAAATTATTTGAAGAATTACAGGGAATGAAATGTAATCATATGTTGCTGCTGATATTATTTGTGACAATGTCTCAGTCAGTCAGAGATAATAAATAAATAAGACAAGTGGTTACTGGGTTTGGAAAAATCAGAAATATTAATAATTTTAAATTTTTGAAGATTAATCTTGGCTGGAAAGCATGGAGCCAGAAGAGAGCTCCACAAGCGAGAAGTGCGAGGAAAGAAACTGTTAGCCTAGAACTTAGGGCTACATCTAGCCACTTCAATGTAAATTGATGAGATCTCGACGCCAGTCAAGCACTGCGCTTAAATTCAAAAAGTTTAGGTATTGTCGCAAAGAGCTCATCTGAACAATTACAATGAAAGTATTTATAGAAAAGATAGAGTATCAGCCTTACAGCAGTGGGCAAGTGACAAAATCTGAGCCACCAGATCAGGACCAATAATATTGCTGATTCTTCTTTGGATCTTATCAAGGTAAATAGCATAGGCACTGGACTATATGTGGTAATTTATATTCTAAGCATGGATGAATGGTAGACTTATAGATATGTAAGATAAATTCTGGAGAGAAAAATTGTCTTGCTCATCACAGTAAACCAACTTTCTTAGCTAAGTAAATGATTCAATATAGTCTTCATTTCATGTCAGCTGAGAACATTAACCCCGAAGATGCAATGAGTTTCTTGGAGGTTAACATGAGCCATGCTGATGGAAGGCAGACAGGGTCTCTCAGATGATTAATGGAGATAGATTGTAATGACAGCAGCTAGAAGTCTCTGTGGCCTGATTGGTAAAGCATTTATATTAAAGCAGGCTTCTCATGGAAATAGGTATTTAAGTTTCACCAACGCTTATTCTTTATATCTGACCAGTTTTGCTTAATAACTACCAAAAATAACAGTGTGAAAATATTTGTCTATATTTATGAGATGAGGTATTGTAACTATTTACATTATTTAGATTGTTCAGACTGTTGTCCTTATCTTTGAGGGACTCACTGAATAAAAGCATTGGTTGATGTATACTAGTGACTTTGACCCAAAGAGTTGTGAGTTCAATACCTGGCCACAACAGAGGTGAACAAAACCTTTGTGAGATGAGTTACTAAAGGGAATTAACTGAAAATGCGATATGTATAAAAGACATGGGAACAATTTACCTCAATGGACTAAATAAAGGGATTGGTTTGAAATTCCAATATATATCACCTGAAGAAGGTCAGAGTGTACAACGGCCGAAACATTATGAATATGACAAAGCTGAGGACAACAGTCCGAACAATGTAAATAGTGTGAGAATTGCAAAAAAAAAGTAACTGAAATTAAAATGATAGTTTCTGGCATGCTTTTTTAATATACTATATCAGTGAACTTTCTCAAAGAATCTCATTAATGCTTGTCATTTCTCCTAAAAGGTGTCATTTTTCTCCTCTTGTCATGTCCCTTCAGACTGTGGGTTGATTAATCAATTGGTTGTTCTGTTTTAATAGCATATCAACTCTGTTCATTATTTAAGGCTGAAAAATTTTTTTTAATTAAATATATGACTTGAAAACAATCCTTTGGTGTATTGGTTCCATGGCACTACAGTTGTTCCTCTAGAATTATTGCTATAATTTGTGGTAGTGACTAACCTTCAGTAGGCTAGGAAACTCTCTACTTTATTCTTTTTGAAAAGGTCATCTAGATTAGTCATGTCATAAAAATTGTTGACGTATAGGTGCAAGGCCACTATTATCAGTTAGAATATGTTTTACAATAAAAGCCTCTTGACATGCTGTGCATTCAGGAGGATGCTAAGTTCTTTTCTTGATAAGACAATTTACGTGGGTGATCCTGGCTTTTTATAGTATTCTATCATCTTTTTACACCCACTCAATTTCTGAAGATCAAATAAACTCAAAATATTCTCAATCACAAAATTAAACTGAGAACTTCATATTTTCTTTTCTGTTTATCATGTTTTTCATTACTTTTGATTGAGAGGCTAGTCCTTATAATGAATGAAATAAGAGGCTATGGTGGTTCCATTTACCTGTAGATTGAAATGCTGCTTCTCTGTATATTGGAATGTGTGTTTATGTTTGTGACAAGAGAGTGTTGGGTTTAGGTCTCTTAAAAAATAATGGCATGTGCAGTTAAGACACTGTATGTTGCTAAAATCCATTTCTGGTTCCTTGACTCTATCTTCCATTCACTCTTTTTTGGTTGCAAATGCTTTTGATATTTTTGTTCTTGCTTAATTAATCCTGAAACAATGCCGTCTACATAAACTTTGAAGGAAAAAAACTAATAAATTCAAGAACAAGCTGAAATTAAAATAAACAAACGTTGTGCATGCAATTGCTTAACGTGAATCATGCTTTGTCTAGCTAATGTAAATTTTGTTTTTGTGAAATAAAATTATTTTTCTGATGATGCCAGGTCGTCGGTAAAACATGACATCGTAGAATCTTTCCAAATTCTTCTGTTGCATTTTCATCCAAATTTACTCATACCTGTGTATATATTTTAATGCTTTCTAAGCATCACCCATCTTTTTTTTTCTCTATTCCTTAAATAAAAATAAAATACTTTCATTGACTTTAATAAATGATTTGAAAAGATTTCTAACCATCGTTATATTAATCACCTTTAATTTTCTTTTTTGACTTGATTCTATATATTCTACATATATAGAACAATAAAAGCAAACATAAGCAAAAATGCCACGTCACCATAATGGAATATTTCATTTGTAAGTAAATTTGCCAATATATTGCTATTAATATTTCTTTTGTGTTATTAATTATAAGGTTATATTTTTTTAATTGATTGTTTAAAAGCAATATTGTTTATTGCAAGAATAATAGAAATAGGTATAGATAAAACACATCTGTATGCAAAATATTTCTAAAGATATGTGTCGATAGTTGTTGAATCATGTTTTAAATTGACCTTGTTACCAAATAAATGTATTCACAGAATTATGTATTTAATTCAGTAACAGAAAATGTTAGTGTTTGTATTACTAAACTTAATAAAGAACTTATGACAAAAAACTTTGGTTTTCTACTTTTCTGTGTTTTGCAGATTCATATCTGTGGGAATTGGTGCCGATTAAATGTCACTAAAATCCTAACTGTTCCTAAACATTTGATACCCTATCAAAATGAAAAGTACATTAAGTAGTTCAAAAATACAAATCAAGACCATTAATATATATATATAATTATTATTTATGAAAAAAGAAAATTTATAACATAAATATGTTATAAAATCACTACAAAAATAGCCATTTTGTTTCAACACCCTTGGTGTCTTCTCAAGTGATCTGATAAGACACCGAGGGTGTTGAAACAAAATGGCTATTTTTGTAATGATTTTATAACATATTTATGTTATAAATTTTTTTTTAATAAATAATAATAATCTACTTTGTATTGAGCACTCTTTTAAGAATAGTAATTGTTGGTTATTGGAATTCATTCCATATACACCAATTATATACTTATATATATATAATTTGTCTAGGTAGGCAATGCTTACCCTGAATAAAATAGAACAACAGCTACATTTTCCATCTGAAGCACTATTGTTTGATCTAATACAATCATTCCTGTCAAACCGTGAATTGAAGGTCATTCTCAACGGATTCTCCTCCAGTTCCTATCCCATGAACGCAGGTGTTCCCTAAGGCTCTATCCTTGGCCCCACTCTATTCCTTATTTTCATCAACGACCTTCCTGATGCCATAGATTCCCAAGTTGGCATCTATGCGGACAACACTACAATTTACTCCTGCGTCAAAAACAAATCTAGTGTCAGTGACAAAACTAACCTGGCCGCTCGTCTTGAAATGGACCTCCAATCAGTTGTTAATTAGGGCAAGAATTGGCTGGTCAACTTTAATGCCTCGAAAACTAAACTACTCTCTATTAATCACCATAGAGATCCTTCCCTGCCCCTCATTAGAATGTCTGATAGTCAACTCCTTGAGAGCAACTCCCTGCGTCTGCTCGGTCTCACGTTGACTGCTGACCTGAGATGGAACAAATACATTGAGTCAATTGCTTCGTCCACCGCGAGGAAAGTTGGCTCTCTGTGCTGCGCCAGGAAATTTTTCTCCCCCGGAATCGATACTTCAAATATACAAATCAACCATTCGCCCTTGCATGGAGTATTGCTGCCATATATGGTCTGGGGCACCTTCTGTTTACCTCAGAGTTCTTGACAAGATCCAGAGACGGATATGTAATATAAGTGGCCCTGATCTGGCGTCTTGTCTACAGTCACTCTCTTACAGACGCGCCATCGCCTCTCTCTGTCTTTTCTACAAATACTTTCATGGTAATTGCTCCGATGAGCTGCTTTCACTGGTTCCCAGACTCCATGAATTCAAGCGCCCTACGAGGCTGGCATCCTGCTCCCACCCTTACACTGTAGAAACTTTTAAATGTAGCCGTCTCTTCTACTCCAATAGCATCATACCTCGCACCTCTCGCCTGTGGAACACCCTTCCCAATTACTGTTTCCCTGAGAGCTATAATCTCCAACTATTCAAATGTAATGTCAATTGACACCTCCAGTTACCTTGATCTACCCACTATCCTTCTCCTCATCCTTTCTTCTATCACTCCTATCTGATCTTGCTCCAAATCTTCTGCAACCCCCTGCATCCTAGTGGCTTCACGCCTTGCTCGGGGCGTGAATGCTTAAAATATATATATATATATATATATATATATATATATATATATGTTCAAATATGAATCAGAATTTGACAGAATGATAGGATAAAGAAATATGAAACGTTTATCAATCTGACATGTTTCACTTTTATTAAAACTTCATAAGATATGGAGAAAAAAGAAGAAAGAAATTCTGGTGTCATTATTTTTGTGTTTGATTTTCATTGGTTAATCAGGCCTCACGTGCATTTAACATGTTAATTAGCATTAGTATGATTTATGGCGTTTCAAATTCAATGAGAGACGATGTGTCCTTTTGAAGCTCCAAGAAATTAACGGATTCCAAGTGTAAATTGAAAAAAACATAAATATTGTTTTATGCATGTAAGTGTATCATAATTATAGTTTGTCTATTTAGGATTTGGAATGATAATGAAATTGACTCTGCTTAATTGCATGAAATTATGGGATGGTAATTTGGAGGAACTACTGGATAACAATTATTAAAATTCTCAAGAGAGTACGTTGAATTCGATTAGAAAATTTATTTACCTTTGGCTATCTTTCCTACTTGTTGGTCACAAAAAAGAATGGCCCAATTATTCTAGACAAAGGCCAAAACATGTGCTTTGTGTTGATCCTCAAGATTGGGATTTCTTTGTTGATCACCCAAGAACACAATTATCATTACAAGGAAGGTCGCCAGAGATTCGCTTCAGTTGCATTTCCTGTAGTCAGATCGAAAACGAAAACAGAATCAGACGAGACAGTTGAAGAAGTCAGGTCGGAGCGGCTCCAGATTGTTCGTAAGACAGTCATCACTAAATAGCATACTCACTATTTCCGGAGCAAAAACACAGACACACGCATGATGGAAGAATTGAGGAAGAGTCGACTGGCTGGTTATTAGCGTTTGCGACTAGGTTTCTCAAATCACCATCCCGCAGTAGAGAAATTGATTTTGCAGTAAGCCATTTTATGAAACCAAATTCTCTTTATAGTCAATAAAACTGTTGTTAATTATCAACAGTGTGCATTTTATTGAAGGTGTTCTTATTCCAGCCTTATTCTATTATACACAAAGAGGCAAATGTTATCACGGCCAGAGACAGGAATTACGCAATATTGTCTGTGGTACACAACATGCACTGAGCGGTCCACACTAGACTTCGCCGTCAATCCCCAATATCGTAAGATTTTGAGAAACGCGCATCAACCGTGTCGAGACGACACATCGGTCTCAACCGAGGAGATAAAGAAAAGTCGGAATTCCCGTAAGGTCAGCATTACTCAACAAAGCTAGCGACTGTCGAAAAAGTGGAAAAGAGAGAAAACCGGGAACGAATGGTGTGTGAGTTGAGAGCCTGGTAGGTGAAGATTACAATAATGTATATTCGTAAGTGTGTATATATATGTGTGTCTAGTAAACATTATTTATGTTTGGTGGTGGTTCGAATACAACACAAAAATAAAAATACCATAATTTCTTTTTCTCCATATTCTTTGACGAAGCTTTAATAAAAAGTAAAACGTGTTAGATTGGTAGTCGTTTCAATTTTGTTCTTTATCCTACCAAACTCACACACGCACATACACACGCACACATATATATATAATATACACTATGGTACTTTAACAAGACTGTCTTTTACTTTTTATATTTTATTTGAAGGGAAATAAAATCTCCTTAAAAATAAAAGTAAACGTTCATTTGGTACTGTTATATTGTTAGATTTCAAAATCTGACAATATGGCGGTAGCAAATGAATGTCTACTTTTATGAAATTATGCCAACATAATTGTCGCAAAAACAGAACCATTTAAAGTACCTGATCTCATACTAGAGGAAAACTCATTTTAATTGTTAAGATTTTTTAATTAAAAAATGATATAATGGCACAAAAGAAGACAATTTTTTTAACATGACACTACAAAATCATCTTTTAATGTTTTAGTATCGATAAAATACTCGACAAGACGAATATTTTTAATAAGCTTTTAAATTTTACATTGCGAAATCATGAAAGTACAGGGTGCCCAGTAAAAAGCGGAATATTTATTGTCACTGTTTTATCCTTCAGAGATAATTGAACTTGGATAACCTTGAATAAATTTCTTGAATATTCATGACATTGAATAATCATTACTTAACTTTGATTAATTGATTGCTGCCCGTTCTTCTGACTCGTCATTTAAAGGTTATTTTCAGACAACTTTCGTTTTTCGTTTTTCTCCTCTTCTCGTATGGCTAAAAAACTCACTGATTTTGAGCGTCAAGTTATAATACTTTTCAAAGAAAAACATCAGACGTGAGGATTGACGAAATGAGCAGAAATTCTTCCTAAATTTTTCAGTCACATCAATCGTCAGCAGTTTTCAATGCTTGTCTCACTTCTTTCTGGATTTACCGCCTTTTTTTTACTTGACACCCTGTATAAGGTATATTTTTAGTATAAATTCTTGTACGAGTACCGAGGAAAGATAAATGAGAGCGAAGAACTATGGATGGTACCGTTTAGGCTTAAATCTTCCCCATTCTTGCTTTAACTGATGCTAATTTCTTAGTGACAACCGTTTAACATCGAAGTTAACAAAAACTGGCTGGAAACATTTAAAACTCAGTCTTTTGGTATCGAATATTGCCAGATGATAGTGAGTTCTTAACGCCTAATTAAATTACGGCTGTGTTACATTTAAACATTGGTTCTTATCTGATCAACGAAGTTAAGCAACGTCAAGACTACACTGTACCTAGATGAGTGACTGCTTGAGATAACAGGAGCTGTTAGGGATAATGACTCGGAATTGTTAATAGGAGATCCGAGTTTTAATTTTAGTTGGGTTCATTGTATTCACTTATGTGATGAATAACCCTTGAGAATTGTATAGATCCACCTCTTCTCCCCCAGCTATGTGTTACTTAGTAAAACTTGTATTACTGAAATCATTATTATCGCCAAAAAATAAAATTGCGCACTAAATATTTAAATTTTGGCATTAAATAATCCAAGTGGTTGGTATTTTAATCATTTTACCCCAAACAAAGCAATAAAGCAACTAAGATGCAATCGGTTATTGAGTGTCGGAGAATATGAGAAAATACTATTAAGGAGTGAGGACAATAAAATAACAAGAATTAAGAAGACAGAAGATAATGATTGACACTGTATTTAAATTTTTGAGGGTTAAAATTGACTGGCAAGCAAGAAGCCGGAAGAGTTTGCCACAAGAAATAAAAGAAATTGCTTAACATAGAATTTACGCTTACATTTAGCCATTTCAAATGTAAAATGATGAGACCTTGCCGCCAACCTAGTACTGCGCTTAAATTCATAAAATCTATGTAATATAGAGGAAAGTTCATCAGAACAATTACCATGAAAGTATTTGTAGAAAAGGTACAAGGAAACTACTTTACGGCGTTGGGAAAATGACTGAAGCCGAGATACCAGATCCAGACCAATAAAATTGCAGATTCTTTGAATTTTATGAAGAATATAAGAATATATAGCAGGATGCCTCTAAAAACAATATAAACAACTAATTAATGCCTAATTAAAGAATATTACACTAAAATGAATGTGTTCAATGCGCTCCCTTCCAAGTAGTACCGCAAGGTACTTGTCTTACGTTTCTGAGCCATTGGAAGTAAGGTCAATCATGCGTCTAAAACACCAATGAATTAACTTTTTAAAGTTTCTGTAAATGTTTCATTTCTTTTCATATGATTTGCTAATCTGGAAAAGTAGTCGATCCTATTTTTTATATCCTTGTTTTCACCGTTGCTGCATTTTGACACAATATTTTGTTTGATAAAGTCTTCAATTCTCCTCAAATGGACACTGTATCTGGATGGGCGCGTAATATAACGGATACTAGCACAGGAAAAGGAAATCAGCGTGCATTAAATTCCAACTTAGTCACCTGCATTCACTTTCACACATACCCTTAGCAAAGACACAAATACATTACTTCTACACCCAGCTATGGGTTAAATAAAAGTAGATTTAGCCCTTTAAACTTGGGTAGCAATCAATCTAAGAGAAGAGAAACTCTAAATTAGAAACAGTGAAGATGGCAACAACAAACTACGTCAATATCTTTCCAAAGAATGCATGGCAATTTACAAATAATGGAGAAAAGGAATTTGGGAAAAGTAATGAAAGGACGTGACATTTTTATTAAAAAAATTCCTCGGTACTTTTTCTGCTTTACTTCTTTGTTACTAGAATACATCACTCCAGTAGGATCCCTAACTGATTATTACAATGGATATATAACGAGGAAAGAAGGTTTGGAGAATTTAACACTCACAATGCATACTGTTAGTTCCTAATTGTACAATATGGGGAAGTTTGAATGGAAGTGTTCACAGTGTGGACTGGGTATCACTTGTTTCATATCAATCTAATTCTAGTGAAGACTGTGTAGCTCCTGCCTATATATGGCAGCAATACTCCATATTCGGCCTGATCTGATTCTTGCAAAAGTAAAAGACAGCAAGAGCTGTCAGATGCTTATTGGAGTGATACAGAGAACATTACCATTGTATAAGACGCATTATTTGTAAGAATATTAAATGTTGTAAGTTATATTAATAAAAAACACTTAGCAGATGCATTCGATATTGTCTTTAGTAGCGTATAAGTTGCATTATTTATGTTTTTGCTAACTTCTGCTATTTTATAAGAAAACCTGACCCGAAAGCAAATACTATACTTACTGGTGCATAAGACGTACGCTATGATATGAAAAACAAGCCATATTTATCAATACAATTTCTCACACATCTTTAGGAGATTAAGTGATAGATGCTTTTTCCTTTTAAGTCAATTTAATGACCAGGATTTTTCAGGAATCCTGTCTCCAACACACCTTTGAATTGACAAACAAAATTTTTTTAGTGATTTTAGATAACCGTAAAAGTCGGGTTCTTAGAAAAAACTGACCACCTAAAAGCTGTCTGGGTGGCTAGCCTTTCCGGTTAGTGGAACACAAGTAGACGGAAAAGGGTGGTGGGTTCCCAGCCAGTATTCATATAATGAGTGGTCAGTGAAAGGACCTGAGGTGAGTGAAACGGCCAGGAGTGAGTGAAACTCTCAGACAGTGAGTGTGTAGGGGTCTGTTTTTCGTGGCCAGAGCTAAGTGAGAAATTGTATTTTTTGCTACTTCCGGGTCATTCAAGTGTCTTTTTTCTTTTTTTTTTAATCAGTATCACCCCAAGCAAGACAGTACAGCCACTATCACGCAAGAGGTTACCGGGTGTGGAGGAATTAGGAACAGAAACAGTAGTAATGACGAGAAAGAGAAAAGAGCAACCAGGAGGACATTGACATTGCATTTAAATTTTTACAGATTAAAGTTGGCTTGTAAGCAATGAGTCAGAAGGGAGTTACATAGAATTGCGAGAAAAGAACCTATTAGCATAGAATTTACGGATAACTGTAAATTGATGAGATCTCGTCGCTAGTCTAATATTGCTTAAATTCGTGCGGTTTAGGTGCCATAGCGAAGAGCTCATCCGAACAATTACCAGGAAAGTATTTATAAAAAAGGCACAGAGAGACAACCTTACGGCGGTGGGCAAGTGACTGAATTGGAACCACCAGACCAGGACTAATAATATTGCTGATTCTTCTTTGGATCTTATCAACGAGCTCGAGGTAAATAGCAGGGGTATTGGACCATATATGGCAGCAATGTTCTAAATATGGACGAATGGCAGACTTATAGATATGCAAGATAGATTCCGGAGAGAAAAATTGCCTTGCCCGACACATTGAACCGACTTTCTTAGCAGCTGATTTAGTAATGGATTCAATGTAATCTTTCCACCCCATGTAAGCTGAGAACGTTAGCCCAAGAAGGCGCAGTGCGTCACTTTCTTGGAGGATAGCATCAACAATACTGATGGAAGGCATAGAGGGTTCTTTCAGATGATTAACGGAGAGAAGTTTAGTTTTGGAGACGTTAACATTGAAAAGCCATACTTTGCCCGTGTTAACAACGGTCTCGAGGTCGTTTTTGTACATCATCTTCCATTTTGACCTTGTCTGACTGATCAACCTTACTATGTTTGTGTCGTCAACTTAGATGCCAATTTGAGAGCTGATATCATCGGAAAGGACGTTAATGAAGATTAAAAACAGCGTAGGACCAAAGATAGAGCCCCGGGGCACACCTTATTTCCCTTGTATTAGAAATCTAAAAAAAAGTTTTTAGAGAAACAAAAGGGAGGCTTATACATAAAATGAGAAAGAAAGAGTTGAAATTTCTAGAGCACATAATGAGGAAAGAGAGCTTGGAAAATCTGATACTCACAGGACCTGTTGAAAACAAGAGGGACAGGAAAGCAGTGCATAACCTACCTAACGAGCTTGTGTAAATGGATGACGCAACAGGGTTTAGGAGAGATAGCAAAAAATGACAAAATGTATTAAGAGCTACAAAAAACAGGAAGTTGTGGAGAGCTATGAATGCAAACGTCCTGAAGTGACATGACATATAGAACAAGAAGAATAAAGTGTGGCACCATTTACCGAGGCAAAAAAGAAAAGAAAGAAAATTGGAAGGAAAGAAAGGAAAAGAGAGGCGAGACCCAAACGTGGATGATAAGTAGGACACCCACGACTATGGATAAAGAATATTTTGATAAGTAGCAAATGGCAAAAACTGTCATTACAATGGCAGAAAAATTCTAAGTGGATAAAGGAATCGTTGTGTTCTGGCGACGAGCTGTGTTATCGGGGATACATAAACAAACCGCTAATGCGGGAAAACATCTGATTAAGCAAACCACAGACCGACTAGCCAAAGAAAAATCCAATTGAAAATGTTATTTTGATAATTGACAAAAAACAGGTGAACTACAGGGCTGTGGATAGATATGAAAAATTAATTGTGTCAAAGCCGCACACGAGGTGGCGACTGACCGTTTTTCTTTGACAAGACATCTTTGGCTGCGATAATAAAACTATGTTATCAGAAATGTGCACCAAAGAATGACTGGAACCATGGAAATGTTTTTTTTCGAGGTGACGGACGATTGTGTTGTGTCAAATAGACCACCCATTCTGATAATTAGCGATAATCTGACTGACGAAGTCCAGGTGAGAACAAGAGTTATGACCACCACCGATCACATTGTTCTATTTGCAGCCAGAGAAAATGAGAACTGCGATTAAAAGAAAGAAAAGGAAAAGAAAAAGATAATTTTTTTTTTAAGCATGATATGTTTTTTTTTCCTGAAACAAAGCCCGCGGGATCTCACACAATCCCGGCTGGATATCGTTGGCCGAGTGGTGATCACGTTACACAAGGAGGAAGCTGTCGCCGCCCACCTAGAGGATGGGTATGAGAGGTTGTTACGAAGAAGTGGGGAGGGCAGTTCACGCCCCTCTGAAGTATGGTGAGAAGGTGGGAGTAAGAGAAGGCTCCCCCCCCAAAAAAAATGGAAAGAAGTGGAAAATTCCTAACCAAAAATAAAAGAAGTGGATAGGTATTTAGAATTATCGAGGAACCCCCGGCGCCGACAAACCCACCCGGTTTTGGTCGGCGTCCATATAAGCGAAGTCGCAGCGAGCGAAAATGAGTTCTAGCAGAGAGTTCTAGAGTTGAGTTCGGGAGAGAGAGTTCCAGAGTTGAGTTCGGGAGAGACAGTTCCCAGAATCAGTCTCCAGTGCTCGGCTGACCAAGATTCGCGCAATTTCCGGACTCATCTTCAATCCAAGAACAATTATTTTGAAGAGCGACTTAGATCCAGACCACCAAAATAAGTTTTTTTTCGACTTTCGCCCGAAGACACACCGAAAAAACAATTTCTTAAAGAGCAAACAACTTGAAGTGTTAAAACTCGCCTAACGGAAAACAACGTGTCACAATCCATAGAACGGGTCGGGAGATAGATGCAGTCCTATGTATCCAACAACTAGACATAAAGTTTGTTATCCTTTTCTTCGATACCTTGAACTTTTGAGTTATCATTTTATTTCTTTTATACGTATTTGTGCGATACCACCCTCGCTTGGACCCAACTTGCATTGCGGCCCCAACGACTGATTGATTTCGTCTGCCTAAGATCGATTCACAACGTGGGTAGGCGGACTGGAGATCAACGCAGTTACTTTGGTAACCAGGCGTTGGAAGCGAGTTGGGAACGACGAGGCTGATATCGAATCTAACCAGATTCCCATCCGAATCACCAAAAGGTTAGAACGTCACATTTGGGTGCCGCGACCGATACCAAGCCAGTTGGTCGTCACAGGACGAGACAACACGACTGACGCGACAGGCGGACGTCACGTTTGGAGCGGCGACACCCGAACGAAGCAGTGAGGAGCGAGTGAAGGCTGTGTTTAGGGACGTCACAAAAGTCTTTAACTAACTCTGAATTCTACGATAGTTTAGATTAGGTATGGTTAACTTTTTTTTTAACCAGTGAGCCATATAATATATAGGTCATATATAAGGCGGGTTGCGCAACTAAACAAATTCAAGTTAATTTTTCTTTGAAGATATCGCAATCACTTTCAATACGGAAGCCCCTACACATACTAAGTGATTTACAAATTAGTAAAAGTTTTTTTTTCTTTGGAGAAAAGATATTTTTTAATATCAAATAATTCAAATCATAATATGACTGATGACAGTGCAATTACCACTCACTTTTGCCTGTCATCAGTTTCAAGTTTATTCAATTGAGTACATAAAAAATATTTTTATATATTTCTTCTACACAGAAAATAGAAATGTTGCCTATTTCTTAAGCAAATGATGTTTACACGTATGATCTTCCATAGTGAAAATCGCCAATGGGTTAAAATGCAGAAAACGGTACATGCAAGTTTCAAACATTTTTATGTGTGAGAAGTTGTTAGTGAACAAATGAGAACCAAACGAAACAAACAAAATTTAAAGAAACGTCATCTTTCTCGGGCCGCAATTTGTCCAAGTCTATTTTTCATACCTACCTGGCACCTGTGCTCCAGCCCTGTGCTGGTAGTATCACGGCTATGACTAGCTTGGACCGGCTCTTGCTTGGACCAGCTATGACAAGCCAAGACCAGCTATGACTAGCTTAGACCAGCTCTGACCAGCTTGGACAAGCTATGACCAGCTAAGACCAGGTTAGACCACGTTAAAACCGACCTTGTATCACATCCTGACTCAGTTGGGCGTCAAATACCTACTTTTGAGTTTATAAAATTGTGTTGCAGCTTTTTTTTCAGTATCAGAGTTATCTCCCTTACACATTCCGTGTTTGATTTTTTTCCTTTTCAACATAATTAAAAAACAATTCAAAATAGGTATATTTTGGAGTTTAATATAATAATTTAAAGTTTAATTTAGTTTTCACTGTTATAACATATTTTATTATAGGAATATTATTAGATTAAAAATGAAAGTCTAAAAAAGTCTAGGTTTATTTTTATTTCACGTTTATGTTGAAAGATTTTCTTTTAAAATTTACTTCTTAAAAAGAATTATGTAGCGAGAAGACAAATGCAAGTATAACCTGTACGTAGTTTCATTCGACTTAGAATGGACTTAAAGAAAGAATACGTTTTAAGGGTGATAATCCATACTACAATTCTAATATTTGTCAGCTTTCTTTATCATTTCTGATCTTTTTTTTTGTTTTACTTCAAGGACCAAGTGAAGATTGAAGGCAAGAGAGACAGAGGAAAAGAACGGCTAAACAAACGAGTGAGCTTGAGTAAATGAATGGTGGAATAAGATTTAGGAAAGATTGTAGCTGTATTGACGGCCTAAACAAACCTGGACACTTTTTTACTTTACATATGTGTCAGCAAACGAAAAACAAACAAAAGAAACAACACAAAAAATGTTTTTATAACAAGAAAAAACAATATCTATATTTATGTATCTAATGATATACAAGCATAATTAATAGGAGTTACTTCCCTTCGACTGGAATTAATGTCTTTAATCTTTACTAAGGAAATATTTTTATCTGAGCTCATAGAAAGTTTAATGAATTTGCTGCTCAAAATGTTCATTGTGAGCGAGTTGAAAGAATTCTGTAAAGCTGAAAATATGTTAATAAACTTTTAGCTTCAGAAGAGTTGAAGGAGTGAATGTTCCGTAATGTTTAATTAGTTTCTGTTGCTTGTAGTTGGATATTCGTAATATTGTTGATGCTTGTAATGTTCTGTAATGTTCTGTAATGTTTGTAATTAAGTTTATGTACGTACGCGTATGTGTGCGTGTGTGAATATTTTATGTACGTACGCGTATGTGTGCGTGTGTGAATATGTTCTCATAGCGCGCGCCCGAAAGAGGTCGGTACGCGATTTCTTAAACAGCTACAATTTAGGAAGCGAGAGAAATCAAAAAGAGAGGAAGAACGAACTCATGTCTGGTATTTATAATCAACGTAATCACGTGATTGGTTCCGGGAAGGCACAGACAGATTTTGGCAGAATTATTTATTCGTCAGTCGATGTTATTCGGACGTAGTTGAGAACGTGACTTAAATATTAGCTGACCAACGAGAAGTGAGATAAATATCAAGGCTTTGTGATCCACTTTTTGCACAGATTTTTGTAGTGAAAATACGTGGTAGCAGAATGCTATAACAAATTATTTAGCGCTTCAAAGAAGAGGAAATTGTGGATAGCCATGTTTAATATGTAAACGTAAATTGTTTACCTTAAATTTTGAAATGTGTTGAATAAAATCTTATAAACAAGTGGCAGAAATAAATGAGCAATAGGAGCAGCTGTGGGTCAAGACAGAAATAAAGAAACAAAGGACTTAACTCGAACCAAGAAAACAAAGGACTTAATTATAACCAAGAAAACAAGGGACTTAACTCTAATCAAGACAAAAATCAAACAGTAACAGAAGCAACTTTAGTCAAATTAACGTTTTCCTTTTTGAACAGAAGCCAAAAATATATATTTATATATATTGCTGATTGCAAAAACATTGATATATAAATACATGAGAATTCCCCGTTTAATTAACTGTTAGTAAGGGGAAAGTGAGAAGTTAGCGAAGGCATAATCAACAGACATGTCACTAAGTCACCAACTAGAGAAAACTGTTGTTACAAAAAGAATGATATTAGTGTAATGATTTATGTAATTTTTCTATAAAGACTTTAATGGTTTCAAGTTAACACCAAAGTAGAAACATTTGTCAACTCAAACCACACTGATAATAAATTTCTGATCACCAGTAATACCAACTCAGAATGATAAATTTATTTTTTGTTGAGAAGTAAGAACATTTATTACGAACTTTTGTGAACTATTACGAAATTCTTCAGTTCAGGGAGCTGGGGGTGGAGCTTGAGCTAGTACATTTTTTGAAGGCTTCAGTTCCGGTTTCACCTTTTAAAAATTATCTGGCTCCACAATCCAGCTCAAAAGTTACAGAAGGTCGTATGTGATGATCCAGAAGGCCGCATGGTATAGAGTATTAAAGCAACTAAGGGAATTTGTAAATCTACTAAGTTGATTTACCTCCTTTTCTAGAGATAGGACAGGATATATAAATATACCGGAAATATATAAATAAATGCACATTGATAATATCTGTCTATATCTCTGAGATGAGGTATAATGATTATTTACATTATTCGGACTGTTATCCTCATCCTCATTGATATATTCAAAAGGTTTCGGTCGTTCTACTCAGCAATCGTTCACAACTGTTATAACCTGGTATTAAACTCACAACTCTTCGGGTCTAGTTACTGGATCTAACCAACATCTTTATCAACTGGGCTATGTGTCCTTGAAGACATGTGAGTGAGAATTTTTGGGACTTATAAACCTAATATCTCAGCAACTGAAATGAAAGCAATATGGGAACCAATATTAACGAAAAAATTGCAATATGAGCACTGGTAAAAACGGTTGATGAGACATTAGGCTTATAAGTCCCAGAAATCCATATACCGATTTCTTCAAGGAGAGATGGCTCCTTAGTTAGATCCAATGACTAGACCCAAAGACATGTGAAATAAAAAACTTGGAGAGTTGAATTAAAGGGAAATAACTGAGATATCAGTGATTTCAATCACTTAAAGAATCACCATATTCACAATGTTTCGGCCGTTGTACGCTCCGGCCGAAACGTTGTGAATATGGCATTGAAGATGAAGATAACAGTCCGAATAATTTAAATAATACATTGATAATTATTTTATATTTTGATTAGATTTATTTGTACATGTAGGAAAACTCCAGACTGCAACGTAAGGTACATTAGATATCATTTTATCGGTGTATAAGAGGCACGATTTATATAATTTCAAAGAAATTCAAATAATATTTAATGAATAATGTTATAAAATGTGAAAGCCAGTGCCGGAATGGCCAGCGATTGGCTCGCGTGCTTTGTAGTATTCTGACACTGATGGATTACCTTGGTCTAGGTTTTGGCTATAAATTCAAAATAGCGCGAATTTGACAGTGAGCCGCAAGAATTTTGAAGCGTCAGTACGTTTACCACATCCAGGTTGAGAGGCCCACTAAGACCACTGGCGCAGTGACGCTGGACCAACGTGTGACATGCATTCTTGTGACGTAATTTCTCCCACTGCATCTTAGAATCCAAGCTGCCACGTCTGCCCCTCTTCTAATAAAAACGAACAAGAAAATGTAATCGACTTTTCGTTGATATCTATGTCTATGTCTGTCTATATTTATGTTGTGGCTTGGGACCTCAGAGACGACACAGAACGCAACAATAGAAGCCTTAATAGAGATATTTAATATTGGATTTATTTATATATGCGACTCATTCTTCAGTAAAGTCTCTTGGAGGAAGACAGTAGTGTGGATGAATCAGCAAATCAAAAAAATGTTTTTGCATAAGATTCACATGAAGTGATGAAAGAAAATGTAACTGACTGACAGTTCCTAAAAGAAAAAAGAAGATAAAATGTTGATCTTGGTATGAGAGGAATTTTAATTTGGTTTTCTATGTTTGTTTTTTTATTTATTTTATTATTTTAAATATTTAGAAAGATGCATGTGTAACTCTGAAAGTTGATCGAGTCTGTCTCATGTCCTTTGGAGCAATTCGTCCCACGAGTTACCCATTTTTGGAGAGAACGGAACGGAAGAACTCTATGGCCTGGAGGAGAACGGATGCTTTCATGGTGTACATATGTTTCAAGAACGACAAAAAGGAACGCAAGGAAATCAATGATGTACATAACATCGAATAATTATTCTTTAATTTTGTTTAGTAAGTCTCACACAAATCCTTTGTGCTGAAATGATAGAACCAAGTGTTGGGGTTAAAATCTTTGTGCTATCTCGAGCAATGTTGTGAGAGGCTCAAGCAAATTCAAAGACTATTCTTTACCAAGTGTTATTAGAAGTAGGACTCATGAGAAACCTTTCTAAAGCAGAAATTATGGTCTGGAATTGAAATTGGAAGCCGTGGTTGCACATAAACTAAATTCAGCATAAAAAATTCAAGATGTGCAGTTAATAAATACTCCTTTGTATAGATCAGTTATAACCAATTTAGAATAAGAAATATGGAAGTGGAACTTAGAGAAAATGGGATAGAGATAGTTTCCCGTAGCTTTAAAACCAAAACCCTAACCTCAGAACTGGAGTCATTTTTCTAAATCGCCTCGTCGTATCGAGACAGATATGAAAATCATGCATGGCGCCTAACTCGTTCAGAAATATCTAGATTTTCAGCTGCGTGAATGCCAAATGTAAGTCTTGGAGAGATCCACCCTTCTTCTGACAGCATGGAACGGCGCTACAGAATCACAAACAAAGAACTGTACCAAATAAAAGAAATCACATTACTTGATGTCTTTCAATAGCGGCAACAACTAAAATGGATAGCTCATGTAACTCAGAAAATAATGACAATATTCAGATGTTGATGTTCCACACTACTTCAAACCAAAGGCTAGGAAGGAAACCCTCATAAATACTGGAAAAACGATAAAAGTTAATGATTTTGAGAAAGTTATTTTTCTGAAAATATTTCCATGTTCTAGAACGAATTAAAATCAATACAATATGTGCATCCTACATAGATTATCAGCCGTCCAGCACCAGCACAAAAATCCATTAAATTAATATTCCAAAATAACAAAGGGCCAATGGAATTGGTTTCGCCTCTCACAACTCACAGCTGCCATTCAGTATGACTTCAGCGTCCACTTTTATATTTGCATACAATCTACCCTGATATTGAAACGTATCTTAACGTAAACAATGACAACATACTATGAAATGGATTAAATCCAACAACTATTTCATATATTTTCTGTTTATAAGTTATTTTTTATAGATATGATCGATCTAGAAAATGGTATAGCACGTTAGATCAAATGACGGTTTCCATATAGGAATACAGAGTATGTGTGTGTGTGTGTGTGTGTGTGTGTGTGTGTGTGTGTGTGTGTGTGTGTGTGTGTGTGTGTGTGAATGAGTTAATTTCTGAGTACACATGACCGTGCTGAACGCAAAGTGTGTAAATTATGATGACGAAGAGGTACTGAAAAGGCATCAGAACACCGGAGACCTATCAACATTATTTTGTTGAAACATGTCTTTGCCGTGTCCATTTAGGACATGGTGTTAATGTTATTTTATATCTCCCTATCAGAGATATCTCTTAGCAATGTTTATCTTTTTACTATTCCCCAATTTTTTGTTCTACTTTCCAATTACACAAACTTATTAGGGAAGTAATTGATTACTTTCTTCTCTCCATTTTGCCTTCTCTTGTCCTGTGAATATGAAATTCTCCAAATCTTTTTTCCACATAAAATGTCTAGAAATTTAAGTTGTTTCTTTCTGATTCTAAATATAAATATCTTTTTTAGTTCAATTTTCCTGAAAACTTCCTCGTTGGTCACATGCAACGTCCATTGTATTCATCTGTTAAACCACATGTCTGTTACCACAAGTTTCCTCCTCATCTTTGGTGAAAATTATCCTGCATTCACTGCCATATATAGATTGATATTATATCACAGTTCACGATTCTTTTCTTTGCTTCTAGCATTTGAACGAGATGTTTTATTAGACTACAAAATGATGTCAATTTTAGAGAGAAACCCTGTAGCTGAACAATTTAAAACAGTAGGTATACTCGTTTTAGATACTTTTTGACATTGTCTCAGAAATTGTCATGGTCGGAAGATACAAGCCCGTCCCCCCCCCGTCTTTCACCGAAGAAACAGCTGTAGCGTTGCAGCTCAGGCCAGATCCTAGTTTCAACCTCAAAGTGCAGCTTCTCTAAGTCAAACGCTTGTGGCTGAAAAATAACTCTAAGGCCAGATCATCACCTACGAAATAAAATCATGAGACGGAATTGCTGCAGTAGGCAAATTTTATCCTGGTTGTAGCCTTCTACTGTAGACGACCGAAGCAGAGGTGAAGCGTGGTTGTAAGGACGAACAGTCTAACAAGCGTGCCTTCCTTTCGCGTAGTGCGCGAGAGGTCACTTGTCCCTCTCTGCGATATTTGGCTTTTTTTTGCTTTGGGGTCACTATCTTATAGAGAACAGACCTTCTTTGTTTTGTCAGCTCTGTCATTCACCAAGAACTTAGGGTTTGGTTTCACTCAATGACCTTTGTTAGGATCGTTTAATCTGGTTCTTGGGGCGTCCACTCCATTAAGCTGACCTTCAAGACAATAACTGTCGGGAAGATTTATGTAACATCGTTCAGATGTTTTTTCGTTTAACAATATGTCAGATTTTCTTCTACTTCTGTCTTCTGTCACAACAGGCTATCGAAGTAGATCTTCACTTTGGCCAGCGAGAACTCCGATTGCCCCTTTGCTCATCTCAGACTGTAACAGACTTTACATCTCGTCCGCAAATGCCACTCTCTCTGACACTAATCTTTATTTCTCCGAACAACGGCTCGTCACCCTGTAATCGCCGGTTCCTTTCTGACTGATCGCTCTAGAATGTGTCATGTCTCTATAAACTTTCGATTGGAAGTCTCTAACTTTGCGGCACTTTATCCTGAAAGTTTTAATTTATTTATTTTCTCTTTCCTTATTTGTGGACAGCGAGTGATTATTTTGAAATCTTTACACTAAACTGAATTTGGAAATCATTCAGATCCAGATTAAATCCTTTACAATCCACTTGACTACATATGTGTCCTAAACCAATCTAGCGAGTGACTATTGTACCATAATGGAAAACGGCTTTATTAGTTTTAGATTTGGTTTTGGTGACATCAGTGCTTATTTTTTAAATGCCAACATCGGCGTTCACGGCTCTTCACAAATTCAATTTCTTTATTATCTGTGAATTTCCATGATTTCTTGAGGGAGATAGTGAATTTTTCCCATTCAAGGCTAGAGAACGTAGTTTATCTTCTATAAAATCATACATGGGATCCGCATGAACTTCTTTTAAATATAATATTGTTTCAAAGTTCTTTCTTGCATCATTAATGAACTGCAAAAAGGATAGTGAAGTAGTTTCCCGTTGCATTTTCCATATTTTTTATTTCAAGGTATACTTTCTTTTATACTGGCTGCTGTATTTAATCTATAGATCCGATTTTGATTCATTTCGTAAATAGTCTCTATATATGTTATATAGATAATCTTTGTCTTACATTGACTGACACACAAGATTACAGAACCCAGTCCATGCAGCTATTAACCCAACTGTAGGTAGAGAAGGAAAATGGATTCATGCCTTTCCTAAGGACATTAGTTCGAAAGCAAACATATCAGACTAGGTCAGAATTTGAAATTAGGTTCGGCTGGTAACCGTTATATTAACCACATATACCTAAATGCTTATAATCAAATTAAAATAAAAGTTTCAACGCGTATAAATCAAATCTGGACCACAAAACGATATGTGCAATTCTTTAATATTAATTTCAAGTAGGTCATAGTTATCACTTCCGCAAAGATGTTTAAGTTTTTTTCTTGAATGCTGATTATTATTTAAAAGTTTTACGATAATCATTCAAGCGGAAAGTATAAACTTTTACCCGAGCAATCACCTTCTCAGTGATACCACGTCTGATTGAAGTTCAAATGAAAATCGCCTTTAGCTGAAACAGAATGAACAAAAATATATTTCCTTTTAATAATCGACATCTCGAACCTTTACTCTATCCGTATTTCCGTAGTAAATGTTCTGACGAGCTGCATTCATCAGGTCCACCAGTTCAGACCTTTACAGCTAAGATTCCCCATACTACGAACACTGGATTGAATCAACCTTATTCTATTTTTTTTCCATTTGTACGTCGAATAGTCTCCTACGTGTATGCTTTCCTGAACACTTCAATCTTAAACTCTTGAAGGGCCAATCATATCCTTTTTAATCTTTACTTCTTTTCTCCTCCTACATCCGTACTACTCATCTCATTCAGTAATTCTCTAACTTGGGTGGCTCCTGAGTCTTGTATTGGATAAAAATTAGTAAAAAGAAAAAGAAAAAAAAAAAAAGAAATGCAAAATATGATATAATTTTTTTTTTTTTTTTTTTTAAGTGGGTTTCAGCAAACATTTGACGAGGTATTTCTCAGGAGATACAGTCAAATACTGAGAAATACTGATAAACACTGAGAAATACTGAGAAATACTGAGAAAGAGCTCTAATTATTTATCCCCGGCCTGTAATAGTGCAATTTGTTTATCGACTCTTTATTGAGATTTCGGCAAACATGGATAAACGTTCACGCAATAAGACGGAACGTTAAAAAGGATGTTTTTTTTTTCCATGGGCACCAGTTTTTTTCTTTAACTACTTTCATCGGCAATATTTATTGTTTAAAGAGTGATAATTAGAATTGTAATACGACATAAAAATATGAAAGTGAATTTAGACATTTTTTTTTGTTCTTAAGAATTGACAACAAAATAATAAACACTATTTATTCATTAAAATTGTTTATTTATTAGTTGAATGGTTGGCAAAACATCGACTAATTGCCAATTGATCTAAACTTTATAAAACGTTAAATAATAAAAATTCCTTTATAATTGGTTTAGATATTTTAATAATTTAGTAAATGCTAATAAATTTATAAATAAAAATTGTTTTCCCATTTATTTCCTTATAAATTGGTAAATGATAAATATTGCATTGAATTAATTGTAATGTAATAGCGTTAGTTTTTAAAATTTTGCAAATATAAAATTAACCTTTTAAATAATAAATAAATGGTGTTTAATATTTTTGTAAATACTCAAGAAGAAAAAAATTTGAATTCAGTTTCATTATAGGTTTAGGTTTTATTCAAATTCTAATCATTGCTCTTTTTTTAAAACAATAAACTTTGCCGAAGAGAGAAAAAAAAGCAGTGCTATGGGAAAAAAGTGTTTTTTTTTTTTTTACATTACGTCTTATTGTGGACATATTTGTCCATGTTGGCTGATTTTTAGTGTAAAGGATATCGATACGAAAAGTGAAATCGAAGAGCCGTGTTATAAAATTCCGGGCTAGTCTATTGTGTTCACTTTCACACTTAGCTGTTTTAATATTCTGATGAGACATCGAGTTTACTTTGCGTGAACTCAGTATATACTGGGGGCAACACAGATCAACTCTTCTTAGATAAAAATTAATAACTGACAATCAATTATATTCAGATTTCCGTTATTTCATGGTATAAATCACATGCTACATAACATTTACTGGACTTTGTTTGGTACAAGGATTAAATAGGGGAGAACGTTAGTTAAAAAACGAATTTAGAATTCAGTTTAGCGAGTTTATAGTACTAGACTGAATGGGAAAGCATGTAGGGATTAAGATTATGTTGTGTCAATCTTCAAATGTGAGTTTTGCTAGCTACTGTACCTTCGTAATCACCCTTACACTCATCCAACTCTTTCCGATTCCTCTGCACTGTCCTCAGATTGACACCCAAACACTCTAAATTGTTCGTATTGGACCTTCCGGCACGAATACCAAACAGTACAGCTTGCTGTTTCCAAATTTCTGGCGGAGTGAATTGAGTCATAAT
The DNA here is from genome assembly GCA_903632075.3 of Acanthosepion pharaonis. Lineage (NCBI taxonomy): Eukaryota > Metazoa > Mollusca > Cephalopoda > Sepiida > Sepiidae > Acanthosepion > Acanthosepion pharaonis. The sequence continues at coordinate 218,930 of CAHIKZ030001212.1, forward strand.
GCTCTTTTTTTAACAGACGGTGCCCAACTGACCCTACTATAGTGTGCAGTCGACAAAGTCAAAAGCAAACAACGCGCATGCGCGAAATTAAAAATGTATAATGGGTGAAATATGGTAAATGGTAAATAAAATTGATTACGATCTGATTTGTTTTTTGTTGTTTACTTAGTTTAGCCTTTTAATTCACATTTCAAAATGGGCGGTGAAGGTAGGAAGACTATGTTGCGCAAACCCATCAAGTGGAGAGGGTTTGTCTGCCTGGAAAATCACTGTTTGAAATTTGCGTTTTAATCTGAGATTGAACACCCTCTGCCTTCTTGCACCGGCAGAAAGATCATGTCTGCTATGAAGGATAGTCTAATTTTATAAGTTTGAACAATACTTGCCTTCAAATTCAGCAATATCCTTCAAAATGTTTTTCAACAAATTGCTGGAGCATTCCTGGAGTCATTTCCAATCCTTGGGCAATTTCACTAGCTGCCAATTTCATGTTATCAAACATTCGTTCGGTGAAAAAAAATGACAATTTTCCAACATTAAACGGATAAAAGATTTTCCCTTCCAGATTAAAATATTACGTCGTCCCACAAGTAATTTCAAAATAAGGTTAGAAATACATTTTTTTTAAAAATCCAGTTGTTAGATCACTGAATGAAAATGAATCTCCCTGTGATATAAGCTTCTCTCAATTTTGAGGGCCAAGATGTACAAACGGTCGGAAGTTGAATGACACAGTGCTAACTATTGCTTCTTGCTAAGCCGCGTAAATATTTACAAAGCCTTTATTTGTTAAGTAGAGGCTTACATCAATGAAATACAAACTGAAATTCATAATAATATTCATATATAACTGTCATATGAGTTCTTCTTTATACCAGTGAATGTGGAACATTCTCCTAAGAGAAAAAGAAGAGACTTGAGGAAACAGAAATATGGACCTAGAAAAGGATCCTGAAAATACGACTTGAGTAACGAAGAAGTTTTAAGGAAAATGGAAACAAAAAGGGCGCTTACACTTACAATCAGAAAGACACAATTGAAACTTCTATGACATATAATGAGGAAAGGAGGCTTGGAGAATTTGACACTCATCGGATATACTGAACGCAGAATGAGTAACCAGTCCAGCGAGCTTGTGCAAATGAGTTTGGGGCGGATGATGATAAGACAATCTGTACTAAAAGCTACAAAGGAAGTTATGGAGAGTTATAATTGCTCACGTCCTAAAGGGACACGGCACAAAGAAGAAAAAGTAGATAACTGTCAGCACAACTGAAGAAGACTGTATTAGGTTCGGGCAGTGTTTCTCAACCGGTGTTGCGCAGAACCCTAAGGTTCCACAAGACATCGCTAGGGGTCCCGCAGAAAACTGACAAACAGGCTAATGCAATTTTTTTTTTAGTAATTTTTGCTTAATTTTATATTCGTAATTTTATTATATACGTACGGAATATTGTTGAAAAATCCTTGGTTATTATAATAATGGCTTCAACCTCTTATATTATTCAAAATTTTAATAGTCATAGGGAATGTATTTAGCGATGTCTATATGGCGTCAGTGTGAAAGCGTCTTTACTGGTTTAAGTGGTGTCAAGAGAAAAACCGTAGTTTTGAAACTCCGTCTTATTGCGGGTACGTTTTTTCATTTTTGCTGACAGATTTTATGTCTTGTCAAGATTCAGTCACAAATTAGAAAACGTTCGTAATAATAAGTGTTGTTGCGATCTAATATTTCAAATTAAAATCATTTAATCGAACGGAACTAAAACTTCATCTTCTGATAAGCATACAAGGTCCATGTCTCAACTCTCGTTAAAGTGTTGAGAGAACGCATGTTTGGTAAATTAGAGTCTTGGTTTTTATCCTAAGTTTATCACTTTTCCTTACTCTTTTCATTGGTCAAGAACCCGGCAGGCAGTCTGAGACTGAACGCGATACTTTTCAACTTTCCTCCTTTCAATTTGCACCTTTTCTAGAGAATTGTTGGCTGTATATTTAGCAATTAAACAGTTTAGACACATACTCGAAGGTAGAAACTTTGCGATATACACACATCACAAGCCCCCTCACTCATGCCATGAAATGTAGTGCTGACAAATACACCCTTAGAGAAATTAGATATTTAGATTTTATTTCTCAGTACACAACAGACATTCGTTATATTAAAGGGACAACAAATATTGTGGCTGATGCACTGTCGCGCACAGATATAACAGCGATTACTGACGATACATTAAGTCATGATTTAATTTCTGGTGAACAGAAATCTGACTCTACTCTAACAGAAATATTATCAAATATCTCTTTAACATTGAAACAATTTCCAGTTTCTTTCGGTAATAAAACACTTTATTGTGACACTACATTAACTAACCCTAGACCATACATCCTACCCACACTGAGGAAACAAATATTTCACAATCTTTCACACCCACGCAAGCGATCCACTGTAAAAATTATAAGTGAACGTTTTGTTGGGCCAAACATGGCATCAGACATCACAAACTGGACATCAGTATGCCTAAAATGTCAGAAGAACAAAATACAACGTCATACCAAAACACCAATAGGTACTTTTAGCAAACCTGATGCAAATTTTAAACACATCCACTTAGACATCGTGTGTCCCCTATCGAGCTGTCAAGGTTATTCCTATATCCTAACTATTGTTGACAGATTTTCACGTTGGTCTACCGCGATTGCACTGAAAGACAAGTCAAAAACTTTAATCCCAAACGCTGTTTTAAAAGACTGGATTTCTATTTTCGGAGTACCTAATGTTATCACCACTGATCGTGGCACACAATTCCGATCATCTCTTTTTCAGGAATTCCGCAACCTTGCTGGGAGCAAAGCATATTAAGATCACAGCATAGTACACATTTGCTAATGGATTAGTGGAAAGATTAAAGGGGCAAGTCAAGACATCGTTAGCCAGGACGAAAAGCTCGATCAGTTGGATTGATAATTTACCCCTTATACTCCTCTCTATAAGGAACATCATTAAAGAAGACCTTGGATGCATGCCAACTGAAATAGTTTTCAGTACACCCTTATAATTACCAGGACAAGTTTTTGAAAATGACATAAACTCTAACCCGACACCGTATTTCATACAATTAAAAAAATAAGATTGTCGTAATTGAAATTCACACCTGCTCGAAATTCATACAAACACACATATATACCAACAAATCTGTATACCTGCGAATACCTTTTCGTACGAGAAGACGCAGTAAAAAAAACCAAAAAACCCTATCAGCAAAGTGTTAGGGTCCATATAAAAGTCTTATACAGAGCAGAAAAATACTTCACAATACAAAAAGGTAATCAGTCAGACACAGTCGCTATGGATAGACTGGAACCAGATGTTTTAGAAAAAGAAAATCAACCACACACACTCATTCTCCTTATGTACAAGAAACACCCAAATCTAAAAATACATCACAATCTGACAATACACGGACAATTCAAACCAGATTAGGCAGAAAAGTTACATTTCCTAAACTTCAAAACATACATTTATTACTATTTATTAATTGATACGGCTTTTACCCGATCTATTTTCGAGAAGGGGGGGGGGGTTTCGTGTCTCTTACACTAAACCGGATGTTGAAAGCTCGACGACCCAAGGCAGAATGGGAAAACGCGTCTCTGCGCATCATGGCTCGACGCATGTTTTCGGTTATAAATGATAAAATGAACTTTATATATTGACTAGTAGAAATAACTCCCGCTAAAAGACAAAGACTGTGATTTAGACTCGATACGACGGACATAAATTGATTGATTCAACGCCGCAGAAGAGGGAGAGAGGGAGAGAGACCCAGTTGAGATGTCGACACACAGAGGTTGGTCAAGAACGCCGCAGGCAGACTTAGACTGAACGCGATACTTTTCAACTTTCATCCTTTCGCCGCCACCATCTTCACAAAACATCAACCGAAAGCCATGACCAACATTCTTTCTCTTTCTTTCTTCCTCTCCCATTCTGTTTCTCTTTCTTTCTTTCTCTCCCATTCTGTTTCTCTTTCTTTCTTTCTCCCCCATTCTGTTTCTCTTTCTTTCTTTCTCCCCCATTCTGTTTCTCTTTCTTTCTTTCTCTCCCATTCTGTTTCTCTTTCTTTCTTTCTCCCCCATTCTGTTTCTCTTCCTTTCTTCCTCTCCCATTCTGTTTCTCTTTCTTTCTTTCTCTCCCATTCCATTTTTCTTTCTTTCTTTCTCCCCCATTCTGTTTCTCTTTCTTTCTTCCTCCCCCATTCTGTTTCTCTTTCTTTCTTCCTCTCCCATTCTGTTTCTTTTCTTTTCTTTCCATTTTTCTTTCTTTCTTTTCTCCCCATTCTGTTTCTCTTTCTTTTCTTCCTCTCCCATTTCTGTTTTTCTTTCTTTCTTTCTCCCCCATTCTGTTTCTCTTTCTTTCTTCCTCTCCCATTCTGTTTCTCTTTCTTTCTTCCTCTCCCATTCTGTTTCTCTTTCTTTCTTTCTCTCCCATTCCATTTTTCTTTCTTTCTTTCTTTCTCCCCCATTCTGTTTCTCTTTCTTTCTTCCTCTCCCATTCTGTTTCTCTTTCTTTCTTCCTCTCCCATTCCATTTTTCTTCTTTCTTTCTCCCCATTCTGTTTCTCTGTCTCCCATTCTGTTTTCTTTCTTTCCTCTCCCATTCCATTTTCTTTCTTTCTTTCTTTCTCCCCATTCTGTTTCTCTTTCTTTCTTCCTCTCCCATTCTGTTTCTCTTTTCTTTCTTCCTCTCCCATTCCATTTTCTCTTTCTTTCTTTCTCCCCATTCCATTTTGTTTCTCTTTCTTTCTTCCTCTCCCCATTCTTTTCTTTTCTTTCTTTCTCTCCCATTCCATTTTTTCTTTCTTTCTTTCCCCCCATTCTGTTTCTCTTTCTTTCTTTCTCCCCATTCTGTTTCTCTTTCTTTCTTCCTCTCCCATTCTGTTTCTCTTTCTTTCTTTCTCTCCCATTCCATTTTTCTTTCTTTTTTCTCCCCCATTCTGTTTCTCTTTTTTTCCCCCATTCCCATTTGTTTCTTTTCTTTCTTCCTCTCCCATTCTGTTTCTCTTTCTTTCTTCCTCTCCCATTCTGTTTTCTTTCTTTCTTTCTCTCCCATTCCATTTTTCTTTCTTTCTTTCTCCCCATTCTGTTTCTCTTTCTTTCTTCCTCTCCCATTCCATTTTTTTCTTTCTTTCTTTTTCTCCCCATTCTGTTTCTCTTTCTTTCTTCCTCTCCCATTCTGTTTCTCTTTCTTTCTTCCTCTCCCATTCTGTTTCTCTTTCTTTCTTTTTCCCATTTTTCCTTTCTTTCTTTTCCCCCATTCTGTTTCTTTCTTTCTCTCCCCCCATTCTCTTTTCCCCCATTCTGTTTTCTTTCTTCTCTCCCATTCTGTTTCTCTTTCTTTTCTTTCTCTCCCATTCCATTTTCTTTCTTTCTTTCTCCCCCATTCTGTTTCTTTCTTCCTCTCCCATTCTATTTTCTTTCTTTCCTCTCCCATTCCATTTTTCTTTCTTTCTTTCTCCCCCATTCTGTTTCTCTTTCTTTCTTTCTCCCCATTCTGTTTTTCTTTCTTTTCTTTCTCCCCCATTCTGTTTCTCTTTTTTTCTTCCTCTCCCATTCTGTTTCTCTTTCTTTCTTCCTCTCCCATTCTGTTTCTCTTTTTTCTTTCTTCCATTCCATTTTTTTTTTCTTTCTTTCTTTTCTCCCCATTCATTTTCTCTTTCTTTCTTCTCCCCATTCTGTTTCTCTTTCTTTCTTTCTCTCCCATTCCATTTTTTTCTTTCTTTCTCCCCATTCTGTTTCTCTTTCTTTCTTCCTCTCCCATTCTGTTTTTCTTTCTTTCTTTCTCTCCCATTCATTTTTTTTCTTTCTTTCTTTCTCCCCATTCTGTTTCTCTTTCTTTCTTCCTCTCCCATTCTGTTTCTCTTTCTTTCTTTCTCTCCCATTCCATTTTTTCTTCTTTCTTTTCCCCCATTCTGTTTCTCTTTCTTTCTTCCTCTCCCATTCTGTTTCTCTTTCTTTCTTCCTCTCCCATTCCATTTTTTTTCTTCTTTCTTTCTCCCCCATTCTGTTTCTCTTTCTTTCTTCCTCTCCCATTCTGTTTCTCTTTCTTTCTTTCTCTCCCATTCCATTTTTTTCTTTCTTTTCTTTCTTTCTCCCCATTCTGTTTCTCTTTCTTTCTTCCTCTCCCATTCTGTTTCTCTTTCTTTCTTTCTCTCCCATTCCATTTTTTCTTTCTTTTTTTCTCCCCCATTCTGTTTCTCTTTTTTCTTCCTCTCCCATTCCATTTTTCTTTCTTTCTTTCTCCCCATTCTGTTTCTCTTTCTTTCTTCCTCTCCCATTCTGTTTTCTCTTTCTTTCTTCCTCTCCCATTCTGTTTCTCTTTCTTTCTTTCCTCCCATTCCATTTTTTCTTTCTTTCTTTCTCCCCCATTCTGTTTCTCTTTCTTTCTTCCTCTCCCATTCTGTTTTCTTTCTTTCTTTCTCTCCCATTCCATTTTCTTTCTTTCTTTCTCCCCATTCTGTTTCTCTTTCTTTCTTCCTCTCCCATTCTGTTTCTCTTTCTTTCTTTCTCTCCCATTCCATTTTTCTTTCTTTCTTTCTCCCCCATTCTGTTTCTCTTTCTTTCTTCCTCTCCCATTCTGTTTCTCTTTCTTTCTTCCTCTCCCATTCTGTTTCTCTTTCTTTCTTCCTCTCCCATTCTGTTTCTCTTTCTTTCTTTCTCTCCCATTCCATTTTTCTTTCTTTCTTTCTCCCCATTCTGTTTCTCTTTCTTTCTTCCTCTCCCATTCCATTTTTCTTTCTTTCTTTCTCCCCCATTCTGTTTCTCTTTCTTTCTTCCTCTCCCATTCTGTTTCTCTTTCTTTCTTCCTCTCCCATTCTGTTTCTCTTTCTTTCTTTCTCTCCCATTCCATTTTTCTTTCTTTCTTTCTCCCCCATTCTGTTTCTCTTTCTTTCTTCCTCTCCCATTCCATTTTTCTTTCTTTCTTTCTCCCCCATTCTGTTTCTCTTTCTTTCTTCCTCTCCCATTCTGTTTCTCTTTCTTTCTTTCTCTCCCATTCCATTTTTCTTTCTTTTCTTTCTCCCCCATTCTGTTTCTCTTTCTTTCTTCCTCTCCCATTCTGTTTCTTTTTTTCTTTCTCTCCCATTCCATTTTTTCTTTCTTTCTTTCTCCCCCATTCTGTTTCTCTTTCTTTCTTCCTCTCCCATTCTGTTTCTCTTTCTTTCTTTCTCTCCCATTCCATTTTTCTTTCTTTCTTTCTCCCCATTCTGTTTCTCTTTCTTTCTTCCTCTCCCATTCTGTTTCTCTTTCTTTCTTCCTCTCCCATTCCATTTTTCTTTCTTTCTTTCTCCCCCATTCTGTTTCTCTTTCTTTCTTCCTCTCCCATTCTGTTTCTCTTTCTTTCTTTCTCCCATTCCATTTTTCTTTCTTTCTTTTCTCCCCATTCTGTTTCTCTTTCTTTCTTTTCTCTCCCATTCCATTTTTTTTTCTTTCTTTTTTTCTCCCCATTCTGTTTCTTTTCTTTCTTCCTCTCCCATTCCATTTTTTCTTTCTTTCTTTCTCCCCATTCTGTTTCTCTTTCTTTCTTCCTCTCCCATTCTGTTTCTCTTTCTTTCTTTCTCTCCCATTCCATTTTTCTTTCTTTCTTTCTCCCCCATTCTGTTTCTCTTTCTTTCTTCCTCTCCCATTCCATTTTTCTTTCTTTCTTTCTCCCCCATTCTGTTTCTCTTTCTTTCTTCCTCTCCCATTCTGTTTCTCTTTCTTTCTTTCCTCCCATTCCATTTTCTTTCTTTCTTTTTTTCTCCCCATTCTGTTTCTCTTTCTTTTTTCTCTCCCATTCCATTTTCTTTCTTTCTCCCCATTCTGTTTCTCTTTCTTTCTTCCTCTCCCATTCTGTTTCTCTTTCTTTTCTTCCTCTCCCATTCCATTTTTCTTTCTTTCTTTCTCCCCCATTCTGTTTCTCTTTCTTTCTTCCTCTCCCATTCTGTTTCTCTTTCTTTCTTTCACTCCCATTCCATTTTTCTTTCTTTCTTTCTCCCCCATTCTGTTTCTCTTTCTTTCTTTCTCTCCCATTCCATTTTTCTTTCTTTCTCCCCCATTCTGTTTCTCTTTCTTTCTTCCTCTCCCATTCTGTTTCTCTTTCTTTCTTCCTCTCCCATTCCATTTTTCTTTCTTTCTTTCTTCCCCATTCTGTTTCTCTTTCTTTCTTCCTCTCCCATTCTGTTTCTCTTTCTTTCTTTCTCCCCCATTCTGTTTCTCTTTCTTTCTTTCTCTCCCATTCTGTTTCTCTTTCTTTCTTCCTCTCCCATTCTGTTTCTCTTTCTTTCTTTCTCCCCCATTCTGTTTCTCTTTCTTTCTTCCTCTCCCATTCTGTTTCTCTTTCTTTCTTTCTCTCCCATTCCATTTTTCTTTCTTTCTTCCTCTCCCATTCTGTTTCTCTTTCTTTCTTCCTCTCCCATTCCATTTTTCTTTCTTTCTTTCTCCCCCATTCTGTTTCTCTTTCTTTCTTCCTCTCCCATTCTGTTTCTCTTTCTTTCTTTCTCTCCCATTCCATTTTTCTTTCTTTCTTCCTCTCCCATTCTGTTTTTCTTTTTCTTTCTTTCTCTCCATTCTGTTTCTCTTTCTTTCTTCCTCTCCCATTCCATTTTTTCTTTCTTTCTTTCTCGCCCATTCTGTTTTCTTTCTTTCTTCCTCTCCCATTCTGTTTCTCTTTCTTTCTTTCTCTCCCATTCCGTTTTTTCTTTCTTTCTTTCTCCCCATTCTGTTTCTCTTTCTTTCTTCCTCTCCCATTCTGTTTCTCTTTCTTTCTTCCTCTCCCATTCCATTTTTTCTTTCTTTCTTTCTCCCCATTCTGTTTCTCTTTCTTTCTTTCTCTCCCATTCTGTTTCTCTTTCTTTCTTTCTCTCCCATTCCATTTTTCTTTCTTTTCTTTCTCCCCATTCTGTTTCTCTTTCTTTCTTCCTCTCCCATTCTGTTTCTCTTTCTTTCTTTCTCTCCCATTCCATTTTCTTTCTTTCTTTCTCTCCCCATTCTGTTTCTCTTTCTTTCTTCTTCTCCCATTCTGTTTCTCTTTCTTTCTTTCTCTCCCATTCCATTTTTTCTTTCTTTTCTTTCTCCCCATTCTGTTTCTCTTTCTTTCTTCCTCTCCCATTCTGTTTCTCTTTCTTTCTTTCTCCCCATTCTGTTTCTCTTTCTTTCTTCCTCTCCCATTCTGTTTCTCTTTCTTTCTTTCTCTCCCATTCCATTTTTCTTTTTCTTTCTTCCTCTCCCATTCTGTTTCTCTTTCTTTCTTCCTCTCCCATTCCATTTTTCTTTCTTTCTTTCTCCCCATTCTGTTTCTCTTTCTTTCTTCCTCTCCCATTCTGTTTCTCTTTCTTTCTTTCTCTCCCATTCCATTTTTCTTTCTTTCTTCCTCTCCCATTCTGTTTCTCTTTCTTTCTTTCTCTCCCATTCTGTTTCTCTTTCTTTCTTCCTCTCCCATTCCATTTTTCTTTCTTTCTTTCTCGCCCATTCTGTTTCTCTTTCTTTCTTCCTCTCCCATTCTGTTTCTCTTTCTTTCTTCCTCTCCCATTCCATTTTTTCTTTCTTTTCTTTCTCCCCATTCTGTTTCTCTTTTTTTTCTTCCTCTCCCATTCTGTTTCTCTTTCTTTCTTTCTCTCCCATTCCATTTTCTTTCTTTCTTTCTCCCCATTCTGTTTCTCTTTCTTTCTTCCTCTCCCATTCTGTTTCTCTTTCTTTCTTTCTCCCCCATTCTGTTTCTCTTTCTTTCTTCCTCTCCCATTCTGTTTCTCTTTCTTTCTTCCTCTCCCATTCCATTTTTCTTTCTTTCTTTCTCCCCCATTCTGTTTCTCTTTCTTTCTTCCTCTCCCATTCTGTTTCTCTTTCTTTCTTTCTCTCCCATTCCATTTTTCTTTCTTTCTTTCTCCCCCATTCTGTTTCTCTTTCTTTCTTCCTCTCCCATTCTGTTTCTCTTTCTTTCTTTCTCTCCCATTCCATTTTTCTTTCTTTCTTTCTTTCTCCCCCATTCTGTTTCTCTTTCTTTCTTCCTCTCCCATTCTGTTTCTCTTTCTTTCTTTCTCTCCCATTCCATTTTTCTTTCTTTCTTTCTCCCCCATTCTGTTTCTCTTTCTTTCTTCCTCTCCCATTCTGTTTCTCTTTCTTTCTTTCTCTCCCATTCCATTTTTTCTTTCTTTTCTTTCTCACCCATTCTGTTTCTCTTTCTTTCTTCCTCTCCCATTCTGTTTCTCTTTCTTTTCTTTCTCTCCCATTCCATTTTTTCTTTCTTTCTTTCTCCCCCATTCTGTTTCTCTTTCTTTCTTCCTCTCCCATTCTTTTCTCTTTCTTTCTTCCTCTCCCATTCCATTTTTTTCTTTCTTTCTTTCTCCTCCATTCTGTTTCTCTTTCTTTCTTCCTCTCCCATTCTGTTTCTCTTTCTTTCTTTCTCTCCCATTACATTTTTCTTTCTTTCTTCTCTCCCATTCTCCCATTCTGTTTCATTCTTTCTTTCTTCTTTTCTCCCATTCTGTTTCTCTTTCTTTTCTTTCTCTCCCATTCCATTTTCTTTCTTTCTTTCTCCCCATTCTGTTTCTCTTTCCATTTTTTCTTCCTCTCCCATTCTGTTTCTCTTTCTTTCTTCCTCTCCCATTCTGTTTCTTTTTACAACAGCAACGAATACTATGCTGGCTTTGTATATTTAAATAAATAATACATTTATTTACCCAAAATACGACGTATTCTTTTTTTCCTCGAATTTACGTTGGCTGAGGCGAAGAAGAACTTAACTTCTTCAGCAGAAACAACAACAGTGACAAGTTCTGCCTTCCATTCATCGTTTCCGCAACAATTTTCAATTTTTTTTCATGGTTCTTTAGGAATGTTCATAGTATTCAAGCGATTATAGGCACCACGCTCATCATGTTTTCCAATTTTGAATCTCTTGCACAAATTCTTGATAATTTTTCGTAACTCCCTTTCATTTCATTCTTGAAATAGCTACTTTAACAGAATATCTTTTTTTCCACTTGGATATGATCTCGTGAATTATATCTTGCCTCTGCTATTATTTTGCCTGTTTATATTCTGTTACGCTTTCTCACCTCTTATCAGAGTGAAAAATCTGGCACTTCCATTAAATAAACCAGCAAAGGATTTCATAAAATCAGCCAATCTAACCAACCGGCACTTTGAGTTTGAGTCAGTTACACTTTCTGACAGAGCATAATAATAATAATAATAAACATATACACATATAGGCATTAAGGAAAAGATTAAAAAAAACCCAGAAAGATAGAAGCGTTTGCTGGTTGGTTGCCAAAATGAAATGAGCGAATGAAAAGTGTCAAGATTGCGACACATTAAACTTCTTTACTGAGAAACAGAGCAAAATAGGAAAATATTTTTGCTGTAGAAAATATTTTTGCTTTCATTATTCCGTTTTGGCGTATAAAACAAATTTCTGTTTACATAACATTTATATAAAAGCTTGGATAAGCAACGAAGATAAAAAGGGTTAGGGGCAGAATGGGAAGATACATTTAAATGATACAAGCGTTGGTTAATGTATTTATAATCTTAGTATCCCAAAAATCTTCATTGGTCCAGCTCTTTATTATTGTTGTTGTATTTTCATATTAGAGATATCTGGTGATTGTAGCGAAAGGATAGTGAGAGACAACCCCCCACCCCCAAGTTTTTATTGAAATTTTATTTAAGTTTCCACACGTCCTCCATCATTAGCAATACAAAGGGTAATACTATTTTGCAGTTCACGGAAAAAATTTACTAACTGATTTACAATAATGCCTGAAATCACATTAGTTATTTTAGCTATACTTAAAACTAGGTACATTAAACTTTATAACATTTTTGACAGATTATTTCTATCGCAAATATTAATAAAGTTATACATATTTTAAAAGTGCATACGAACTTTATGGACACCATGTATACACAAACACACAGATATATATATATATATATATATATATATATATATATATATATATATATATATATATATATATATATATATATATATATAACGCAATGTGTTGCTCTGACCCTCGGCAGAGAACCGGCAGCAACATTTGAGGCAGAGCGCATATTGCCAATCTATTTGTAAATAATACCGTCATTTTTTTATGGGTACTATGCTAATAATAATAATCTATACCTGATTTCTTCTGGAGAAAGTTCAGCGTGGATGAGTTTGTTCTTTTCTGCTCAACTGTCTCCACTATTTTGTCCATACTGATGCTAAACAGAAACTTGAACACTATCGATGGAAAAATAAGAAGAAGAATGAAATAAAAATCCTAACAAAGTAATCTTTTTTTTTTGTTCATTATTCATCATTAGCTACTTTTTCAGCGTGAGGCCAAATTGCAAACAAACATGATTTATTTCCACTGTCATTTATTCCAATTATTTAGCCTTTGCCACTCATTAGTTGGTAAACACAGAATCCTGATATTTCGTTATTTTGGTTTTTTACTTCTTTCCCTAAGTACCACATCTTCAAGACGAAATTTAACGACCCCTGCACTAGATCTTTTAATGTATTCAAATAGGTTTAATGATTACCTACGGATGGGATCGAAGCGTGAACTCAAATTTGTTACATTTTTCTAAGAGTGTTTATTTTCACTTTGTCCATAAGTTCGTGATCTGTGATGATACGTAACACATGGTTTTTATCATGTTTCAATTTAAATTTCATTTAAAAAATGAAAGTAAAAACCTTAAGTTTTTTGGTGTTAGATCAAATTGAAATGATGTTCGGAATTTACAAAAAAGTTAAATTTGCAAGTTTTTGTTTTCCAAATTTAATATATGATTAAATGTCTATTTTCACTTTCTAGATTTTATATCTAGATAACAAAGAAATATCAAAGACATATATCGAAATATATAGAAACAAAGAAATAATTTTATCTAGATGACAAAGAAAATTAAGAAATATAACTGATATGAATTTTTATTTGGTATCGTTTCGATCAACATGGACAACCAGAAATTATTTGCTAAAGATATAAAACGAAGTTAGAAACATTGATACGAATCAAACATTGAGACGGAATTGGGAATGAGCACTTTTGGTGATTTATGAAAGAAAACAGGTGTCAACAGAAGGAATTGAATAACTCAACAATATAATTGGTGGGATGTTCAATGGAAAAAGACACTAGGAAAATAGCTTAAAAGCAGAATAAATACAACGAAATGATTAAAAAAATAAGGACAATATTTACGAAGAATAAGGAAGATTTTGTAAGCAAACCAGTGGCCAAAAAATTATGATGGGTAGAATTACATTGGCAGGATCCTTAGTAAAATATTGAGGGGATTTCCAAGAGAGGAAATCAGTTCCATGGATGAAAAAAAAAGGACATAAAAAACTACTACTACTAAGAATAATAATAAATGGATGGAATTCTATCGGCCAACAGGTTCAAGATGAAAGGAAATTAGAAGCATACCAGTACCTCGCACGGGAGCCAATAAAACTAATATGTAGATTAAGGTCATTCATATAATTATCAACGCTCTTAAAATCATGTGGAAAACACTAGAATCAAATCAAGAAAATCTGGAAATTATAGAAAAAATTGAAGTCTGTGCAAACCTCATTTGAAATGGAGGTCTGCAACGATATTGAGGAAGATCCTGGAGAGTCAACAACCAGGTACCTAGAGTGAACATAAAAAAGCATGTATGTAATGGTTAGCAGTTCGTTTTCCGTGTAGCCTCGCCTGCTAGAGTTTCTAGAAAATCTTTGTTGCAGACACCACCTGCAGCTTTATGCTTCGCTAACTCCCACAAAGTCCAGCCGTAGTTTATAGTGTAACTATGCTGAGCGAACCTTTGTTACAGTTCCTGGGAATGAGCGCATAATCTGGTGTTATCGGCAGTTGAATAACGCCAAACATCAATGACGTTGTGACTTCGTGTTAGCGCGTGGCTGAATGGTCAGAAGATTATCTTTACGACCAGGAGACCTGCGTTCGAATCTTAATATGGTCGATTTGTCAAGGATAATATAATATGTGCCCGAGGAAAACAATCTCGGGACATAACATTGTTAGAAATTGCCTGAAAACCAGGTTAACCCAAGCTTTGTAAATACATTTGGGTAGACGAAATAAATGCCTGAAGGTCAATAATAATAATACGAGTGATAGCCGAACCTAAAATCAATCGAGCTCTAGAAAATGTTACAAGTTATGTCTCAGGAAAGATAAAAAAAAAATCAGAATCTAAAGAAAAAGAGAAATCTATCAAAGTTACTATAAAGCTGAAGACGACAAGAATATTGAGAGTGCAACAGAATTTAAAAGAACAGTTTTAAATATTCTTTCGCCATCATTTTTGTCTCTAAAGCCGACCGAGATTTACCTTAACCTCCCCTCACCTACTGAGTCGGTTTTTAACGTGTCAACCCGACTGTTTCAACTCGGGTCGCTGGTCTAAGCTGCTCTTAGCGTGTCTAAGCTGATCAAAGCTTGTCTAAGCTAGTCATAGCCGGTCATATCACCGCTACGTAACAGATGTTACACATCGGGGCAGGGGACGTAAGGGGGAAGAGAAGGCCTCCAGAACGGAACAGATACTACAACCGCAGCATCTATCCTTCACCTTCTTTTCCCAATCCACCCAGAAGAATCCGGAAGGAGAGCTTCTGTCTCTAAAGCCGCCCTTGGCTGATTAGTTTTCAAGCACTTGCTTTCACTTTTTCAAACACACTCAGGTTTGTACATATAACTGATTCACATAATCGAAACATAATCTTTTGCAAAGTTCTCAGTGGATCGTACGTTCATGGTTGACGGTATGAAGAGTAGAATCAGCGAAGAGAGTTCGAATCTGGCTAGGATAGTTTCCTTTCACTTCGCACTAATGCATTTTTGGGAAAGGCATGAATGCACTTCTCCCTTCTCTGCTATGAGTAAATAGCAGGGTATTTGGTATGTTTAGTCACATAAACAATAACCGGTTGTTCAGAGATTGTTCAAGAAAAGGAGATAAATCATTGCCTTATATATTGCAAGGAACTGACTTATATATTGCAAGGAACTGACTTATATATTGCAAGGACTTCGTTATTTTTGCAACCTTTCTCGTTATTCTTATAAATTAATTTTTCCTTTAGATTTTTTTATCCAAGTACATAAACATGATATTTAAAAGAACGTGCATAATCTTACATATATGCATTTGTATGTGTCTCAAAACTCGTTTTTACAAGTGTGTGTGTGTGAATCAGTAATCTCGTTTTGTGTCCGTGTGATTATGGAGCAGTACGTTCATTTATGTATCTGTATCTGTGATTTTTTTAAAAATCCCAATAAAAATATTTTAGCCGCTATTTCCTGTCCAAACAATTCAGCCTGTCACGTGGCCGCCTCCAAAAAGACAAAGATGAAAATCTTCATACTGAAAAAAAAAAGAAAAAAAGAAAAAAAGAAAAATATTATTGGTTGTAATATACGATATCGTAAGAAGTATTTAATTCGGAAATATATCAAAATTTTGATTCACTCTAAAAATTATAAACATACGATATCACATGTTCTTATGCAAGCCAATGTTTTCACAATGAAATTCATCAAATTTTAGAGATATCTATATAAACGACAGATCATATGGATTTAAGCTTAAATGTCTATTCTTATTAAATTATTAACAATATCTTTTGTGGGGTGTTAGGTTATGCAAATTAAATGCAATATGATTTTTATGTTTAAATACATTCAAAAGATAGAATTATTGTTAGGTCTCCACAAATTTCAAATTTGATTTTTTTTAAGTCTATAATTAGCGTTTCTCACGTAGAGTTTAAATATATCAGATAATAATTCAATAGATTTATCCTGGCCTGACAAATGATGTGTTCATGCAATTTTGAAGCCGGTCGAAAAAAAAGTAATTTGAAACTTATATATATATATATATATATATATATATATATATATATATATATATATATATATATATATATATATATATATATATATATATATATATATATATATAATATATAATTTGAGAACAGCTTGCTACTGCAAGTGCTGCCAATCGAATGCGCAGTACCCCGCACACCATATGGTTATACGTGTCATCAGGAGCTAGCCTCTGAATGGATTTCACTGTGTACCGGCCCCACTCATTAGTGCGTGGCACTGCTACACAGTTCGACTGTTTTGCTTCGACTAATTCGTATTCTTTCGGGGATCGTCTCTCTAACCAACATTTTACATGAAATGCATTTACACAGAAAGTGGCATTGGCGTGGTGAGTTCAAATTCAATCCGAAGCCGTTGCATTTGCTGTTGGACAAATACTATTGGAAAGATATGAATACAACTCTTCTCCATTTAGTCAGGGTTTAATAGGAAGGCAGGGTTAGGGTTGGCAACCAGTTTAGAAGAACAGCTGTAAATTTCAAACCATTTGGGCATGGGACTAACAACTAGACCTAGTAAAACTCACTTGTTACAGACAACACGGTAGTAACGCAGAGACGAGTTAGGATTGTGACGCTATACTATACATGTCTATCTACAGGAGACACGCTTACGCATACACACACACAAACACGCTAGGTGCTGTCAGGCGAGCTTTCTCAAGACACACAACTGCTGCAGTACATTTGGTGCCCCTTACAACCCTATGGAGTTACGATAATTGTGACCGAGACGAAAACCGATGCGTTTCGTCGTCTAATGGAATTTATCAACGCCAATGCAAAGATTTTATTTTGTATTAGGTATTTATAGGCAAGAGCAAAAATATCGCAATTTTTTTCAAAATTTTTAAATTCAAGGAAGGCTCATAAATATAAATCAGTTTAGCTGAAAAGTCCAGGTATATTATGGGGGACGTAAAAATGTTATGGAGGACGTAAAAATGACATAATTTAATATCTAATAAATGAAAGAGAGTAAAAATATATTCTTGGTAGTTTTGATGCAGATTAATATTTAAATTATTTTAGTTTGGGATCAATTTAAGTATTATATATTTTAAATCACATGAGGTTATGATTTGAACCTTTTTCTTTTGATTATATGCACCACAGTTCCAAAGTTTGGAGCCCCCCCCCAAGGATTAGCACGGGATGAACTTGAGAAAACAATGAAAAAAAAATGAATAAAGAGCTTTTCTTAGATTCATTGAAAAAAGAATGGAATCAATTATACTTTGAGAACCTTTTGCAACAAATGCCAAAAGTTTTGCTGCAGTAATCAAGGCTAAAGGAGGATATTTTGATGAGAGCAAAATTTAATCATAACATGCTTTTTTTTTCTTTTTTTCATAATAAAATTTCTAATAAAATCATGTCTCACTTTTTAACCATGTATAATAATTTTCTCTTATTTAAAGGACCAAACAACTACTTTCTGGGACAATTTAAAAATTCCTCAAACTTTTGAACTGTAGTGTATGTACACTAAATAAAAACAAGCACAGGTACAGAATAGGTAAATTTAAAGTCTACTGCAATTATCGTATTGTAAGTAAATCTAGTGGAACGTCAATGGCGTAGTCACAGGTGCGCCTTAGTTCCACTCAGGTGTTGACCCTTGAGGATTAAAACAAAATAGCAGAAAAACGTGGACGTCTTTGCTTTTCTTTTTTTTTTTTTAAGCTGGTCTGAAAAATATACTTACGTTGACAAATTCAGAACACTTCCCAATGTTTGAATACTGATTTTCAAGGTAGATTAAATTGCTTATATAGTCATTAAGGGCTAGTTTCGAGGGATGGGTGGGTGGGACCAAGTATTACTGTATTACACATCTGCTTGTTTGCCGTGCTTAGTCGATACAGCAAGCAGTCAAAGATAAGGGACAACAATTTGTTTTTTTCTCTCAACGGGTGTGACTTTTACAAGAGTTCGTTTTAAAGTTTATTCTTAGCTTTTGTTTTACTTTACAGAAGGAAAAAAGAAAATGAAATAAAAAGTATTTGAAATATACTTAAAAAGACGAGAGGTACTAAAAAGAAAAATGCAATATAAGAAAACCTGCAAAAAACAAAAATAAATAAATAAATAAACACGTTTTGGTGATCAGATTTTGATTGAAATGTTTAATCCTTAATTTTAACGTTGGGGAAGGGGCGTA
Organism: Acanthosepion pharaonis; assembly: GCA_903632075.3. Taxonomy (NCBI): domain Eukaryota; kingdom Metazoa; phylum Mollusca; class Cephalopoda; order Sepiida; family Sepiidae; genus Acanthosepion; species Acanthosepion pharaonis. The sequence continues at coordinate 237,051 of CAHIKZ030001212.1, forward strand.
CGTTCAAATTTATAAATTTCAATGTCAAGAAGAATTTTGGTCTCAAATGTGCAAATAATATTCAGGACACGATAGTGTCTATGAATACGCATCTAGGCGGTGAAGATATAAGGTGATTAGCCACTAGTCACCTGCAAGCGATAATCACTAATGAAGAAGAAAGAATGAAGAAGAAAGAATGAGGAAAAGGAAGAAGTAGAACAAGAAAGAGGTACTGGACGGAATAGAAAAAAGTAGAAAGAAAGAGAAAAGTTGGAAGAAAAGATGAAAAGAGGCAAATAACATGAAAAGAAGTGGTGAGAAAAAAAAGAAGGAAAATGAAAAAGAGAAAAAAAGAAGAAAATAAAATAAAGAAAAGACGAAGAAAAAGAAATAAGAAAAAAAAAGCATAGAAATAAAAGAAAAGATACAGGATCAGAAGGAGACAAAAGGATTTTTACGGATTGAACATAGCAATTAAGATATTAGCAAGTGTATTAACGAGGATAAAAGACTATATACAATGTCCCCGGGTATGACACTACCACCACCACCACCACCACCATTTTCATCTGTCATTCATTTTCTACAGCTACCGTCACTATAATTACTTCAAGTAGAAAGAATTCTATTTGTCGAATTGGGTATGATAAGGTTTCTTCTTTATGTGCTTGTTCTTTTGGGATATAGGCGATTGCGACTCTCCACAATTTCCTGTCCTTTGTCACTTTTGTGATGTCAACGAACACTCGTTGCCACTTTTGTGATGCCAACGAATACTCGTTGTCATTTTCGTAAATGCTCGTTGTAGTAGAGACTTTGTAATCGCAGATACAACTATAGTAACGTCGTCGGACAATACTGGTGTCAGATGCCTTCGAATAACAGTCGCACTAATAGTACTTGCTCGAATAGTAACAACCGTATAGTAATCTGAATGGAGGAATAGTATAGTGAATAGAGTAGAGAATAGCAGTCTGTATAGCAATAGAGGATAGAGTAGAAATATATTTGTTTTTTAAAATACAAAATTTTGGCATGAGGCCGAAGGGGAAGTGGGGAAAGGCTGGTCTTTCACTCATTATCCTAGTCCTAGTTAAGCATAATCACGAGCCATTCATTCAATACAATATGCTCAATCAGCACAAGAACTTGTCCATCACCTCCCAATCCTAAATGTACCACAATACCACATAGCCACAAGGGACCTACAAAACACCCCATGGTGTAAAAATGTGTAATGTTCATAAATATATAAAAATTTCATGAAATATGAAATGATGGGGGAGGGGAGATGAATCCAGACAAGAAACTCAAAATATAAACCAAAGATAAAACAAAAACAAAACAATGTTAGTAGGAACCGTCCACCCCTCAAAATAATAAGAGTGACCGCTGTATTCTATCGATAGATAGAATCAAGCAGCACACTCATTAATGTAAGAGGGCGGGGCGGAAAATAACTGACGGAATGGGAAAAATCAAAGGCTGACCCAGCCGAGATGAAAAAAAGGAGACAAAAATAAACTGGAGAAAATAGGAATCTCGACATGAATCATAACAGAAGAAAATGTCGGGAACAGGCCGTGAACAAGAATTATTCACATTAACTAGGAAAATAAAATAGTGTCTAACTTAACCGGGGGGGGGCAACAGGAAGCCGCCCCGTTGCGTTAAGGGGACTTAAAAAAGAAAATCAAGGCTAGCTCCGTCCACACGAACCAGGCTCGCCCCAGTTACCCACCTTTCGTTGAAATTTATCGAAATCAAAGGCTTTCGATCCGATCTGATTTTCACCCTAAGCTGATGGTTAAAGAAAACAATCAGATCCTGGTGTGAATAACGTTCATTTCGCAAGATTCCCTCCTTTCGCGACATCCACACCAGCATTCTTGCTACGACTAGCAACGCAAAAAAACACCATCCGTTTTACCTCGGAGAACAGGGGCGACACATCCTCATACGCGTACGCGAGATCGATGGACATGAGCCGATCCGGAGCAATACGAGCTGTCAACTCGTCGACATAATCCCAGGAAGGGTGCACCTGAGGAGTTTTTAGAAGGCGTGCGAAGCCGTTTCCTCTAAACCAAGGTGACACCAATGACAATCTGGCAAATCTGTCCCACCCCATCAGAAGAGTGTGCCATTGGGAGATAGCACGTTCCGAATCAATCGCCAGCTAAGCGAAAACTCAGGGTTGCTGAGATAATCCGCCACTGATGCCCAAGACCAAAAGGAGAGCAACTCTGATGCCGACAAGCCGAGCCAATCACACAGGATCCTTCACGACCCCCTCCACTAATTCATGATACAATAGTCTCCGAGACGGAGAAAAGTCACTGGACCGAGCAATGACCTTCAAGGCCGGCCGACACTCGCTGAGGAAACTCGACATCCCTCCACGACTGCGCTTACCCCAAGAAATGGGGGGAGTGATGGTAAAGCTAGGGAAGGCGTCCCTAACACACAGCGCCAAAATCGAGTCCTCTGTCAAAACGGGGCGTGGGAAAGTCAACCTCGAGGCATGACGATGTCCCCCATCCCTATGACACGGATGCTCGTAACAGGCTTCTTTACGGACTCAATGTTTGCAACCACCCAACATGAGTGTGATCAACAAACGCTCGATCGCCTCCATACATTTTCAGTAAAGTGGAAGTACAGTCAAGCGGTGAAGGATGAAGGGCAAGACGTAAGTGGCACACGCCTCAGCCCTACCTTTTAAGGACAATCCCCAAGTCCGAACCAACGCTCAAATCTTTGCCTGTACTTCTGATCAGGAGTCCGAGCCCGAACCACGTCCAAGGATGCGGACGGTCCATCAGTCCAGCCGAATGGCCCCGGAAGCGCGACCTTCTGCCAGGCACTTAACCGCAAACCGGAAGACTTGTTGCGGTTAATCTTAGCCCCCGTCACCTTCTCATTCCGTTCAAGCAACTTCTGCATCACCATTATGCCGCCGAGGCACGACACGAAGATGGATACGTCATCGACGTACGCAGAAACCCTACCTCGGGCACTACCAGGGAAAACAGCGATTCCACGTAGGGCCGGACTGCACGTCCTGTCTCTCAGCCGGTGAAGGAAGGGCCCCAACGCCTAAGCGTAAAGTAAGGGCGACAGTCGTCACCACTGTCGAACCAACCGAGCCAGCGCAAAAGCACTCGACCGCCTTCCGTTCACCCGTACCACAGCACTGGAGGAACGATACAGGAGGCTAATCCACTTGCAGAAGTCGCGTTTGAATCCGGCGGTTTGCAGGACTGCCGCCAGGTACTGATGGTCAACCCTGACAAATGCCTTGGACTGATCCAAAGATTGGTTTGCTTGTCGTCTTTTACGCCATCTATGATCGTGCGGATCAAATGCAGGTTGCTTTGAATTGTTCGTCTTTTCACAGCACAAGTCTGTTCTGGTCCCAATAAGTTCGCGAGAACTGACTGCAACCTCTCCGTCATGATCTTGGCCCAAATCTTTAACTCTGTATTTAGCAGAGTTATGGATCTATAATCATCTAAATCCCACTCAACACCCTTTCCCTTTTTGAACAGCGTGATCACACCCCTAGAAATCCGGTACAGGATGGATCCCTGTCGGAACCAGTTGTTGAACACCACTGTCAAAATGGGGACAAAGATGTGAGACAGACTCAAGTACATTTCGTAGGGTAGACCATCAAGTACCGGAGACTTGCCTCTGCTGACCTTCTTCAATACCAAGCAGACTTCGCCCTCCGTGATCTCACCTTCGCGTGTAGCCGCTTCAATCGGCGAAAGCCGAGGAAAGTCAGCCAAATAGCTGCGAAACACGTCGGCACTGAGACTAGGCACCTTGGTAAAACAGCTGCTCTCGAAATGCCGCTGAAACGCCTCACAAATGTACTTGGTCGAACGCAGGGATGCCTCCCCCCGCCCTAGGGTAAATGATCTCGCGAATGTATCGATTGGAACCTCGACGGATCTCTTCCTTGCGCTATTCTGCGCCCATGTTCACGGCTTCGTTAGAAATCTTGCTTAACCTATGTCTAACTACCTGACCCTGGTATCGCTTGCTAGCCTTACGCCTCAGGGCCTGCCTAGCTACAGCTATCTCTAGGTCCCACCATCCACCGCCCGCGACAGACTATCCTGTAGAGTCTTCACCTTTTAGGCTATCTAGAGCGAGTGGTGAAGGACCTAATTCTATCCTTAAGCCCCCCCCCACTATCACAACATACTCCCAATAACCGCCCCCATTAATTCCCGCTGCCATAATCTAGTCAGCTGTTGCAGTAAGGACAGATTGAACTTCCAGTGTCCAGCCATTCTATGCCTAGTACCTAACACCATCCAGGCACAGACGAGTCTATGATCCGAATAGTCGAGCCGGTGGAACGTGGGACAATCTAGTAAATCTAAATCGACCCTTCTCACTAACATTCTGTCCAGGTATGTGGCTACCTGGAGAGACGGCCAATTACGGGCCCACATCCACATCTCCTCCCACGGATGATCGAACTGGTCCTTATCGAGCCCAATGTCGCTGATCAGATTCACCAGACTACGATCGCTCGGTGCCTTCCCGCCAGCATCCCGCCCCTATCTTGGAGTCCAAGGTGGCATTCCCGTCCCCATTAAGCGCGACGAATGAACTAGGAACGGCCCCAACTGACAGAAAAGGTCGGCACCCTCCCCCTGGTTGTTGGGCGCATAAACCGCAACGACCCGAAACGAACCACTGCTCACGGCAATATCAAACACAATCAACAGGCCCCTCGCATCGACATGAACAAGATCCACCTTCGCATCTAGTGGAAGTTTAACTAAGGAAACACCTCCGGCCTGCTAGTCTTCGTATACTGAATAAACAACGAAGTCGCTTGACAGCACACTAGCATCAAGATCGCAAATAAAGTGTTTCCTGGATCGCAGCTACATCCACTCCAAAGGGGCAGAGATCACAAAACAGGCGGGCAGCCTTACCCCGATCTCTCAAGCCCCTCATATTCAGGCTGGCTAGCTTGATAAACATAATTTAAGCCCGATTCCCTTCGACGCAGATTGGACGGAAATCTATGGGCGTCAAGACCCGACGGATTGTCCAAGGCTTCCCGTTCCGATGTCGGTCGTAATGCAATACCGCCGTCCCTGCAATACCGCCGACGTATGTCGGGAAGGTTAACTTAAGCGCCCTATATAAAGAGGTGTGGAGCCGAACGGGTTCCCTCCCAGCACACAATTGCGATAACTTTTTAAGGTCAGATTGGGAAAGGCTTCTTTGGCAATGGCCAAATACTCCCAGACTTTTAAATTACCCCCGGATCAGTGTAATCACTCCAGAGGCTTGTGGAAAATGTCTAGGATCATCTGTCGACTTCCCATCGACACAAGTAGACCTAAAAAGAAGTCTTTTAAAAGAGCCTTTCTTTGAGCAGAAGAAGGGCCTGACTGTCAATACTAAAACTTTTCTCCCCACTGGGGAACGGCTTTTTCTTTTTTGGGATTGGTTGGGGGATGGATTGGGAGGAGAAGGAGAAGGAGAAGTCAGAGTCCTAGACGGGGAAGGGGAGAGGCTACTTGCCTTACCTTTGTCTTCTGGATGTTTGGTTTTTGCTGGCGAAGTAGGGGTAGATTTGTTCTGGCCTATGTCAGCCGATTACTCCGCTCTGCTTCGGTCAGACTTTTTTGCTTCTCCTCTCCTTCCTACTCCCCCTCATTCCTCACCCTTTTCAATGCGGAGGACCGTTGGCAGCATTCTTTCAGTCTCCATGTCGCTATCCAGTTGCAACAACTGTGTCTGCTGTTGTTGCAGCCGCTGCTGCTGTTCCTGTTGAGACAGTTTGGGCTGGTCTTTGAGCTTTTGTTGTTGTTGTTGTTGCTGCTAGTGGTGGTACTGCTTGGACCGCTTCTGCTGCTGTGGTTGGTCTTTGCTCTGCTGCTGCTGCTAGGTTTTAACCTCCTCCAACTGTTTCTCTGTTCGTCTTTTTTCCCCAGAACATCTTTCTGGGGTGAGGGAGAAGGGAGAGAAACTTTCGATGGAACCCTGCCACAACCAGTTATTGAACAAGGCAGTCAAAATCGGCACAAAGATGTGCGACAGCTTCAAGTACAATCCATAGGGTAAACCATCAAGTCACGGAGACCCGCCAAATGCCAAATAGACTTCGCCCTCCGTGATCTCACCCTCACAGCTAGCTTTTTCAGCCGGCGAAAGCCGAGGAGAGTCAGTCAAATAGCTACGAAACTCATCGCCACTGAAACCAGGCTCCTTGGTAAACCGGCTCTCGAAATGCCGCCGAAACGCCTCGCACATGTCGTCAGTCGCCCCCAGAGTACGCCCCTCGAAGTTTTAACCCCACGAATGTATCGATCGAAACCTCGACAGATCTCTTCCTTGCGCAATTGTGCGCCCATTTTCACAGCTTCGTTAGACATCTTGTTTGACGTATAGTCGGAATATCCTCACCAGTGGAACGTGGGACAACCTAGCAAGTCAATATTGGCCCTTCTCACGAACATTCTATTCAGGTATCTGGCTACCAGGGTAGACAGTCACTTACTTGCCCACGTCCACATCACCCGCCTAGGGTGATCGACCCGGTATCTATCGTCAAGATCAAACTCTCCGATCAGATAAACCAAGCTACGATCACCCAATGACCTCCCGCTAGCTCCCCGCCACAGTCTATGTTGGGGTCCAGAATAGCAGTCCAGTCCCCCACTAATACTAAGCGCGAAGACTCAACCAGGAACGGCCCTATCTCCTGAAAAAACGAGACACGCTTCTCGTGATCGTTGGGCGCATAAACCTCAACGACTCGAAACGAACTATTATTCCCAGCAATATCGGTCACGATAACATCGACATGGACAAGGTCCACTCTCGCACCTAAGGTACATTTAATCAGTAAGGTAACACTTCTATCCGACTGGTCCCCGTATGCTGAATAGACAAAATAGTCGCTAGACAGCACACGAGCAACAACCTCGCAAACAAAGTGGGTTTCCTGGATCGCAGTTACATCTACGCTGAAGGACAGGAGATCACGAAGTAGGCGAGCAGCCTTACTCGCGATCCCTCAATCCCCTTACATTGAAACTGGCTTTGAGAAACGTTTTTCAAGTTGGATTGCTTAGTCATAGACTGGACGGAAATCTGCGGGCGAAAGGATCACAATGGCTTTTCCTGTCTCCATATCTGTCGTGATCTAGAACAATGCCGTCGACGTCCGTTGGATAAGTTAGTTTGAGAGCCCTGTATAATGTGGGATAGAGAATAACAGGGACCCTCCCCACTTTAAGTCTAGTGTTCAAAGTTCCACCATTCGGACTTGGGGAAAGGCTTCTTTAGCCTCAGAGAGTGCCCCCACACTTTTAGGTCTCTCTCTGTGTTTCTAATCCAGGTAACTAGCTAGACGTTACTTAACTTTCGTACGTGAATGGGTATTTCAACGTGATATGGCCGTAAGCCGGTTGTGCATATGAGGGATAGTTCACTTATGTTTTTCTTATTAGATTCTATTTGACGTTTTAGCGCCCCAAAGAGGATTGCGATCGAACCTGAGTAGAGACAACACAGTGATAAGACGAACACAAATGCGACTACGAAAAAGATTAAAAATATTGCAATAGATCTTTTTCTGCTTTTCTGTGTCTCCTCAGAATGTAGACGATCATGGCTCTCCAGAACTTCCTGCCTATTCTAAGTCCTTACTGTGCCATCCATTTACATAAACTACTTAGATAGGCTATTCGCTTTTACCCCTCCACCCACATTTGTTTGCCTTTAGGATGCCTTGTGAGTGTTAAATGCTCCAAGCCTTCTTTCCTCATTATTAGCCTCAGAAATTTCAACTGTCTTTTTTTATTATAAATATCTAATATTGCCATCTCTCCTAAGACCTGTTCTGCCAACCAATACACAATATGTCATGTCAGTGTCAAATTCTAAAAGCCCACTTTCCTCATAATGATTTCGAGAGTTTTCAACTGTGACTTTTTAATTCTAGGTATAAGTATCTAATTTATTTTTATTGGTTTCTATGCTCATTCCATGGTATTCTAAACATCTTTCTCTTTCACCTTTCTGTTCCTTCAAATATCTTCATCTCTGTAGAAATTATTCAGCATTTGTTGCCATGTAGGAGGACTGATATGACATAAAACTTCAGTACGTTTGTCTTTTGTCTTTTTTGTTACAAATGCTATTAAGAAAGGATAAACCTGTTTTGCTTAGGTACAATTCAGATTTTATTATCAACTAAATCCATTATAGGGATTAATAGCCCAACCAGTTTAATCAAGGACACTTTCTTCATCTTAACCCAGAATATAGCGTAGGTCAAACATAATCCCTTCTTTAATTAATAAATTGTTATAACAACAACAACAACAACAACAATAGTAGTCGTAGTAGTAGTTGTAGTAGTATCATTTCTTTTATTTAAAAAAAAACAAAGAAAAGACTACGTAGACGTAGAAGAAATATATATATATATATATATATATATATATATATATATATATATATATATATATATATACCTTCATCTATCGACATAAGAGTTGTTATTCTGCATTATGTCTTTTATTTAGTATATATCCAGTTGAAAAAGCTCACAGTTCAAGACAAGTAACAGGATCAAGACGAAAACAGTGTTTTGGAAACATAACAGCGGTGTCTTCCGTGCGTACAACACACACTTCTTTTTTTTCTTCTACAAAATAATCAGTTTTGCTAAAACCTTACTCTTCGGCTCTACAAACATGAAAATATTTACTTTTCTGCTTCTGGTGACTGTCTGCCAAGCAGATAGATACGCAAGAGATGAAGAAGGTAAGAAACGATATTGATTTGAATACCGTTTGTAACAGCAAAATTGTTCAAATCCTGTAACAGCAAAATTGTCCAATTGTTAGATTAAGCTTTGAACCGTTGAATCTTATAAATGATTAAAGATATCTTACTGGAATTCTCCGAGGTTTTTATAACACTATTGGTCTATACTTTAAACAATAAGAATGCATTCAGCTCTAAGTTGAAATGATGATCCCTCTTGTTGTTGTGACCTCCTGATCCAATTTTCCTCTCTATTGTTCCCACATTTTAAAACTTTCTCTTGATGCTTCTCGAATGGATTTTGAAGATGGAAGCCAGAGTATGAACGTTAGTACCATTACTAAAGGCCCGAATAATCTTTTTCTCTCACCATTGCTCAGTTGGGAACACATAGTGGGGCTGACACAAAGCGATTTTAACCTGTTCTCTTTCTAGCTGAATAACTCAAAGGGATTTTCAGTGATTCTTACAAAAAATGGTGTCAAGATGGCTAGACGTCTTATCTGAAAATCTGGAAAAAAAGAAAATCAATTAGTTTATGTTATTTTAGATATAAAATGTTTTGTGGGATGGTCAATTATCCAACGCTGTTAAACGATTTGGGCAATTTTGCTGTTACAACCGGTATATGCATAAAAATAATATTTTATATTTATTTGCAGCATCTTTTCCGCTCAGTGATTTTTCAAAATGGGCTCTTGTTTATTTTGAACTCACCCTAGATCAATTGTTCTTATGTTTTTCACGATTTTTAAATGAATGTATCAGCGTGCCGATAGTTCAATTTAATTTATTTTTTTTTGTTCATTAAACAATCCCACTTTCTTGAATTGTATTATTTTCCGTTTCTTCGCAATAAATAGATTGCATTTTTTTTCGTCTGTGATTCTCTTTATTATAAACCATTCTTTGAACGGTGTTTTCTCTTTCACTTTTAATTCTCATGTCTATTTTGACAACATGGTGTTATTCCTATATTTTTCATATACGTTATTCCTTTTTCATATTTTTTCATATGTGAATGATAGTAAACGCTTTACATATTTTTTCTTTAAATTCTTTCCGAATTGCTCTGATATAAATATTCCCGGGATCTCCCGTTTTTGAACTTTCACCTCATATAAGATATTTTTCTCTTTCTAAATTCTTATAAAAATACCGCAAACAATCCCTCATTTTTTTCTTTTTTAATCCGTGTACACATCGAACAACACATCATGAAAGGTCAAAATGTAAATATCAACATAAGACAAATATTAGTTGACAACGTCAAACTTCTTTATAGCACCAGTTGAATAGAAAGAATCAAGACTCTAGAAGCTATTATTATACAAAATAAAAAGTCCACATTAAATATCAATCAGCACAGGAGATGGTATCTTAAAATTGATGTACGCACATATCATATTAATATTAAAAATTAACAAATAAATAATTGATAAATTAAAATAAAATAAATCGCATTCTTTTTGTACTGCCTCGCAGTTACACATGAGGTCACGTTTGACCATTTCAAACGACAGGCGTTCGAATGAATACCAAGATACAGACAAAGAAGTTAAAACTACCACACAGGCACCACATCGGTTCTTGATAATGACTGCGAAAGTAGAAAATATGAACTTCGGACAGTTTATCTACAACTTCGAATATAATACTCAACGAAAGTTGGAAAAGTATAATAAAAAGTAAACAGACGGAACTTATTGGTTCATTAAAATATAATCAAACTTCTATGGATGAATACTTGCTACCAAAATATACCTTAATTAATTTTTGAGTCCAACTTCTTAAACATGGTGCTACAGCCTTTATAATAGTGATTTACTAAGCTTAATCTTTGCTGACTTACGCAGAGATACAACTATGAGGCACCCAGTGAGAATTGGATTCATTGCGCTCCTGGTTATGGTAGATTAGTTTGCTAACCGTTGTCCCACGGTCAAATGCACAGAGCGTGTTTATAATTCCGATTATTTGATACATAGCTTGAAAGTATCACGTTTTCAGCATATATCCCGTGGGATTTAGTTGTGGAAGTGAAACATGAAGAAGGCCGAAGAGTAAAAAAGCCGAAAAGCTATGTTCCACAATAAAGAGGAAAACAGAAACTTGAAAATCGATGGAATAATGAAAATACAGGGTCTCAGAAGAAAAGAATGTGAAAGAAGCACCCCCACAAAATTTATATATATTTTTTTTAGTTTAGAAATTTTCTTCTACTGTTAAATACAAATTAAAAATAGTTGAATGGGCCAATCTCTGTGAATAAAAGGGAATTGTTTTTTTTTTAATGTATAACGGACAGAATAAAAGACGTCACGGAATTAGAAGATGCTGATAATTATATCTTGGGAAGGAAATCAGCAGCCATATTTGAAGGAGAAAAATGTATGAAAAAATCTAATGAAGATGAATGTAAAGAGAAAGAGTGTCGTGATCGAAGGAAGGAAAAATGAAATGTGAAAAAAAAGGAACAAATGAAGAAGAAAATAGAAAATGAGAGAGAAAGAAGATGACATAGAATGAAAAAGAGATAAAAATAGAAGAAAGATAAAGTGAGAGAAGAAAATAGAAGATGAAAGGAAAGAAGCAAACTGGCGGAGAAGAATAAAAAAGAGAGAAAAAAAGGGAAAAGAACTAATAAAGAGAAGGAAAAGATGAAGAAGAATGGCGAGAAAATGGTAAGGAAAAATAAAAGGCAAAAAGAAGAATGAAAGTTAAAGAAAGAAGAATAAAAGAAATAAACAAAAGAAAAGAAAAAAAACGAAAGGGAAAAGAGAATAAGTATAAAGAAGAAAAAAGAACTGGAAAATGCAATATGAAGAAATAAAAATAAAGATAATTCGAAAAAGAAAGAGAAGAAAAAAAACAGATGAGGAGGAAAGTCGGAATAAAGAAAGCTAAAAGAAGAAAAGAAATCGGGAGGAGGGAGAAGACAAGGTTTTGCCATAAGTGAAATGAAGCGTGAGGTCTGAAGACATAGTCAGGTGAATTGAGTAATGAATCAGCACCGCCGAAAATGTTATCGCGAATGTCCAACAGAATCTTCCTTCTCCCCAAACATCGAAGGACTAATTACAGAGATTTCTGTCTAATTATTACATTCTCCTCGTATGATCACTCAATTCGAATCTTTGTAGATTATCATTAAGATAAAAAAAAACAAAAGTTTTTATTACAACGTTTACATACACACACGGGAGCATGAGCGTACACGCCAACGCCATCTCACCGCCTCCCACCCACAAGCATAGCGAAAAAGAGAAAAGCAATTCATACTAAAAACTGATGTTTTGTCTATCATATGATGCTATCTAAATGTTATAAATATAGGTTTTGTCAGTTTTGGTCATCCATACTTCAGTGGTTACATAGGTCGCTAGTAAGTTTAAAGGGGCGATCATCAAATATGGGCAAGTGAAGCTAAAATATAACGGGACAATTTATGTGCTTCAAATAACGCAAACTGTACGCACATATACACATACATGTGAGAGTCCTCAGTGTCCACTCACTCACTCACTCACTCACATACACACACACACGCACACACACACACACACACACACACACACACACACATATATATATATGCGTGTGTTTGTATTTAGTTTTCATTATAAATTGTCTCGTTATATGTTATATATATATATATATATATATATATATATATATATGTATGTATATATATATATATAAAAGTGGACATTGAGGGCATATATATATATATATATATATATATATATATATATATATATATCCATTTTTGCTCACTACAAAGATGCATTCTTGTTTCGATGCGGCTGCATCTCGACTGGTGGAAACCAATAATGCATATGAACAATTCTATTTACAAGCGAGCCGCTTATGGAAAAAAAGGTGGGAGAGACACCTTAAGAGAAAACTGACTAGGGTAAGAAGAGAGAGAGAGAGAGAGAGAGAGAGAGAGAGAGAGAGAGAGGAGAAATAAGTATAGGTGAAGATGCATTTTTTTTTCGATGAATGGCCGGGGATCTTAAAACGAGAGCTTAATTACGCAGATGTATGCTGAAGTTTCTGTTATTTGTTCTGGAAGAAACGTTGTATGTAAATTAATAAATGGTCATTTAAATGGAATTTTTTTTGTATGTTAAATACATAAGCTATTTGGAGTTTTTACAATAAATTTAATTAAGCGATATAAGTAAAAAGACATATAACGTATAGAATGATAATATAATTTTTTTTATAAACAAATTTTGACCTACTGCCGAATTGTATAACTTGTAGAATAAGTATGGGTGTAAATCAATTAATCTGATACTTTTGTTAGTATTATAAATGCGCAGAAACAATTTAGGATTATAATCTAAGATAGATCAGTAGGAAAACATATAAAAAGGTAGAAAATATATAAAGAAGGTGAGTTATAAATTTAAAAGTTTAGCAAGGTTGCAATTTTAGATCTTTAATGTACCTACAAAAACGGTAGTTTCAAATCTTTGATTTAATAATTGATTATTATTCAAAAGCTCAATAATACATATTTTTCCTACAGACATAAAAAACAAGTTTCGTTCAGAGATCTGCAAGTTATGGCTTGTTTGAGGATTTTCCATTTAATCTTAGGTGTTTTTTTTCTTCAGTTTCCAAAAAGTATTTAGGTAGTGATCTCATATTGCGTTTGCTTGTATTAGTAAAAGAGGATATGTGATTATAATATCGTTACTTAAAAGCATTTCTAGTAGACCCAATATACAATTTAATATTATTAGGGATTTCGATTGATGTGATATATACAATCGATTTCGTTAGGCACTGGTTTGATAGTGGATATTGATCGGAAATTCTACAATTACATAGTTCGGTTACCTGGGGTATACTAGAATTTGGGTTTTGGTTGCATTTATTGTCGTTATAAATTTTCAGTATTTTATTGTTGTGTGATTTAATAATTTTATCTAAATTTCTCGTACAGCTATAACTGATTTTCAGGATATTACGATTGGAGATTTGACTTAAATTACTACCCTTAGGGAAATGCTTATTAATCAAGTTTAAAAATTTGTGTTCCAATTTGGTACGGACTAATTTATCGAAGGGAGGTGTATACCAAATTGTTTTCCTCCCTCTATTATCCTTTCTAGAGTAACTATAGTTTTCCACAGATTTAATTTGGGAAGATCTGTAGCCATTGTCAGTAAGGATTTTGTTATAAACAATTTTGTGTTTATTGAATAATTCTTTGTTAGAAGAGTGGTGGTTGATACAACATTCAACGGATGATGGGATATGCTTAATAACCGACATTGGGTGATTGAAATTAGGATTTATATAAATGGGGTTAGCGTTATTTCTCCTTTCTCTTTCATCGTTTTTCCTCTTTTCTATAAAGACGTATATAACATCTCATACAGTTGCAACAGGAAATCTAGAATTGAGTTATGGCATAATAAAATGTGGAGAAGGAAACAAGAACACTTCCCTCTTTGAAATAAGATTAAAATAATACACGGCGAATAAAGTGGGGAAGTCAGCAAGTTGAAAGAATCTGTACATATGAGTTTGTTAAAAAAAATAAATGTATAAGCAAACCACATGAAGAGTTTAATTCTTGTATTGGGAACCAATTCTAAGGAAATTCTAATTTTAATACTTAAGAGTAACCGTGTCGGGAGTTAAACTTTGCAACTAAAAGATCGTTTGTCATTGTATTTTCAAATCCATTAACGCTTTTCGCAAGGGTTTCAATCCAAGAACTGATCTGACACTTTGTTTTACAGTCTTAAAATAGTTTTACAAGTAAAATGTTACCTTATGTGAGAATTTTGGAGAAATGTGTTACTTTATCTTTGAAACAGTGGATCTCCATAAAAAGAAGAAATTAGCTGTTGCAAGTTCAAATCATGAAGAAGGAAAACAGAATAACAAGGAACGAGGGACAAGAGTGACGTAAGCTTTCTTCATTCTCGCCGTGGAAGATACTTGACGATAGCTGGTGAATATATCGACCGAAACGTCGCGATAAAAGCAATGAAGTTGAAAATGCTAGTCCGAAAGAAACATTGAAGAGTGAAATTCAGACAGAATTTGAGGCCTGGAGACTACATCGGCTAAAACGATGTGATAAATCAATAAAAACGATGATTTATTCGATTTATTTGATCTATTTTTATAGGTGCTGTTATAGACAAGAAGTTTCGGTTAAGTACGGCCTGGTCCTCTTCAGGTCTCTATCTTTTGGGCTGATATAGTCATATTTTGCATTTCTTTATTAGTATGTCATGTTTGTCCCTGTGATGCTAGTTCTTGTCCATTCCTGCCAAAACAAAGATTATTATTTCATCATCTGGTCCAAAGAGTGAACTCACGACCACCAAACATGGTTACACTTGACTTAAAACCTATTGTATCCAGTACGCCACAACTTTTGAATATTTTTATATTCAATATCAGATGGGTTCGATATTTTCATTATCACGGTGGGTTCTCATCTCTTGTACGATAAAGAATAGAGATAGTTGGCCTAAACTTCATTTCTATAATAAAATCTATAATGAAGATGATTTAAAAATGTACACAGAGTAATTGTGCGAAACGTTTCCATAATAACATCGATTATCAGAATGTGAAAATTAATTCGAATAAAAGGAATAAGTTAAAGTACAATGATAATTCTTCGTTTCTATATTGAAAAGGAAAATTATCACGAATGAAGATGTTTAATTTAAGCTATCTTAGTATAGTAACAACACCCAGTGCTGGTGAGTAGTATCCCCGAACTCCCCAGCCGGAGTCCCTAGACTGATTAGGGCTCCCGGAAGTTATTTGTGACACTGACTGTCTTATCAATATTTGCTTTTCTCTATCTACATTTGTATACGTTACAAATTAAACTATGCACAACTGATTATAAAAGAATGAACATTTTTCACAGATTTTGATGTCATTTGGAATTTGTTTATATTATATAAAATTCAATATTCCCTATCCATAATGTTGAACGTGTTAAAATTATTCAACTTTTAAACAAGAAAACTACCAAAGTTGATGTTAAAAATTGACTCAAAACATTGTTGATGTATTTAAGATGATCCATTATCACATGTTTCTAATATGTATTTAGAAACATTGTATTTATTTGCAATTTTTCTAGTTTAATTGTTCATCTATATTACATGTATAATTGTATATAATTAGGTTAAAATAAAATTTATATTTAGTATGAAATTTGTATTATATAATGAAAATTGAAATGTAATAGATTTGGGGCCAGGTTTTATAGATCGGAGTGGGAGGCTGGCCAGTATCATAGATTCTAGTGTTTATGTGAGGGTTGGGACGAAACATTTGCACCGGTCCTGACAACACCTAATCTAAGAAATTTACACGGACATCTGGAAATGATGTTAACCGAAACATAGCAGTCGAATAAACAAGTTATTTCGTGTAAAAGAAATATGCGTATATTTGTAATTTTTTTTCTATTATCTGAATATATTTTGAATATAAAGAGAATAAATATTTCTTCTTATCAATCGATTTGTAATATAAAACCAATCAGAAATTAGCACAAAGTAATGATTCAAAAGCAATTTCGCTCTGAGCAAGACTAAATTATTTTGTACATGAAATAATTTAATGTTACTTATTATGTTTTTGCTCACAGCTTTCACCTTCTTGTCGAACATGGACATGAACAAGATTGTGCAGACATTTGAAAAAGAGGTAAACGAATTAACTGAGAAGAAACTCTCCCCAAAGGAAAATCAGTAAGTCTTTTTAAGTGCTTCATTAACATGTGACAAAAAATAACTTTTGCACATTACATATTCATTTATTTTATTTGCATTTATTAAACAGTTTAGTGGAGGATAAAGCGAATTGAGGCAGTAGGAGGAAATTTAGTACAAGACAATGGCAAAGGAAAGGATATGAGGGTAGAAAGACTAATTTGAGTTTAGTAGGCATCATGGGATATGAGGGTAGGAAGATCAAATTGTGTTGAGTATTGCATCATGAGATATGAGGGTAGAAATACTAATTTGAGCTTAGTAGGCATCATGTGATATGAGAATAGAAAGTCTAATGTGAGCTTAGTAGGATCATGGGATATGAGGGTAGGAAGACTAATTTGAGCTTAGTAGGCATCATGGGATATGAGGTTAGAAAGACTAATTTGAGCTTAGTAGGCATCATGGGATATGAGGTTAGAAAGACTAATTTGAGCTTAGTAGGCATCATGGAATATGAGGGTAGGAAGACCAATTTGTGTTGTTTATTGCGTCATGAGATATGAGCGTAGGATTACTAATTTGAGATTTCAATGTCATCATGGGATATGAGGAAGAGATCATTTAGTTTAGTTTTACAATAGCAAAAGTTCAAATAAGATTTGTGAGAATAAATTCGTCTTAATGAATTTAAAAGTTCAAATGGGAGATTGATGTTTGTATGACTGCTAAAATGAGACTATTGGATTCTTAAAACGAAAGTAACATTTCTTTTTATTTAGCACGTTATAAATTAACTGATTAGACAAAGATGCACTTGATAGTAAATGTTACTATATACATAATCATACGAGGGCGTACTTAAAGGTTCTCAACTCGGCTAAGAAGAATGGCCGAAAGCCAATAAACTTACAAGCCATTCCACATATTCCCTCCGCTGCTTAACATACTTGTTACGTATTTTCATAAATTTCTGTAAGCGTCGCAATTTAAGATTTGCATGTTTCGTCATCATTTTTGGGAGAGGGTTAAACTGAGCACTCCGCATCGTATAAGTATGAATTAATATATATTATTTACATATAATATATATATATAGTACAATATAATAAATATATGTAGCATCAGAAATAAATAATAACTATATATAGTATAATACACTTATATATTTACTCAGCAGAGACTAACACTAGAAAATGATACATAGGACTAAGAAGGACGAGCTTGCGAACGGTCGAGCTATGGTAATTGACGAGCACGTATCAACTAACATTCGTAGAGGGCAGTATGATAATTTACATACACTTGTCAATGCATCCGGATCTGCGATTGCAGAACACCTAATAATAAATTCTTGTAATGTATTCCCATTTACTTTTTAGTCGATTATACATAATTATATCTTTCGTCTTTGACTGAACTCTGAAGAGCCAGAAAAGATAACGTGTTATTTTTTTTAATTTGATATTTACGGTGAATAATTTATTATCTACTTATTTTTTCCCCTTGTGTAAATATATTAGGACATATAATATGTTAATATCTACTTAATAAGTCATAATAATATGTTGTACCCAACATAAACTATTTAATTCACATTTTACATTTTTAATATAATAATGTTTCTACCAAATTATATCTATATAATTTATTAAGGTTGTAACCATATTTTCGTTGATAATTATTCTCTTTGATTAAAATATAAGTATTTTGGGGTAATTTCTCACCCATGCGCCTGGAGGCTTTTCCATTGACGCCGCTATTATTTTGATTACCTTCATTCCTCAGCAATGATTGCTGTTTTAAAAAACGATCATTAGAATTTTAATAAAATCTAAATATATGATGAGAGTGAATTTATATCTTTTTTCTTAGGAATTTACAAAATATTAAACAGTATTTATTTATTAGATTTTTTATTTCCAGAATAATTTTCTATTTACAACATTTTAAAAACTAATACAATTAAAATTAGTGCAATGCAATATTTAACATTTACCAATTTATAAAGAAATAAATAAGAAAACAATCTTTTATTCATGAATTTATAAACATTTACTAAATTATTAAAATATGGGAATCAATGGGAAAGCCTTATTTTTTACCGTTTTATAAAGTTCGAATTAGCTGGCAATTAACCGATGTTTGCCAACCATTCCAATAAACAATATAATAAATAGTGTAAATAAACAATCTGATAAATAGTGTTTATTATTGTTGTTACTTCTCAAGAACAAAGAAAATGGATAAATTCACTTTTATATGTTTAGGCTTTATTAAAATTCTAATAATCGCTTTTTAAAATAATAAACATTGCTGAGAAGCGACGGTATTAAAATAATAGTGTTGTCAAAGGAAAAATTCATTTTAGCACACACGCGCGCAAAGGTTAAAGGTTACCGATTTTGTTGGTTATTTTCAGATGGGTGCGTAACTTGGGGCACAAATTTGCTGAATGTCTTCGACAAGAATTGGAAAAGTCTGTCTTTATGGTGATGCAGTCGGGAGATCTAAATCGCCAAGTACGTACGAGTCTTTTTGCAAAATTGATTGTTGGTCGTAATAAAAAAGGAATCTAATGTTAGATCATGTCATTTTCAGTACATTCATTAGGAAAATAATAACGATTAAGCTTTACTGTTCCAGTTCACAACGCGCATGTTCGAAAATTTGAGGAGAGCAGCCGACACTATTGCCAACGGATTGGACTTGACGCAAGATATGCTGGACAAATTCGTTGACGACTTGATGAATGATATTGGTCATCTTGAAGGTAACTATAACATTATGTTTGTTATTCCATATTTAAATACAAAATAGCAGCTTTTGCGTTGTGGTTAAAGTTGGTACTTTACGTTGATGCGATTTGCTCGTTTCAAACGGCTGCAGGCTAAATCGATATATGGGATATATAGTTTAACAGTGGTGTTCAGTAGGGAGCCAGTCAAGGTAGAGTTTAGATTTATGAGAGGTTCGTACGTGACATTGTAGTGATTTGGGAAGCAGCCGCCTATGAATTGGTTGCACGAGGCAGTGGGAAAAATTTGCTTGAGTGGAACTTACATCCCATTAGTGGAATATGAAAGGAATAAAGGGGCTTCTGAACTACAGCGGAGGGTTTCCTAGACTGAAGCCAAGCGGGGAGGCGTACCACTGTGAAATCAGCGGCCACGTGTCCGTGAACAAGGCGAACCTTTCAAAATTGGATGGGGATGGGCTTACTTTGCCCGAGATTATGGAGGGAGATGACCAAGTGTACTCATCTGCACAGCGGCCCTACGACCACAACCGGAAATGGGACTGATTATTATGCTAATAGATGTTAAAATGTCATGACAATCGAAATTTCGGACTGGTTGTTAGAAATTTGGAAATAGAGAAGCTATAAAAGGTGATAATTTTGTCCATTTCAGGGAAGAAACTTGAACAAATATTTTGTCTGTTTAATTTTCCTGGAATACATAAGTTTTTACAAATGTGACACCAAAAGAAAACATTTCTCAGTTCTTGTTATCTTTACTTGATTCTGAGAGGTGCATTTGCTATTAAACCTCTCTGGGGAAACATTTATATAATAGCACTTTATTAGTGATTCTCAATCTTAATTTAATCATTTTGGATGACAGTATCGTCTAAGAGGCTCGTCTGTTTTAACATGAACGGTTGTCGTCAAAGTATCTCCAACTCCGATATTTGAATAGAAGGCCAAAAAAATATTCGGTATTTTACTCAGTGGCAATCTTCTTGGATCCCCGTTATGTAATTCGCGATTCGAGATTTGTCTTTAATCATGACCAAATACCGACTGAACCGATAAATAAACAATTAATTAACAAAAAGCAGCTTAATCGGTTCATCAATTATCTCTCATCAGAGCTCAATCGAAGACATGCGCACAGCCACTAAAAAGACAGCAACAACAACACAGGCAATAATCAGCAACCACTCCTTTTACTTGCAGAGAGATGGCTTACTGGACTTAATTAATATAGCTTAATATAGCATAAAGGCGAATATCAGTGTGAATCTCCCGCAGCACAGAAAACATGTCTTGGTTATAGGAACGTGCACCGGGCACATTGATGATTGTTTGGTATGAAATACTTAAACTTGTAAGAATTTGTCATCAATAACAAAACATTTTTCAGTTCTTTTTATTTCTACTGGCTTCTGAGAGACGTGAATTCTGTGTGCAGGAATATTTACATAACATCACTTTATCAGAAATCTTAATGTAACACTTGAGGTTGATAGTAGGATCTAAGAGGTCCATCTGTAGTAAGCAAAACGGTTGTTGTCAAAGTATCTCCGATTACAATTTGGATAGAAGGCCAAAGAAAATATTCTTTGCAATTCACGATTCGAAATCTGACTTTAATCAAGGGACAAATACCGACTGTTAAAAATATCCCAAAATAGCTATCAGCTTCAAGATCTTCGATTATCAAGATATTTCATTATATTCTAGAAACTCGCAGAATACAGTAACTAAAAGCACGTAATAGTGGTATTAATCCTTTGAACGATGGTGTTTTGAACACACACATGCATGTACACACACATACGCCCACACACACACACTCTCACACTCATTATACTCGTATATAATATTTAATTTATAACATATGTGTTTTGTTATATATATATATATATATATATATATATATATATATATATATATATATATATATATATATATATAATGCATTTATATATGCATATATAATTCATAGAACAGAACGAGAGTTGCTGACAAATTTCTAATCCGATCCTTCCTGAGATCTCACTAAAATCACTAAAATCGCCAAAAACCGGTTTTTAAGCGTTTTTGGGGTCGGGCTGAGAAATTTTCACCAGCACTTCGTACAATGTATATTGTAAGATATCTTTTTTAAATTAATATATCTATATTATTCATATCGCCTTATGCATCTTATTTAGAAAACACACACGCACATTTATATAGGTAAATCCTTAAATCTGCAGTCTAATTATGAAAAAGCAATTGCTTCATAGTATAAATATTTTTTACAGCATATTCTTTTTCATTCTCATTACATTTTATCTGACGAATTACCATTAATCAAGTAAATTGAAATTATATGCAATGAATATGCCAGATCCAAACGCTTCTACTATATTTTTTTTTTCAATATATGTTTTTATAAAATTTATCGTGAAAATGAAAAAAGCATCTGGGCGAGAGATATCTTGATGAGTATGAATGTCTTTCTTTCTTTCTTTCTTTCTTTCTTTCTTTCTTTCTTTCTTTCTTTCTACCTGTCCATTTTTCAGTATCTATCTATCTATCTATCTATCTATCTATCTATCTATCCTTTTTTTAAAAAACAATTCTGACATTTTGTGACTCAAAGAAAACGATATAAACCTTTCTATATTTTAATTCTTTTGTTAACAACCAACCGATAATATTCGATTATTTACCAATGAAAATGATTCAGTGACAACTTTTCTTTTTTTCTTTTTAAGATACAGGATTGCTGGACATTGAGATGGACCCAATTTTTCAAGGAATCACAGACAGAGCTCTGGTAATGGTGAGTAAAAATTCCTATTATCCTGTAATGACTATGGTTGCCGGTGGAGGTTATCTTATGACAACATTCGTTCCCCCCATACATCTCTATATGTAAAGAATGAAAGAAAATCCACAAAGATAATATATACAAAATAAATGTTTATATAACACAGTATATACAGAAGAATAAAGTGTTACGTTGGCGGTTCGAGGGTTTAAATGTAAATGTCCTATTGTATAATAGTGAAAGAGAGAGATATATAGATAGAGAGTGATTATATGTAAATGTGTCTGGGGGAATGTAGATATGTGTGTAGCGATATCAGTGTCAGCTGATATCTTGCTAAGGACCCATCTGTAAAGTTTACATAAATCGCTTTTCAGTTATATGTCTTGTTAAAGAGGGGTAGCTTAATGGAGTGGATCCCGCAAGAACTAAGTCAAGCGATCCTGACGAAGTGGGCCATGAGTAAAGCCAGACCCTGAGTTCTTGATGAATGACTTTTCAGACATAGCTGATGAGAAAAAGGCCACTGTTCTCTATAAGAAAGTGGTTCCTAGGAGCAAAAGTCAGAGACCAACACAAAGAGGGGTAAGAAACCGCACATCGCAACATGAAAAGGAAGATGCACCCACTAGACGGTTCTCTCCTCAACTTACTTCGTTTCTACATCACCTTTCTACAGTAGAAGTTTATAACTGAATAAATTTTGCTACAATCGTCTCATGGTTTTGTTTCGAGGGTAACGATCTGACCAAAGATTTATTTTTGTAAGCTACAAGCGTTTGACTGGAATTACCGTAGCATTGGAGAAATTGATATAATTCATCGATTCTGATTAAGGCTGAATTTCCATCTCGTTATAGACGTATTCCGCTTCAAAACTGTCTATTGGCTTCTGACTGGGCTTTGATCAGTGACCTTATAATCTTGTTGTGAACAGATCTTGTTTCCGATTTGCTCGTTAGACTATGATGTTCATATCCTGGTTGGGACAGTTTCTGATTAGTTGATCAAAATATGACTTCATGGTTTATCTATTCTGTATATACATCTATTTTTAGAGATGGTAAAATTTTAGTCTTGTTTTTATTTGTTTATTTGTTTTTCTATAACTAAAATACTAAATGTATTTTATTTAATAAGCCCAGTATAAAATTCTGCTTTGAGAGGGGGAAACAAAAATTGGAAAACAGAAAATTGTGATTGACGTTGGATTTAAAATTTTGAAGATTGTATGTGTCAGAGAAGCAAGAAACCAGAAGAGAGTTCTACAGTCGAATAATGAGAGAAAATAAACTATAGTAAAATGAGGAGACCTAATTACCAATCTAGTTGTAAGGTTAAATTCATGCGATCAAAGCACCAATAAGGAAACCTATTTCAAACAACTGCCATGAAAATATTTATAGAAAAGGCAAAGGGAAGTTACGTCATGGTAGTGGGAAAAGGACTGCAGCCGAAATGGCAGGTTAAGACGAATAACATTAAAAACACTTTCCTCCAAGTTAGTCACCTCTGATTTTTTGTTATTTTAAAATTTTAAAACTACTCTGAAATTACAAACAGTATGTTCGATCTTCACTCGGTGCTCCATACTTTCGGCCTTGTGCCACATCTAAGCTACACTTAGAAAATCATCATAAAGTTCATTTGGTTCTATAAGAGAAAATTGACTGAATAAGCCCAACATTTTGGCCAACCCAATATTAGCAGAGAAATTAATAGAAATATACGAAAACAAGTAGAAATACACCCCAAGAAAAAAACAAATGTTCAGCCTTTTCATAATAGTTATTAATCCAATACTCTACTCCCTGGTCTTTTAAACAGGAGTAGAGGTTTATCCCTGGTTCCCTGTTTACTTTTTTTTGTAGTTTATTGAGTTTCCAATTCATTCTAAAGCATTCTCATTCTCTTTCACTACCAGCATCCCTTGGGGTGAATTGATTAAAAAAAGTAAAGAGGAAAATTAACTTGTTTTTTTTTCTTAATATTAACTACTTAGAGATTCAAAAGTTAAATACATATTTATATTATTTACAATTCTCAAGCTCTCTTCTTCTCTCTATGTCTGTCTCATTATCTTGCTCTCTCTCCCTCTCCCTCTCTCTCTCTCTTTGTTGTGTCGGACAAGTGTGTATAAAATGCAAGAGGAAGCGAAAGAATTAACGTTAAAAGAAAAAAAAGATGATTTAAGAATTCTGAAATTCTTCAGCCAGAGGCGAACAATTAATGTGAAATTCTGAAATTCTTCAGCCAGAGGCGAACAATTAATGTGAAATTCTGAAATTCTTCAGCCAGAGGCGAACAATTAATGTGAAATTCTGAAATTCTTCAGCCAGAGGCGAACAATTAATGTGAAATTCTGAAATTCTTCAGCCAGAGGCGAACAATTAATGTAAAATTCTGAAACTCTTCAGCCAGAGGCGAACAATTAATGTGAAAAGTGATGTAAAAATGTTGATTGTATAAAATTCACTTTTTCAGTTTGAAGAGAAAACGAGAAAGAAACGTGACGTTGGCATCGTGATTAATAATACAAATGACACTCTTCGCCATATTACTTGGACAATGAGAGGAAGGTATCAGGATCTGCAGGATTTTTTCAAATCGCACATGAATATATCAATGGATAAGATCAAGCCACATGTTGATAATATGAAGATCCTTGCACGTAACGTAAGTAAAAGTTATAAATTTGTCCAAATTGTAATTTACCTCTGTCTCTTTTGTTCTTTATTTGTTTGTTTGTTTCTTTCTTTCTTTCTTTTGGGTTTTGTTATATTCTTTTGTCTTTATTTCTTTTTCATTTCTCACTCTATTTCTCCTAGTTTTGTTTGTCTCTTTTAAATTATTCTCACTCCCTTTCTTTCTTTCTTTCTTTCTTTCTTTCTTTCTTTCTTTCTTTCTTTCTTTCTTTATTTCTTTATTTCTTTGCCTCTGCTTTTAGTTTCTGTTTATTTTTTTTCTTTATTTTTTCTCGTATTCTTCTCTCTCCCTTTCTATTCTATTCTATTTTCTTCCTTTTTCTCTCATTTCATTCTGTCGTTTCTACATTATCTTTTCTTATTGTTTTTCTTTTTCCTTTCTCTCATTCTATTCGAATTAATTTTGTTCGTTTCTTTCTTTTCAATATTTTTCTTTTTTCTTTCTTTCTTTCTTTCTTTCTTTCTTTCTTTCTTTCTTTCTTTCCGTTTTTTGCAATTTCATTAGTTGGTCTTTATTTTTTTTTATATTTCTCATTCTATTTCTTCTAGAATTTGTTTGTCTCTTTTAAATTCTTCCCACTCCCTTTCTTTCTTTCTTTCTTTCTTTCTTTCTTTCTTTCTTTCTTTCTTTCTTTCTATTCAGTTTGATTTTATTAAAACTTATTCATTCTCCTTTTTTCCTTCTTTATTTTCCTCTTTATTCCTTTTTCAGTTCATCAACAATATAAAATCTGCACAAGCGAGCGTTCTTCAACATGCTATTGAATTTTTCACTCCGTTCGCCCACAAAATGGGATATACGTACGTGATGTTGATGTCCAAGGCCCAAAGCAGACTGAAAAAAATAAACGAAACGCCTATTCCTGCCATTTATAAATAAAGGGAAATAATTCATATATGATCAAAATAAAAGGATGCATATGAATACCGCTAAATTCTCTTTATTTTTTGTATGCACTTTTTTCACCATTTTGTGAACTTTCGCTTTACTTAACTACACTTTTAGGAAATACTTAAACTAATACACGTCTTCGTCGCTATACAAAATGTCATAAAGCAAAGACGAAATTACCATTAATTTATAAGGGGGAATTTTTACCGTTCCTAAACCCAAAAATAACCTTGCCTCGATATCAAAATACATTGTCTACTGTGGCTGACGTAGAAGTATTAAAATGTAGCAGAGTATTTGGTTTCTTATTGACTCTGAAATCGAACTTGAACAAAAAATAAACATTATTTACCAACTGTTCGAAGAAAGAGAATTCAAGATGACCCTTTTCAAAATGATATAGAATTGGACTGAAAGCAGTGATGGCACAAATCATGAATCCACCATAAAAAAATCAGGACGTGGAATTAATAAATACTAAACATTTTAAATACCTCATTGTATGGATCAGTTATAACACATTTAGTATAGGAGATAAGGAAATCTATATAAATAAAGTGAAGTGAACGTGTGTCCGTCCGTTCGTTTTTCGATCTTGGCGAATCGTGAACAACTTGAAATAACAAGTAGCAACTACTATAGTTACACGCGATTAAAAATTAAACAAATAACTCATTTAAAGTTAAATATCGAACAAAGTGAAAGGTTTAAAAAAAACAATTCTTTATTAAAGGTTTAACTTTAATTTCGCTTTTCGTCGCAGTTGCAATTGATATCGTCTAATTAAACCTTAATTAAAACATAAGAGCGGGGTAAGTTGTTCATATGTGTGCGTTTTTTTTTTTTGCTTTTTTCTATCCCGCTTACTGTAACGTATTTGGAATATTACATAGTTCGGGTTCCCTAATGTCTTTTAAGAGAGACTTTATGTGAAGGGATCATAGAGAAAATAAAATTAAAAAAATGCCCGCAAAATAAATGCAAACAAACTATGGGGATTGGTTGCGTATACGAAGAAAGATTATGCTGAATTAAGGTGTCGAATAAAAATAAAATAATTTTATTATTTCTATATTCTTAGAAATTTTACGTACATATGACGCTGAAGGTAAAAGGCCAAAGACCTCAAAGCCCTCTGCAGCAGCTTGCCTAAAGTTCACTTGAATACGGTTTCTAGGCTAGTTGATAATAACATTGATTAGAAAGGAAGTTGTGTTATTTATTTTCCCGAAAAATTGTTTTCATAGAAGGATTTATTAAATTTCAAACGACAGTAACACTGGATGCTCGGTCAATGTATGTTTCTTTATAAGGAAACGGCTAAAATTACCACTGCCATTACCAAAAGATATTGTAAATTTACACCAAACGCATGCACCCTTTCAGAGATTAATCTCATACATTTTCGTAACCATTGCAAGCCACGTTACGGAAATGTGATGGTTATTTTATTTTGGGGATCATGCAACGCTCTAATAATTTCCCCAATAAATTAATGCCATATTATAGTTTTGAAAACTAATAGGAACATGAATCTAAATCTCTCATGTGTAAGACCATTGTTTATATATGCCCGGCTCTCGTCAGTTAGTATCAGCATGTGGGTTTGTGCATTTGGGGTTTTAATCCGAACTTGTATCTCCTCCTCGCAGGCCAGTGGGAGACTCTCCTTTTTTCATATTTGGTGGAAAGCTTATATATCTTCTTGTCATCTGGTTATCCTATGTGTACACATCCTAAGGATAGTTTGGTCGACCGCCTATTTATATGTCTAGTTCAGCTCAATGACCTTCAGTGATGTCCGAATCTACAACTGGTGGTTAGGAGGTCATCTTCCAGGTCAACCCTTTGATGCATCTGTCCTTTTTGTTGCTCTGGTAGACGCTCTCTAAATACCACTAATCATTATCTTCAAGACGAATCTACAAGGTAACCAAAAAAGTTCTGTCCGTTTTTAAAGGAAAAAAAGAAAACGCTTCATAGTATGTGTAACTTATATTTAGTTTTCGAAGTAATCGCCATCGGCATCCAGCGTCTTCTGCCAACGTGTCTCCAGCTGTTCAATGCCCTTACGGTAGAACTCGATGGGTTTTGACGCAAAGAAGTCCGTGAGGGCTTTGCGCATGTCTGCTTCATTGGTGAAGGATTTCCCACGAAGATGATTATCCAGGGAGTGGAAGAGGTGGTAATCGGATGGCGCAAGGTCAGGTGAATAAGGTGGATGGCACAAAGTCTCCGACCCAAGTTGCTGTATGGTATCCCTGACCACTCACGCGACATGCGGCCTCGCGTTGTCATGGATGAAAAGCACACCTTTGCGATTCACCAGTGCTGGATCCTTCTGGCGCAATGCCTGTTGCACACGTTTCAATTTCTGCGAGTATAGGTCTCCAGTGACAATTTGTCCCGTTGGTAGCAGTTCATAATGAACCACTTGACGACCTGTCCACCAGACACAAAGCATAATCTTGCGTGGGTGCATAGGCGGACTTGCGGTGTCAGGGACAGCATCCTGAGGAGACAACCAATGTCTGGAACACTTTGGAGTTTCGTACAGAACCCACTTTTCATCACTGGTAAGCACTCGATTGAATAAGGATGCGGTACGGTGGCGAGAAAGCAACGATACGCAGGCTGCCACTCCGTTGTCCCAAACAGCGTTTGCGGAACCCACTTGTTCAGTTTGTACGTCTTACCTAGGCAGTGCAGGTGAAGTCTAACTGTTTCATCGGAAATGTTGAACTGTCTAGAAGGTTCACCACACGTTAGACTACTGTCCTCCTCGATGGCCGCCTTCAGGACTCCGTCATTCAAGACCTGTGGTCGTCCACCGCGAGGCTCATCATGGAGAGACAAATCTCCCGACTTCAATTTTCGAAACCAACGCCTTGCAGTACGTTCATCCACAGCACTATCCCCAAACGCTTGACATATGCAGCGACTTGATGCAGCTGCTGATAAGCCCACTTTGAAGTCGTAAAGCAAACAGCCCCGAACGAGATCTCTAGACACTTCCATTTTTCTCACAGCTGTCCGGCTTATAACTGATTGCCAGGGCACGGTGCGTGTGTTTTTTATAACGTCTGATGTTCCTACTTCCGGCCGTCCGAATTTGAAAACAACACGCATTTCGTATATATTTTAACTTCATTCAATGTCTAATCAAAAAATCAAAAACGGACAGAACTTTTTTGGTTACCTTACTTTCAACTAGTTATAGTTTACAACAGTTACCATTGTCTTCCTATCCATTTCTAATAGTTTAGTTGGAAAAAAGAAGTTGTTTGTAACTGTCAGTAGCTCAAAAACAAAGCCATTATCGTTTCGCCAGCACAGCCCAGACAGTGGGTTTTCTCCATTCACGATGAACATTTGCACTCAAAATGAAGCTCTATACTTTGAGCGACTAGTGGATTTGAAGTTCACTCCAGACTTCAAGTGGAACGCATATTTACATACAAACTATTTTCGTCTCTATTATTATTATTATTATTATCACAATGTTTCTGCCGCTGAACTCTTCGGCCTTCACTGGGTATCTTTGAGAACCAACACTTTATTTAATCTACGGCGGTTGGTTGTTCTTTTTCGCGCTGGTCATGTCTACGGATATTTCGTCTAGTTTTTAACGGTTCAGTTATTGCTCGCTCTGTTTCTACTGAGTTCAAGTACAGCGTCAGTACAATTAATATATCACCAAATTCACGAATCAACACTTTAATCCATTAGACTATAGTCTCTGGAAGGCTCGGAAGAATAATGAATAGCGGCTCCAATTGAGGAATCGGCGAGCCGAGTTTGAATTCCAGTCAAGTTCATTACATTAATTTACGTGCTAATACTCTTGGGAAAAGTATGAATCAATCTCTTTGCGTATAAGTGAATATAACAAACCCAACTGAAATTGGAACACGGCTCTCCGATTTCCAATTCCGAGCCATTATCAATCATCCAAGTTTACAGTACCTGATATTCTCAAGTGGTCACCCATTTGGCACTGACTAGGATCGACGTTGTTTAACTACGGTAATCATACAACAACCGATGTTTCAACGTGCTATGATTGTAAGTCTGTAAGATGTGGAAAACTTGTTCTAATGAAAACCAGATTCAGGAATTCACCGAAAGCTCTTTCGGATCAAAAGCTGTTGTATTTTATTCAAAAAAGCATTGAAAAGCTGTCTGATTAAGTGGCAAAAGCCATTGCAAAGAATAGTAGATATAGAATTGAATAAAATGTAATTTTATTTGTTTTCTTTTTGAAAATATAATTCATTTTCAAATCTGAAATTATTTTTGACTCAATCTAATAATTTGATTATTATACACAGAGTAACCTCGGATTACTGTCCTCATCTTGTTTGTTTTTTTCAGCATACAAATTTAAGGCACTGAGTCACTGACCGATTGATTAAAAAAGTTTGTCAAGTGTATTTAATTACTTGGCAGTTATGAGTTCAATCGGTAGAGTTGTGCAAAAAAAAAAAAAAAAAAAGAAAAACATATACTCAGATTCATTGGAAGAGACAGACAAATGACATCATAAGAATCAAATTGAAATAATTAACATGGCATGGATAACAGAAAGCAAATAGTCTAATCCTTTAAATTGAATAAAGAGTTTGATTTGAACTTTCGACAATGTTACTGAATATGAAAAGTACCTGAAGAAGGCCGGTGGCACAAATGCGGAAACGTGATTATAACAGCTTAGATAAGGACATTATATAATAGTTTTATATGATTTCATATCTTTTTTTTTTTTTTGGTTTTTGCCACATTTCATAACTGAGCTCACCAGTTAAATTATAGCACAGAATTAAAGAATCAGTTTTGAATAAATCTGAATTCGATTCTCATACTTCGAAGCCTCGTCACTCATCGACGATGACAATATGACAACCGAATCTGTCATAATTAATCTCTATTCTCTTCTTGCAATTTTCTGCCACCGTTTCTTCTGACTTGACGCCACAATTATTGATTACAAATTATATTTGTTGCTGACCGCTTTCATTAGAGATATTGAGAGAGTATAATTATGATATTATTAATTAATCAACAAACAGTTAATCTCTGAAACATTCCTTGATTTTAAAACTGTTTATTTGGAGTTTACTGAATTTTTGATTGTTTTTTTCTTTTATCTTATTTCTCTTGTTTTCTATTGCGTTGTTCAGGTCGTTCTTGCATTCTATGATCATTAAGCAATTATTATGGATCGGATATAAAGAATTTTACTGATGAGCCTTTGTTACCTAATGGCTAAGGCGTTAATCCATGTCAGACAGGATAACAAAGGTAGTGTTGTAGATTCTAAAAAACGATATGAACGTTGTAATAGAAACAGATGAAATAGGATGAAAAATATAAAAATTGAAAAACGCTTATTTTAAAACTAAAATTCTTGGATGACAGGTTCTGGTGTCGGGTAGGGATTTCGGTGTTCCAATATGATTTCAATTCTCTGGTGGATTCTATCTCTCAGTTCAATCCACGTCCCGCCCAGCTGGCTGCTGAAGGATCGGAAGAATTCCAAGGCTTGTTGAGCAACTTTTTTGCTAACGGTCGTCACGTGTGACAAAAACTAATAAGAAACAAAAGCAAACAATATATCATGGGAAATCTTTTTACGTAATCGTAAATTTTATGCTTGAGATTCAATTCCAATAAACAATACACCGGAAAAAAGTAGAAGATGAGAGGAAATCAATATTCATGATTTAAATATTTTTGCGGAATTAAGTTTTAACATGGCGTCTGAATCTCATCTTCGAAAAGAAATTGAATGATTTAAGTGAATATATAAAAATATAGCAATTTCCGCTTACGAATAAAAGGTACTTTAAGCAACCTCTTATAATATGAAAATATTTCGGCTTAAAATAACCCATAAAGAAATAACAAACCGCAAAAACAAATTAATAATATAAAATGGACAGTTTAGACATTGTCAAACGCCATTATTTTATTCCTGCCGTACAAATGGCGATATATTTTGTAAAGTTTTGTGAAGCTATCTTACGGTTTCTTCTTGTCAACTTTGTTAATCATCATCGTTTGTCTTTTTAATTCTCGTTCCTTTATTGTAGGTATATTTAATGCTTCGGTAAAACGAGCATACCCTGATGAAAAAAGCCCCAAACTTGAGAAACAATTTTTTATCGTCTAAATGTTTATCCTATTATTAGGAGGAAATACCAAAATATATTTTGATTATTTAAAAAAAAATCCTATCTGGCACATCCGAAATTTTAGTTAAAAATCTTGTTTTTTTTTGTATTATTTTTTGAACCAGCAAAATTTACATAAAATCGATCATGTAAACAAAAGTGCAATTCTCCGTTTAAAAATCTTGTAAAATTCAATTATACTTTTTTCAAAATTATTTTAGAAAAATTAAAGTTTACTTAATGTAAATGGAAACAAACATTACTTAATTTTTAGTAAAAAAAAAACTTAGTTGGAAATAAGAGAAGAATGTCCAACTATGGTGATTATTTTTGGAGGTGTGAATTGACGTTTATATCAATGTATCAACAGCTAACGTCAGGGCAATTTATCGGGCGGAAGGACAGAAGATACAATATTTTCGAATTTTAAGTGAACTAGCTTATTTAACTATAAAGTAATTCTTAAAAATTAAATACTTTCAAAAGTCTAATAATTTATTGATTTTTTAGAAAATTTGTCCAAAGCCTTCACTGTTTCCGTCCCTAAAATTGAATCTAAAAAAGAAAAAAATAATAATTACACTATATTTCTCACTGGAAAAAAATGAGTATATTTAAAAAATGAAAATAAAATATTTAGTGAAATATGTAAAAAAAAAAAAAAGAAAATTTAGAAAATGCAACGATGATGGTCAGTCAGAGAATTTGATACGTGCAAAGCCAGAACGAAATCAACGCAAATTATGACGCCAGATCCTCGATATCAGGAGAAACAACTCTTAAAACATGTGACATTGTTTCTGAATTGTGCTTCCGTAGTCTTGCCGGAAATGTTTTTAATAGATTTTTGGCATATTAAAAAATTATTTTAAAAATAAAAACGCTTCGCAAATTGTAATAAGCTTTTAAATTTAAGATCTGTAAAAATAGATCTAAGAACATTTCCAGAGATAGATATTTTAAAATTAAGTTTGAATATGTAACAACTTTATCACATTTTTATTTAAACTTGAAAAAAAAAGCAATTCTTGTAAAAATCCATTTTCCATTGGAAAAATATTTTGGCTTTACACAATAATGTCCATAACATATATTATTCATAAAAGTCATTAAAAGATTTTGTAATTAAATAGTCGTAGTTTTATTGGGTTTTGTATTTTACAATTTAGAGTTAATTTTGGCTAGAAACGCTTCTCGATTTACAAAAAAAATTCGACGACTTATATTCTTCAAAGTCTTCTGCATTTAATTAAAAAATCATAAAAATACATATTACCGAGTTTTCATAAAATTAACTACGTTGCGGGTAATAGATATAAAAAAAAATTTTTACCAACACTTTCTAAAAACACATTTCTAAAATATTTTCATTCATTTTTGAATAAGTTCTGAAAGTTTTATTTAAGTCCGACAATTATTTGATTTGTGCAAGAATTTCTAAATTAATG
The DNA here is from genome assembly GCA_903632075.3 of Acanthosepion pharaonis. Lineage (NCBI taxonomy): Eukaryota > Metazoa > Mollusca > Cephalopoda > Sepiida > Sepiidae > Acanthosepion > Acanthosepion pharaonis. The sequence continues at coordinate 270,329 of CAHIKZ030001212.1, forward strand.
TGTTTTCCAAATGAAAAAGCGCTAAAAAGTAATGCTAATTATTACGCGACCACTGACGTAAAAAATCAAGATTTTAACCAAAATTTCGGCTAGAAAGGATTAAAAAACTTTAAAAAATAATTAAAATACTTTGGTCTTTCCTCTTAATAATAACATAAACATTTTGGCGATAAAACTTTATTTTTAAGTTTTTCATCATGCTATACTGTTATTTTCGATAAATTATTGAATATTGTCTTTCATTAATTGTATATTTTCTCATTTTCTCTAAAACTTGAGTTTTTGTGGCTCTATTGCCTTGATTCTCGTGAAATTATTAAAAAATCCATATTATCAGGTTTTCCTATTAAAGTTTGTGTATATATGTATGCAGAAATATATATGAGTGGGAATGTATATATGTACATGTATGGACAAGTATACAATAAAAATTGGCTCTAATATATATATATATATGTTTTTAAATATATTTGATAAATTATTATTGTACTTTTGTCAGCTTATTTTACTTCCCGATTTTGTAAAAATCTTGAAACAGTCCATCATTGTAATAAGAAAGGCATTACCAAATGGTGTTGCCAGTGTAAAGAATATCGTACTAGGGTTAGGGTTAGGGTTAGGGTTAGGGAAAACTAATGAAATGAAGGAAAGATGACGCATTTTGATGACGCTCCAAAAAATGAACGGATTTTAAACTGAAGAATATAAATACTAATAAAAGTAATATACTAATTCCATATAATTGGCAATTATTATTTATTTCATTTATTATATATATTATTAATATTTGAAGTCATTAATGTATTGTTTATTACTATTTCTTTTATATTTTTCCGCAGTTACCACGTTTTTTTTTTCTGTATTAGTATTTAATTGTTTTTGTACAATTAACCTGAAGATCGTTTGTGTTATTTTTACTTTCTGTTTTTGCTTACCTAAAATTATATTTTTCAACTTTGTGTTTTCTACTCTCCTTCATCTATTTATAGTTTAGATGTTAGTACTATCAAAAAGGTCGTATAAATTATTTTATGTTAAATAATGACTTAGTCTGCGAGTATTTTAGGCTTGAATCCCAATATATATCTTCATTTTTTGTTTCTGCAATCTGTTTCTAAAATTCTAACTTTTCGATATTAGTGTTTGCTTATTTATATACTATTTCGTAATTTCTCTTGCTTTCTAGTGTTTTTGTTTACTCAGCGTTTTATATACTAAAAAAATAGAGGTTAATTCTTTTTGAAACACTTAATGTATATAATGTGTATAGCATGCTGTAGTGGAGGAGCTTGCGCATTACGGGGAACCTGAATGCAATGGCGTCGGGGGCCCCAACTCCTACTAGGGTCACCCATGTCATTAAGGGTTCAGAAAAAGGACCAGACTAATCACAATCCCACGCCCGGCGGGTAGACGGTCAAGGCGACGTTCTATGTATGAGAACAAATTGGCAGCCCAGTGCAAGCTGTCATCATGAACCTGTCTGTCAAGCCCTGGTGTCACAGAGGATGGTATCAGCTTAAGTGTGTGTGTGCTATGGAATGGCAACCCATGGACTATCTCAAACAGTTCGTAGCCAAGGCTTTCATGCACAAAGACTTTTTTTTCTTCTCACGTCTAAATGCTACAGAATGCGAAGGCCAGAGGCAGAATGGTCAGCGATTGGACAGAGTGACACGTGGGCGGGGCATTCTCAAAATGATAGATTGCATTTGTCCGGGTTTTGAATATAAGTTCAAAACGGTGCGAATTCAAAAGAGGGTCTCGAGAATTCTAACGCGTCGATATGCCTCCCGCACCCAGGTTTGCGACCGGCTTATACATCTGCGGAGGGAGACTGAGCCAACGTTCGAAATGCTTTCCTGTCACGTTAGTCCTACTACTGCCTCTTATAATCCAAACTGCTAGGGTTAATAAAACGAATACTAAAAGTAATTGACCCGTTTTGTTGATACTGTTTTTATTAATAGCGTGGGGGTTCCGTTAACAACACAGAACGCAATAGAAAACACGTTTAGAGAAGAGCAGTCCAGGAGAAAACAACATTTTTGGAAAACATCAAAAAGACAAATAGAAGAGACGAAGATAGCCCAAAGAAAAGCCAGACGTCTCTTCAGATCCAACATTAGACTCATTTTACACAGAAGGACATTTCGATGAGCATCCTAATACTTTACAACGAATTCCGTTTACGTCAACGACAGAAATGACAGTTTGTTAGTTTCTATTTTTATCCCTTGATGTCACACGTTTTCGGCCATTATATTAAATTGTGAGATTCTGAAAGGGAAAAATTTCTTCTTCTTTCCAATACATCGAGAACTCTTCTTTCATGGACGAATATTTAGGCCATTAAGTTACCAAAATTGTCATACTCTAGCTACCATGTATGTCTTTCAATTTTATTTCACGCTGTATTTTTGACAGCTTAATAGTTGAGTGGTACTACCGGAAATACTACGAAGGAAGGCCGAGGGAAATAATCATAAAACCAATTGTTCTCTACTTATTTTATCAAGAATTTTTAGAATTGTTGTTTTTTTGACAGATCAATATTCCGATAGATTCAATCGATTCATGACTTGAAACCGTGCTTACGTTATTGATAACTGCGTACAATCAGGAATTAAGACTAACGACACCATTAGTAGTACGCAGTAATACATGAAATAAGCACAGGTACAAACTTGAATCTGTAAATAAAAATAATTTTCAGATAACACTTTAAGAAGTCATGGAACGATTTGACACTATTTTAATACTATGAATGTATCCCCTTTCGTAAATGATAAAAAATCCATATTTTTCGGTTCTAACAAATGTTGTTGGTAAGGGAAGGTCTTCTTATCTTTACGTGACGTGTCCCTTCAGGACGGAGGCAATCATAGCTCTCGACAACTTCTTGTCCTTTGTAGTTCTTAATAAATTTTGTCTTTTTGTTATTTTTCATAAATTTTATTCCGCCATCCATTTAATTAAGTTCACTAAATAGGTTATGCGTTGTTTTTCTCCGTCATGTGAGTATCAGATTTTTCAAACCTACTTTCCTCATTATATGCCTCATAAATTTCATCTGTCTCTTCCAGATATTAAGCAAAAGTTTTCTTTTTTTTTTCTTTCCATTGTTTCTGGAGTTTTCTTGTTGCTCACATATTCGACCCATGGTATTCTCATCATCCTCCTTTAGAACAACATCACTGCTGCGACGTCCAATTCTAAAACTTTGAGGACGTTGTCCAGCATTCACTGCCATGTGACTCGTACCACATAACAGTTTCATACTCTTTTCTTTGTTTCCGACGAAATCTTTCTATTTCTTAAGACTCTGCTTAGCTTTTGGAATTTATATCTGGCTATACAAATGCACCTTCGAATTTCAGTGTCACCTTTTCTGTCCTCCGGTAAAACATTTCCCAGATATTTAAATTTGTGCACTTGTTTGATTTTGGTATCTCCAAATTGTAATTTGCATTTTGGGCTCACCCTTTTTCCTAACAACTATGCATTCCGTCTGCAATTTTGATATTTAATCCCCTTTCTTTTCGTTTCCTTTCACTACCTTCTGTCGGAGTTTTGTAGTTTTTTCCCCGTGTCTGCTATCAACACTGTGTCATCTGCATATCTGTTAAGATTGTTGCCGCCAATAATGAATCCCTGTAAGATTTCTAATTTTCTTAGAATCGCCTCGAGTCATATATAAGTCCGGGTGAGAAAAACACATCCTTGTCTTACATCCCTTTTTATTTTTGTATTTCTACTGAACTCATTTTCTATCTCTTGCATACAGTTTCCTGCCAATATATATTCTTGATTATTCTAATATCCTTCCACAATATGTGAAGGTTACCTTTCACTGACAACAGAATTATGACATATTTCATCAAAAAACATAATGTATAAAACACAGAAACTTCTTCTTTCGCATTTCTATTGTTCCTTTTGATATCATTCTGAGCATACATTTTGCGCTCCTTGTTCCAGTGTCTTTACCGAATCCACAATGTTCTTGTCTTATTTCCGGACTGATTCTGCTGCACGCTCTATTTATTAGAATTTGGTTGATGAGTTTTAATATCATTAGACTGATTGTTCATTTGCACCTGGCTTCTTAAGCAGTGCTATGAAAATAGATCTATTTAGATCTCCCTGTATATCACCACTGTTCCATATTTTCTTATTGTCTGTAATCTTTTCTATGCCGAAATCATTTGAAGCTGTCAGAATCTCTATTACAATACTGTCTAGTCCTTCCTCTTTGTTTATGCCCAATTTGGTCAGTTCAGATTCCATTTTGAATTTTAATATTTCAGGCCCTTTGATATTTCTATTTATTGCCGGTTGTTCTCTTTCGTCGCGGAAGAATTCTCTGATATATACACGTTTCATCTATGAATTATTTTTCTTTCTCTAATATCAAAGTTCCCTCTTTGGATTTTATGCATTTTGCTGATGAGTATATCCTGTTAGTTCCCTTTTTATGCATTTCTTCTGTGATGTTCATCTCTATCTATAAAAGGCAGGATGTGTGTGTGTGTGTGTAACGAATGCACGGCCGCAATTTTCGACGGATTTGCACCAGAATTTACATGCACATGCTCCAAGTTAGCGGGAAGGCCAAGACCGACATTGCATTTCCCAACTCCCATCGATAGTGGAAATAATCGATTTTTTCATACTTCTACGGCAGTTTTTATGTATTTTGCGGCCATTTTCTACCGGCCAGAGTGAGAGCCTATAGCTGGCTGCCACGAATAGGCAGGAAGATTCTATTGGCCAGCGTGAGAGCCAACAGCTGACTGACACGAATGTTAACTAGCATGCAAAATAAATCGATAGCTGCATTCGTTACAAGTGGGAAAAATTTAAATCTGCATGGCACTTTACTCCAATTGGCTCATTCGCTTGCTTAAACACAACGTTGATTCTGATTCCGCAGAACTGGGTTGGGTGTGAAAAAATATTTGTTGTTAACATTCTTTTTTCATTCGGTTTTTCCAGTTACGAGTCCTTTTTTAAAGCTGATCGTTTTGTGTTCATTTTGTTTAATGTTTAGTATAGAGCTTAGAAAAAAATTGCAGTGTGAAATAGGCAAGAAGTAAGGCATGTAACAACATCAGCACGGCAAAGGGCACTCCTTTAAAGGCAAGGAAGGGCAAAAATATTTTAAGTCAAGTGATTGCGATTGCTGTATGAGTCATACGATTTTTGAATCAAGCAGGGGCAACGCCGGGCCACGCTGCTAGTTCTTTCTATTATTGCATATTCTTCGTTGAGTCATCCCTCTTATGCCTGCCTGCATTTGTTCCTAATTTCATTGTGTAATGTTCTATATTCTCTTCTGTGCCTTGGTATCATCATGTCGGGAATTTCTTCTGATATTCACCCCTTTTTTGTTGCTTATGTTACTAAAGCTTCTTTTAATGTGTCGCAATTCAAGTTTCCATTTTCATTGTGTCCATCGTATATGCTTTTCACGCTGTCCATATATTTCTCCTTCATCTTTGTGTCGTGCAAGATCTGGGTGCTGCCTTGGCCCTCTTCATTTTCCGTACTTATAATTTAAGCTTATATATCGCTGAAAGGCGGTCGCTACCAGAGTCAGCTCTTGGGTACGTTTTGCAGTATAAAACTGCATTCCTGAATTTCTTATTGATAGTTATGAAGTCGATTTGGTTTTTCTTTCTCATACGCTTCTTCATCTCTATATACGTCTTGGGCGTTCTTGAAACCAGGTATTGGCTACGACGTTTATTATTCGCCGTTCAACATAGGAGCCATTTTACTCCGCGTTCATTACGAGTTCCTATTACAAATTTATCAAATATTTCACCATCTCTCTCCTTGATTACTTCGGCATTCAAGTTTCCCATGACAATTGTAATTTCTTGCGATTAACATCGAACATTGGTGTTTCCTAGAGAAGAGCAAAACTTTTCTTCTGTACTTTTTGCTCTCGGGCCATAAACAACTATGATGGATATCTGTCTATATTTATGAGATGAGGTATTGTAATTATTTATGCTATTTACATTATTCGGGCTGTTGTTCTCATCTTTGTGGCCCAGTGGATAAAAGCCTTGGCTGACTTGACCCAAAGAGTTGTGAGTTCAATACCTGGCTACTGGAGAGGTGAAGAAAAACTTGAACTAAAGGGAGATAATAACTAAGACATCTGGAAGAGACATGGCACGTGGAACTAGAACAATCTACCCCAGTGGACGAAATAAAGGTTTCGAAATTTCCATCACCTGAAGAAGGCTGAAGAATACAACGACCGAAACGTGAATATAGCAAGATGACGACAACAGTCTAAACAATATAAATAATGTACATGATGGATATGTTGAAAAATTTGTTTTTCCACCTCGTTTCACATACTTTTAGAATATTAACATTTAACCTGTTCATTTTTGCTTTATATTTTCTAACTGGTCACGTTGATTTAATTTTCTGATATTCTATGTTAGGAGAATAATTTTTGTTTTTTGCGAACAGTCGCTGGATGACGGCCAGATGATACCTGTCACTCAGCTGCCTTTACCGGGCGAGGGATCAATTCCACGGAGTTTGACCCATTTTACGCCATTTATGATAACACTTGTTGGATTACAGCCAGGTGACACGTGTCTCACGTGTCGGTCCCTACTAGGCGTGAAGTTAATTCCAATAGACTTAACCACCTTGACGCCGTTAGCTTTCATAAATTGTTTGTTAAATGCCATGAGATTTCTTGGGATTAATAGTGGAGTAGTTTTCCGTTGCCTTCTCCACAGTGATTTATTGTGACGCTACGCATTGACTCGTCGAGAGTTCCTCCGCCCTTTAATATATTTTATTTTTCATCCTAAACTCTTGCTAACAACCCGCCTCACTTGGAGTCGGGTAGCCGGTTTAGTCGGCGATCATCCAACAATAGCATACATACCCCTACACACATCCATATTATGACTGCATATATATATATATATATATATATATATATATATATATATATATATATTCTGTTGCGGTTTCTATCAGACTCGATGAATTAATTAAATATAATAATCAAATCCTCCTAATAATTACGATCTGTGTATATCATCGCTTGAACCGGCTTCTAATGCTCTAGATTGGGCGGCTTGGTGAGAGTAGTCGTGGCTCCTGGGGGCACAGTCCTATGGTTACAGAGAACGCAGTAGAGGTCCACCACGGAATATGTGAGCGAGCAGCGCTATATTGAGTCTGATTTGCAATCTCTTCGTCACCGAAGCCCGTTGGAACAGTTGGTTTGATGTTTGCTTGACAACCTAACTGTCTGGGTTTCAATTCTCGGTAGTGGATGCGCACTGCTGATGAGTCCCAAATATAGGACGAAACGGCCGCCCAGTGCTTTCCGCATTCTGTTGAGGTTTCTCTCAGACTCGATGAATTAATTATATATATGTATGTATTGCGCGTTTCGTCTTTTCTAGGTTTCATCAGATCCCAAAAACGAAAGAAAGAAATGTGTATTCGTGTGTATGCTTAAATAAGGAATCATAGTACTTTATCTCTCTGGCGTTTCTGGTCTTTTAGATCTGGTGAAGCCTAGAAAGGCGAAACGCGTAATCAAATCTAATTTCAATGAAACGTTTTCCATTTGTCAAATTTCTTAAAAATGTTTTCGGGATTCTACCGCAGAGGCTAAAGAGGCCCAGGGTTGCATGCATTTTTCGCAACGCTAGAATAAAATAACTTACCTCCAGATTGAACAAAGATTCGAACATACCTCACGTGTAAACTGTTCAAAGAAGAAAGAAATGGCGGCTTCGCGGGTTACGTACTTAAAAAAGATAGAACCCGGAGTCAGATTACGTATTTAAAACGGATAGATCCCACGAGATTATCTTTGCGCATAGGCAATTTTGGGGTGTCAATGATGCATAAAAACGGGGAGAACAAGGCGACAGGCAGAACTGTTTACTGCTGTGTCGAACAGGTTATACGTGTTGCGGACGGTAGAGAGTTTGAGAGAAAACGGGTTGCCGGCATTATTTGCAAGGAAAGAACCAAAGCTTTTTTGCTACAGTTTTAACTTTTATGTTGACTTCAGCGTGTTAATAGTTAAATTCTTTAATATTCGATTGCTGCCAAAACGTTTCATAGCTATGAATGCAAATCAGCAAAGATTATTCCCGCCAACATTTTACCCTTTTTAATTTGCGAACGGATCAATTAAGTCGCGCCGTAAATTATCAGCAATTAATTAATACAGTAAATCTTTTGCTATAAGTGTTTTTTGACTAAAAACTTACTGTAGTAATTCATTTCGAAAGTTAAATTTTGTAAATGAAATGGGAAATAATTTGAAAAGTAAAAATGTGTTTTCTTTCCACAAAGATGTTACAGCTTTTTGAAAAAATAATGCTTTTAAGAGAATACATACATACATATATATATATATATATATATATATATATATATATATATATAATTTAAATAAAAACAGACCACTTTAAGGTTCCATGTAATAAATTATTTCACCAAAGCCCTTTTAAAGGACTGCGGATCATCAGACTTTACTTCCAAACAAAAAATGAAAAGAAAATTTACACATTTTTGATGGGCCGTATTAAACATATGTAAATTAACGAAGTGAGGAAGTGAGGAGAGAAGACATGAGTGAGTTAGCAGATATTGACACATTTAAACGGTTAACTTAACGGAAGTTATATATTGATATCGAAAGGGTAGAGAAGAAAAAAACATAGAGAGACAAAGAGAGAAGGAAGTTATGAGCGAAAGTGTCATTAATTTTCTTTGTAAAAAAAAGCCTAGAAACAGACGCTGTTATTTTGTTTTACTTTGAAAGTGTTATTTTGGGGTTTCATAAAGATTATAATGTTTGATATAAATTTGAATGTCTCTAAACTGTCTACAGATGATTTAATTTGATGTTTGTTAGTGATTTAAATTTTTTTTTAAATTTTGGGGATTTTCTATGAAATAGTCGATTAGAAAAATATTCATAGAAAGTACATTAAAAGAATAAAATTTTATTTTAAAATATAAGTTTATTTCTAGTAATCTTTTTTAATCTCTTTAAAAAAATTTATTATTGATTAAGTTGACATCTCTATCTGTTTGAATTTTGTTCATGAATTTAACTCGTGACTGTTTCTAGATAGGTAATCTCTTTTACTTAAATTTTAGTTAAGTTAATATGGGGTAATATTTGAAGGTAATATTAAAGATCTTGCTCTGTCATATACTGTATACACACCCATGCAAATAAGAAGTGATGTAGGTATTATTTATTTGAAGATTATATATATATATATATATATATATATATATAAACTATTTAAGAAGTGATGTAGGTCTTATTTATTTGAAGATTAGAGTAAAACATTCTTTTAAAACGTCTTTTAAGTATTGAAACTTGTAAGAATAGAATTTTAAAACTTCTTTTCAATTTTTATTTTTGAAAAAGAAAGATTTCTACTTTTTATTCATTTAATTTACTTTTAATCTTAAAAATACTTTTGATTTGTAAAAAAATATTTCTCATCTATAAAAGTCTAATTTTGATTTGTTTCAATTACTTTTTATTTATTTACATTATTTACATTGATTGGACTGTTGTCCTCATTTTCATTGCCATATTCAAACTCCACGGAACTGAAGAGGCCGGCAATCAGAACCCTAAAGAGGAATGAAAACATCATCATACTACCAGCTGACAAGGACAATGCAACTGTAGTGATGATCAAATCTTGAAAACCACATTAGAAATGATAGCTACAGTAAAGGAAGATCCAATAATGATAACAGAAAGAAAACTGTCGCAGATCATAATCAAGAACAGGGACCACATCCCACCTAAGATATACAGGCAGTTGTTGCAGCATTACTCCAAGCTATCTCACATATACAGTCTCCCCGAAATTCTCAAAGACGGTATTCCGCTCAAGCCGGTTGTTAGCTGCCAAAGTTCTGTGTGCCACCCTCAGATCCGCTCTCCTGTAGATATAATTGAGCCATTAATAGGAAAATTACCATCATATGTCCGAAACTCCGTCTACTTCGTGGAAATAATCAAAGATGTTCCCATCCAGTCCAACCAGATGGTGAGTCTGGACGTGGTGAGTTTGTTTCACCAAGGTACCCAAGAAGGAGGTACTATCGGTAGTCAGGGACAGACTGGCCTCGGACTCCTTCCTAGCAGAACAGACCAATGTTCCAATAGAAAACCTGATGGAGATGCTGACCTTCTGTACAAAAACAACTGGAATCAGATATACAGGATGAAGTCTTAGCAATGACCTCGCCATTATTACCAGCAGTAGCAAACAAACATAGAATACTTCGAAGAAATGGTATTAGAATTCACATCACTAAAACCAACACTATTGCTGAGATAGATGAAACCTTCGTACTCTGGTCACACCAGGAAAAGTTCCAGCTACTACTTGACCATATGAACTCAATAATATCATCAATACGAAAAAAAGACAACTCGCTTTCCTGAATGTAGTAATATCTCGAACAAAAGATGGGTTCAAGAGATTCGTATAACGTAAGTCAATTCCGACCACCCATACAGTTTAAAAGAAAGATATCGCCCGCTGCTTACAACATCGAGCAAAATTAATAAATGGCAACCTAGAGACATGAACAAGAAATGGTCAGTATAAGCAGTACCCTATAACGTAACAACTACCCTGGGTACATGACAGCCGCTCCGACAAACTGGGATAGAAGCGTGCAAGAGAATAACAACACCCAGAAAACAGCCTCAGTCTGTCTACCCTATGTGAAGGGATTATCGGAAAAATACAAAAAATCTGTGGTTTATATAACATCGGGACGACCTTCAAAAGTGGTTCATCTCTTCGCAGATACATCTTCCGAGTAAGGCCTCCCATAAAAGAGAATATTATTTAGGACTGTGTGTACGCTATACCATGCAGCTGTGGTAAGAAATGTAAAGAAAGAGCGCCTCCCCACAAGGTAAGACTGCAAGAACATCTTAGGGGTGAGGTTGAAATAATAGACAGAGAAAATACGTAAACTTAAGGAATCAGCACATATGCATATAAACTCTGGTAAAAAACGAGTACTGAGACATTAAGCTTATAAGTCCCCAAAATTCATAGGACACAATGCCCATGGATAAGGAGTTGGCTGGAACCAGTGACTTGACCCGAGAGTTGTGAGTTCAATAACTGACTACTCCAGTGGTAAAAAAAAAAAAAAAAAAAAAAAACTAAAAAAACAAATCTTGGAGACTTGAGTTAAAGAGAGATAATTGAGACATCCGGAAGAAGAACGTGGAACGAGGAAAATGTACCACAGAAGAAATAGAGAGTTCAATTCGATATACCAATAATCAGAGAAGGCCGGAGCGTACAATACAGTAACAAAGATGAATACAACAGTTTGACCAATGTAAATAGTGTAAATATGTAGAATAACTCATGTCAAAAATATAAACAGAAAGTTTTGATTAGTAAAGTATTACTTTTTGTCTGTAAATTTTAATTTTGATTTGTAAAAATATTACTACTTGTAAAAAAGTACTTTTAATCTGTAAAAATTTATTTTTATTATTAAAACGATTCCTTTTCATCTTTTTTAAAAATTATTTTTGAGTCAAAAATGTAATAAACAATTCAGAAAAAAGTTTTGGACACAAAATCATTCATATGACCTTTTCTTTGTCAGCAAGTGTAGAATGTCGAGAAAGTAAACTTACATCATGAGCGAGGGTTTTGATGTTTTCGATATGAGGTCTCACTTTCCAAGATGTTTCAGTCAGGACGTGAAGAAAGAAATCGTGGAGATTGTGGTACTTATGGCGAAGATGGGAAACAATTCGTGCGAGCGTGTCATTTAATTGATTAAAAATGGAATCTTCGTCGAGCTTCGTTGTCGCTCTGTACGCGACCTACAATAGGTGAGAATAACATGGATTAATTTTAACATTAGATCCATTCACACATGAATATATCTATCTCAGTCAGTTGATTATCTATCTATCTATCTATCTATCTATCTATCTATCTATCTATCTATCTTAGCTAACTTACTGCCCTTCCATTCTTTTGGTATTGATTCAAAAGATTCTTGTGTAATCCCCACAACCCGCAAAGTGAAACGTATTGCAAATGAAGAAAAACTTTTATGTTTTCTCATGTGCGTATAAATTTGTCTAAATTTTAAAATGAGCTTCCTTTTTTTAATGTCAAATCCTTTACACAGGTTCCACTCGTCTTCTTATATGTGAGCTGCTAAGATTTATTGGAGAAAGATTAAAGAGTGGTTTCCCGCTGATAGGCTTTGGAATTCAGAGTATTCCTTCACATAGACTGGTTTCCGACCTAACAAAGATAACCAAGTCTATCTGCTTTTGATGACTCTTGAAAGTGCATGAAATCGGAATGTGCTTCATACTTGGCTGGAATTTGAACTCACTTTCGCTGATTCTACTTTCTTCACGGCTTTTTCTTAGTTTGTCTCTAATTTAAGACATTTTTATTACTAATTTTCTCCCTATTCTTCGTCTTTATGAACCGTGTCTCTCTCAGAGTGTAGGCGATCATGGCTCTACCCAATTTCCTATCCTTTGAAGCTTTTAATAATTTTTGTCTTTTTTGTTATTTCCCCTAAACCTTGTTCTACCATCTATTTATTCAACCTCGCTCAGTAGGTTATACGTTGTTTTCCTCTGTCGCTCTTGCCTTCAACATACCCAGTGAGTATCAGATTTTCTAAGCCCTCTTTCCTCATTATTTGCCCTAGAAATTTTAACTGTCATTTTCTCATGTTAAGTATAAGTGTCCATTTCATTTTCATTTTCTCTAAAACTTCATTGTTGCTTACATATTCAGTCTATGGTATCCTCAGCATCCTTCCGTAGAACCACACCGTAGAGTAAATGGATGATGGAACAAGGTTTAGAAGAACTTACAAAAAGATAAAATTTATTAAGAGCTACAAAGGAGAGGAACTTGTGGAGAGTCATGATCAGTAACGTTCTGACGGAATACAGTACATAGGAGAAGATTTATTCTCGAATTTTAAAACTATCATATATAACGGCAGTACTTGAAGTCTAGAATGCTTAAGTAAACAATAGCCGACCACGTATCACAGCTTCATATATAAACTGTTGTAATTTACATTTAATATTGCAATATTATGGAGTTAGGCCATGTACAAGTACTAATCGTCTACAACATTTGGGTAATCATTTGTCGATCAGATAGCTCAGTTTTGTATATATATGATAGATATTTTGGAAAAAAACTTATAAGACTACCAATCAAATATGGTACTACACCATAAAATAAGGTCCTTTTTTAGTTGGCTTGTTTTAAAGATATACATAACGAGGCAGAATAATTTTTATTAGTTATAGTTTATCCATAAATAACCGCTTTCAACGATAGCAAATCCACTGCAAGAGAAAGGCTATTTTAGATCCTTCCATGATGGCTGTGGCTGCTTTTTTCATGCCTTACAAACAAAACTCCTTTCATTTATCCATTTTGTGTAAAGTTTATTTTTTTTTTTATAGAAAACTAATAAAGCAACCTTTTGCTTCACCCGTTATTGTTTCTTCTTTAATATTCAATATTCACTTAAATTATATTTTATTTCTTACTATTTTTAAAGATTTATTTAAAAATGATGCAAAACATTCATGTTTCAAAACGAGTGCCTATGACGACTCCCCCCTAATAAAAAATGTAATCAGCCATAGTTTCGAACAAATTTTCCTGAAACTTACCCCTACAATGACCGTGTTGATAATTCTGTCAAAATTATTGTTCAAGTCAATATGAAACAATCCAGAATCTGAAAAAAAGGATTTGCTTATTATATTACAGTAGCAAAAATCTACCAATAAATTATTCATAATTGAACTTACTATCAGTACTCATAGATAAAATGGAAAGAGGTTGTGGAGATACTGTAGTCACGGGAATGTTACTTATCTAAGTGTTCAAAAACCCGTTCAAAAACTGTGACATGTCAGTAACAAGACATCTAAGAGTGGACTCACTATGTGAAGTTTAGCTAATGAGTGATAGACTTGTTCTTACTGCTTGGGGAGATAACGTTATTTCAAACTTTTCTTGCAAACCTATTTCCAAACACTATTAGGTTTTGAAAAATCAGTTTTCAGTTCCCAAGGCAATTATCAGGCATAGCCAGAAAAATACTAATTGTTACTCGGTTGTCTTGATGCAACCACAAAAAACAAAAACAAACAAAAAGACAACAAATAACAAACAACAAAAAAACAAACAAAAAAAATACAAAAACGCGTCGGAATTTTTTTTTTAAATATCAAATTCTGTCAATCTGAATTCAGACATCAAAGGTTTTAAGAGTCGGAGTTGTTCTTCACGTACTGAGTGAGTGAGTGGGCGAGTAAAAGAGCAAGAGGTAGATAGAAAGTGTAAAGAAACATATAGAGAAAGAAAAAGACACAGTAAAAAGTGACCAACCCACCGCCATTCTCGTCGTTTTATAGCGTCTGTTTTCTTAGCCTGTTCCCTGATATATAAGTACATTAGTAAGCCTGTAGCTTAAAGAAAAATCATATTTAACAAACCATATATTTATTTTAACACTGAGGTGTATATCTGTGACGTATTAATATTATATAGTCAAGATGGTGAATAATAACAGGCTCAAGACTTAGTGATCCATCTTTGTAAAACGACGTGACATGACTTCCCTCTATTGTTTTTACAAATATTTTCATGGTAATTGTTCTGATGCTCCATCTACATGAATTTAATCGTGATACTAGATTGGCAATTAGGTCTCACCGTTTTAATTTTAAACTAGCTTGATACAACTTCTATAGCAGTTTCTTTTCTCGCACTTCTCACCGTGAAACTCCAGATTTCTTGCTTCCCTGATAACTACAATCTTCAAAAATTTACAGGAAACGTCAAAGAGCATCTTCCGTCTTTTTGAACCATGTTCTTTTTTTACTCATTCTCAGTCTTCTCATTCTCTTTCAATTTCACTCCCTGTATACACCCCCCTGCGTCCTAGTGGCATTATCGCCTTGCTTGGGGTAAAACGATTCAAAAAATAGACGAAGAAAAAAGGAAGAGTTTAAGAAAGAGAATGAGACATAGAGTGAGAAAAAGAAAGTGGAAAAATAGATGATTAGAGAAGAAAAAGGAATAGAAATTGATTTAGATGGAAAGTAATAAAATGAAAGAGAAGGAAGAAAGAAAGAGATATATATGTTCATTGTTTTGTTTTACTTCTTTTAATTCAGGAATTTATCGTCATTGAAATTTATCCTTCTTTTTTCTTTATCTTGTCCTACTGTGACTAAATCTAATTGCGAAATCAAACAAACGACTCGTTTGTTGTCTATTTAATTCTATTTATGCGTCTGGAGATTATGTTTTGTATTCAAGAATTCCACATCATAAATGTTATTTCTGTGCATGCTATTCAAAAAAAGTGTATCTAATATAATGATGACATGAACAAGTTTAAAATAACATAAAACTTAAAACTCGCTTCCAACAAGATATTCCCAGCCCACCAATTGATATGCTAACCTGACTAAATGACTAAATGACCAATTATATTATGGATTCTTTATTTGAAACCGCTACACTATTTTCAACGCTCTACCAGGAGTTTTATATCTATTTATTAAAGCAGAAGGTACATTTTAACGAAAAATATTTATATCACCAACCACAATACACTTATTATATTTGCAAAAACAATAGAGGGAAGTCATGTCACGTCGTTTTACAAAGTTGGATCACTAAGTCGTGAGCGGACTGAAATTAAAGATAATTGTGAACAATTTCTAGAGATAGATGTGATTCGATTAGGTTGCATTGGCGGTTAATATTACGATATATCAACGATTTTTCTTAGGTCGAAGTTCTTTTTTTCAATATACTTAAGTCTATAGGTAAACATTGGTTGTGTTTATACTTGATACTATAGATCAGTGATTTTCAAACGTCGGGCTGCTGCACACTAGTGCGCCGGGCAAACCTCTTAAGTGTGCCGCGAAACATTGAAGAAATCGCGAAAAAAAAACAGGTACAGATACTAAATAAGCTGTGCAAATAGTTGAATAGAAACATTGAAATAAAGCTCATATTTGTATGTGTATTAAAAAAAAATCTATAGTTTTATTTCATAACTTTTAAAAATTTTGCTAAGTGTGCCGTGATATTTTCATTTGTTCCTAGGAGTGCAGTTGCTTAAAAAGCTAAACACATTTCTATTGATAAATATAGGTTTAGATGTTTCTAAAGGTAAACATTGGTCGAATTTAGTATTGTGTTTATAAGTAAACATTGGTCGAATTTAGTCTTGAGGCTATACATAAACGCAGGTTGAATTTATACTAGAGGCTAAAGGTAAATATTTGTTGGGTTGAGATTTGAGTTTACTGGTATACATTGGTCGATCTTGAGCCTATAAATAAACATTGGCTAAATTTAGACTTGAGTTTGTACGTAAATATTGATCGTATTTAGACATGAGATCACAGATTCATGTTTATAATTCAGTATATAGGTAAATACTGGTCGATAGGTAAACAGTGGTCTTTCATACCCGAATCCTGCAAGTGACTCTTTTTCAGAGTTCTTACACAACGGCAGGGGATGAAGTCGGCGTATTCTTGATCCCGACGTTAGAGAAGGAGAGATATA
Source organism: Acanthosepion pharaonis (assembly GCA_903632075.3). Lineage (NCBI taxonomy): Eukaryota > Metazoa > Mollusca > Cephalopoda > Sepiida > Sepiidae > Acanthosepion > Acanthosepion pharaonis. The sequence continues at coordinate 287,014 of CAHIKZ030001212.1, forward strand.
TTAGCTGATGATTACAACTTAGTGTCGACAATCCGATATATCCTTTTGCTGTGAGGAATATATATATATATATATATATATATATATATATATATATATATATAAGTAAATAAACCTAAAGAGCCAGACTAACCTACCTAGGTTTCATCTACGGGGATCGTCTTTTTACTTTACTCGTGTCGGAGTTTTTTTCTTTGGACTCTGGAAATTAGCAAAGATTGTGCCGCCAAATTTAGTGTTGACTGGTTCACCGTGTTGGCCCGGTCACACTCTGTATTTCACCTGAAGGTTCTGGAGGCACTTTACATCGGGTCCCGCAAGCCTTCTTTGTGCAAACAACGTGAGTGTTTGTTGGGACTCACTGTCATCTGCCTCTAGTTCCTTCTTGCATATACAAACATATATATATATATATATATATGCGTAATTTTTTTTTCCACATATTCACATTGTACATTTCTCTGTTTTAATATTGAATCTCCCGTGGAAGCCTGACGAGCGGGAGCGAAACCGGTTGCTTCACCCCCCCCCTTGTTGTTGAGTTTTTTATTGTTTTTTTTTTATTATTTAATATTGTTTTAATATGTCCTGTAATATTAAATTTTATACTTTTATTTCGATCATTAAATTTTGTACCTACAAAAATATCTTTAAATATCTTAAAATCAGGTACAAACAGAATTTAATTAGTAAATTAAATAAAATATTACAGATTAAGGCGAAATTAAGAACTGTTGAATATGAAATTGAATTTCTTCAACAATGTATCCGCTTTCAGGTTTGCCCCTCTTTCATTCAGTTCAGAGTGAGGAGGGCTAAGTTACACCCTAGTTGAAATATTGAGTCTGTCTTTATCAAAGATCGGATTAAACATCTTTCTTCTAGAAGCCTGTGCCTTAAGCGTGATTACAGGAGATTATTATGTACGCATATGAATTCAGTTTCATTTTTTGATTGGATTAGGTTCTCCAGGTTTTTGGGACTGGTCCACCAACGGCAGTGTGTTAAATTATTTACAAAGCAAGATGCCAAGTTGAATAGTTTGGTCCAGAAGAAATACGGAGTCACTTCTGAACCTAATTCAAATAATATTATTAATCTGTCCACGCATGAACTAACTGAGTTAGAATCGTTTGTTCTTTCTCACGGGTTGGACTTCTCCATTCCTCCCTCTATGCCGGACAAGGAGAAGATTTTGTCCGAGTTCGAGGTTTTCTATGCTCAGTTGGCAAGACTCTCTCCCACCTCTGTCGACGCTGTTACTAATTTGAAAGCCCAGTTGAACAATTTCGCTCACACCTTTTCCTGCTCCTCTGTCGCAACTGCTGAATCCAAATGGAAAGCAGAACATCAGCGTGTTGTTAACGCTATTAGGAATAATTATAACTTGATTATTTCCAGACCTGATAAAGGTGCTGGTGTAGTTATTTTGGATCGAGCAGACTATATAACCAAAATGTCTTCTATCTTAGAAGACACTTCAAAATTTACTAGACTTGGTTCTGCTGACACCTGTGATGGAACCTCCTCGTGTGAAGCGAAATTTCAAAAATCACTTTTAAAGTGGGTAAAATCAGGGTTACTCTCAAAGGAAATTGCCACCGAAATCCGTCCTTCCGGTTCGATTCGTCCCCGATTATATGGTCTCCCGAAAATACATAAGGAGGTTGTACCGTTGCGACCGATTTTGTCCATGATCGGGTCAGCCCAACACAAGATAGCCCAATGGCTCTCCACACTTTTGGATCCTGTGTTGCAGTGCCTGGATGGTTTCTGTATCAAGGATTCCTTTTCCTTTGTTGACCGCGTACGAAAATTGTCTTCTTCCGGTAAGTTTATGTGCTCTTTCGATGTTTCTTCCTTGTATACTTGTGTCCCTTTGATGGAAACCATCGATATTTGTTGCGACTATCTCTATCGCAGTTCATTAACTCCACCTATTTTTTCCTGAGTCAATTTTTCGGGAAAATTGATGAGATTTGCAACGTCCTCCGTTGAATTCAGTTTCAACAATACTATGTACCGACAGATCGACGGAGTCATATGGGCTCGCCTTTGGGTCCGGCACTTGCTAACATATTTGTTGGCTTCCAGGAAGAAAAAGATACGAAGGAATCCACTTTGTCCTCAACTGTACTATCGTTATGTGGACGACACCTTTTGTTTATTTAACGGTGAAGTTGAGGCTGACCAGTTTCTTTCGTTCTTAAATGGTATCCATCCGGCACTAAGGTTCACTATCGAAAAAGAGTCTAATCATCAATTGGCTTTTTTGAATGTATTAGTACATCGTACGGTAACAGGTTTTCTTACTTCCGTTTATAGAAAACCTACTTTTGCAGGGTTATACACGCGGCGGGACTCTTTTTGTCCCACTAAGCGCAAGATCAACATTATCAAAACCCTCCTCCACAGAGCATTAAAGATTTGCTCCGAGCCTTTCCTGAACAACGAAATTAACTTTATTAAGGATACCCTATGTAATTTGGGTTATCCTCTTGATACTGTTAATTCAGTTATCCGGAGTAAAGTTGAAGAGTTCAGAAGTGTCGATTTCTACACGGTCAAAAAATGCCCTGTTTACCTGAGATTACCCTGGATTGGCACAAAGTGCGAAAAAATGGCCAAACAAATTTCATCAAAGGTCCGCTGCTGCTTTTTCTCTGCTGAAGTTCGGATTATTTTTCAAACTCGGCCCATGTTTCGATCTGCACAAGTGGATAATAAGCGCACCTCGTGGAAACTTAAACAGAACTTTTATTTTCTTTATTTTGTGTAAGTTAATGTGGCTTTTTTTTTCTAAAATGTGCATAAACATGATCCTGTTGGGTTACAAATGGCGATTCTCTCTCTTTGGTTGAGATAATCACGTGACGGCCGGTGAATGACGTCAGGAGATAGACTGACGAGAGCAATTGTCATGTAGAGCCCACAGAAGAAGGACGCCCCTCGTCCAGAGCGGTAGGCCTTACTGGAAAAAAAAACCCTCATATGGCCTAACCTGATTCGTAGAGAAACCGACGTAAATCCAGTTTTCCCTTCAAAGAAATATTACAAGTAAGGCTCCCCTTTCTTACACACCGCTTGTTGCTGCATATGTTGTAAATTCTCTGTGTAGGACACTTACATATGTGTACATATCTAATTTGGCGTACGACGTAGCATTATAAATCTCTCCGAAAATCAAGCATGTTTATTGTTCTTTTTCCAGTCATCTACTCCGCCCTCTCCTTGAATTAGGTGTTGTTATATCATGGATATGACAATGCCCATAATGTAACTGGGAAAATAAATATTTCTTTCCTTCGCTCTCGTTACAATCCTTTGTAGAAATGTTTTGTCTTACCTTCCAGTTTTGTGAGATCTTTAATAATATTCTGAAGGAATTGTTCAGCCGCTTTCTTCGAAAGTTGAAGACCCTTGGCAATGTCTGAAGCAGCCGTGTTTAAATGGGAGTACACACGTTCCGTAAACTTTAGTCCAGAGGAAAAGACAAAAAGGAAAATTAATTAGTTTGTGATTTCTTCAAAGAACCGCTAAGTTGTATTTGTATTCTCTTTTAGGGAATACAAATATGGTTACTGTAAGAATAAATCTGTTTACTGCAGGAATAAATATATTTACTTTAGGAATAAATATATATACTGGATGCTCGGTAAAAATGGCAGCGGAAAAAAATGGCAGGGTAAAAATGGCAACAGTAAAAATGGCAACGGTAAAAATGGCACAAGTGGATAAATAGGAAAAAATGGCAAAAGTGGATAAATAGGAAAAAATGGCAAAAGTGGATAAATAGGAACAAATGGCAATTCGACAACAGAAAATTATGACCGTTCGAGAAGGATGGGTTTAAGCTCCCATCCCTCTAGTTTAAAATAGGGCTAAGTCCCCGCCTCAATATTTTAAAATAAATATTTTTAAATAAATATTTATTCTAGTAGGTGTGGGGGGGGGAGCTAGGCTCCTTCTCCTCTTGTTTTAAATAGGGGTTATGTTCCTGCTCCTAATATTAAAAACATTTTTTTTAAATTTTCGATGTCGATTTTTAGAAGTTTTATTGGGTTGGGGGCGCTAGGTTCCTACTCCTAATTGCAATAAAAGCACAAATCGTAGCGTGTTTATGTGAATTTTATGACTATAATTAATTTTATAATTGATAGCTGACATTAGGATTAGATGTGTGTATATATATATATATATATATATATATATATATATATAATAAGTGTATTAGTGTATATTTTGAAAAAAAATCTTATTATACAGAAAATAGGCAAAATTGATGTTTAACGATCCGATTAAAATCAAATTAAAAACTAGAAACGGTCTACTTGATGGTGGCTTCCGGTTTTGGAGTCGGAAGTTGACAAACAATGTTTATCAAAAAACTAATCCCTATGATATGTCGGATGTACTGGGGTGGGGGCGCAATTAAAAATTTGTTTTAATCATTTTTTTAATATTAACAAATAGCAAAATAAAACTGCTCTTTATAATTTGAAATGTTTATTTTTTATTGCACATAATCAAATTAAACTTTTTTTTTTAATTGGAATGTTTTTCTTACAAATAATCAAATAAAACTTTTTTATAATAGGAATGTTTTTTTGAAAATATTTTTAAATAGTTTATTTATTATTTTTTATAAATGGAATATTTTTTTTTTTGTGTGAAAAATACTTTTTAAATAGTTTATATTAAAAACATTTTAAATACTTTATTCTATTTTTAAATAGATTAATAGTTTTTTTTATAAATAGAAATGTAACAAAATTTAAATATATTAAACGTCATAGTAATAATGTATCCAATATATTGTTTTTTTATTCGACTGCATTACTGATTCCCACGTGTTCAAACTAATGAAATTAAAAAAAAAATCAAAAAGTTTACAAAACTAACGAGGAACTGTTTTCCGATAAACACCGTTTAATGTCGGTTTCTGATTTCAATACCGGAAGCCGTCATCAAGTGGACCTATAATTGTTTTTTTCCAAAGTTTTTCAATGTTAAGACGTAATCGCCTATAAAGTAAAATCTCATGGGAGGGGGGAGCTTTAGCTGAATATTCTTTTTAATTTGACAAACTTCTCATGTTTTTCCATTATGTATTGTATCCAAGATTTTAATAAACTCATTGTGAGATATTCATCTATATTTTTTTCCTTTTGCCATTTTTTCTTATTTATCTATTTTTGCCATTTTTACCGTTGCCATTTTTACCCTGCCATTTTTTCCGTTGCCATTTTTAACGCTGCCATTTTTATCTAAATTCATATATACTGTAAGAATAAATATATTTACTTTGGTTAGAACTTACTGAAGTAATAAATATATTTACTGTAAAAATAAACATACTGTGGTTTAATTATATTTATTGCAAGTTTTAAATATATTTAATGTAGAAATATGTTTATTGTACACATAAACGTATTTACTGTCAATCGTTCTAGGTAAAACGATAATCTCTGTCCGACGCCTTTGAGGATCGTAGAACCACCTCTTAATTGTTGGTGTTTCTAGATCCACCCTGACCCATGGTGGTACCACCTGTCAGAGTCCCAGCCATGGGCAAATAATTAACACCCAAATGTGGGTCAAAACACTATGAAAGTGTAAAAATAAGTTTTAATAACTTCTTTGCAAAAAAATTTTTACCAGCAGTACATTTTTGGAAAAAAAAAAATTACTAACACTAAAGATTGTCGGCATTAAATAACCCGTTGAGGTTGATATACTGTAAAACAAAACAAACCAAACCAACCTATTTACTGTCAAAGTATATATATTTACTGTAGACATAAACATATTTACTTTGATTGTTATTATGTTTATTGTAGATATATAAATATATTTACTGAAGAAATAACTATAAATATATTAAGAATAAATATATTTACTGTAGAAATAAATATATTTACTGTAGAAATAAATATATTATCTGTAGATATAAACATTTACTGCTGTCATAAGTATGCATATATGTATATATAATACTGCAGTAATAAATACATTTATTGTCGGAATAAATATACTTACTGCAGGAATAAACGTATTTATTGTAGGAATAAATATATTTACTGAGGTAATAAATATATTTACTGCAGAATTGATCATATTTATTTTGGTTATAAATATATTTATTGTAGTAATAAATATATTTACTGTAGAAATAGATATATTTTCTGTAGAAATAGATATATTTGCTATGGATATAATCGTGTTTACTGTCATAATAAATATATTTATTATAGGGTTTGGTTTGGTTTGGTTTATTTTGTTTAATGGCATATCAACCTAATTGGGTTATTTAATGCCGACAACATTTTTAGGATAGATTTGTATGAATAGAATATGTATTCTTTGGTTTAGATTGGTTTGGTTTATTTTGTTTTACGGTATATCAACCTCAATGGGTTATTTAATGCTGACATTTTTTTTATTGCTGGTAATATTTTGTTTTGTCAAAAATCTGTTTCTGGTAATATATTTCCTTCAAAATTGTATTGCTGGGAATAATTTTTTTCAAAAAAGTATTGCTGGTAATAGTTAATTATTTGCCCATAGCTGGGACCTTAACAGGTGTTACCACCACGGGTCAGGGTGGACCTGGGAACGCCCACCAATTCAGCGGTGCTTCCAAGCTTTTCAAAACCTCCTGATCAGAGGCCTTGCTGCTGGACGTAGTTTAACGTCTTACCTAAGACGCGGATGTAGTTTAACGTCTTACACAGGACGATTTATTATAGGGATTAAAATACTTACTATAGGAATAAATATACCAACTGTAGTAATATATTTATTGTAAGAAAAAATATACAATATTTACATTATTCGGACTATTGTCCACATCTTTGTCGCCATGTTTATCACAACGTTTCGGCCGAAACGTTGTGATAAACATGGCGACAATGATGAGGACAATAGTCCGAATAATGTAAATAGTGTACATAATACCTCATCTCAGAAATATAGACAGATACTGAAGGGCCGAAACGTTGTGATAAACATGGCGACAAAGATGAGGACAATAGTCCGAATAATGTAAATAGTGTACATAATACCTCATCTCAGAAATATAGACAGATAAGAAAAAATATATCTGCTGTAGAAATAAATACATTTATTGTAGGAATATAGAAATGCAGACACGTATAATTATGTCTGTGAACTTTTACTAACATTGGTTGGCTAATATCAATGTTATTGTGGAAAAATTGACTTGCATCATAGACACGGACATAGTACATTAGATTGAATCACATAACATGTTAGATTTGTGAGAGGCTACAATTTGAAAGATGTGGGGGATATTCTAAGTGTTGCTTAGATGTGGCACAAGGCCGAAAGTATGAAGCACCCAGTCGTAATTGTTCTAGCGAGACAAGCTTGCTAACCATTATATCAGGTCGAGGTACCCACAAGATATGATGAAAGTAGAAATGATATGATATTGGATTGCTCTGTTTCATCTATTATGTGTTATCTTTTTTATGTTGAACTAGGAGTCAAATGAAAGTGACGTCAGAAGAAACATAAATTTGAATTTGGAATGAAACGAACACTGCAAATGTAGGTTCAAATATTTCCCTCAGCTGAAGAAAATATTCCACATGTTCTTCGACAAAGACGCTCAAACAAGATAAACAACTAAAGAAATAAAATGAATTCATATCATAGAAACTGGAACAATGGGAAAGGCGCACTCATCAGATGCAATGCGTTTTCCATCAAGTAATATTCATCATTTATCAGCAACGTAATATGAGGAAGAGACGAACCGAAAACTGTAAATATATTTACGATAAGTTAGATGAAATAATTCACATTTTCATAGAAGCAAATCATGAAACATAGAGAAACTGGTCATATATGATTCAATTCATCTACACAGCTTCATATATAAACCACTATTATTTATCTAGCTCATAACCAAGTAAATGTTTATACAATCAAGTATAAACGACAGCTATTTACCTTTCAAAGAAAGAAGTAAATGCCTATAGACTAAAATATAAACGACTAATATTTAACTATTCTTGAAACAAGTATTGATTACTGACTCATATATAAACGACCAATATTTACCTATTTAGGGACAAGGTCAATACATACAGACTCATATAGAAACGGCCAATATTTATCTATTCGGTAACAAGTTCAACACGCACAGATTCAGTTGTAAACGAGCAATATTTACTCTAGCCCAAACCAAGCAAATGCATATAAATTCAAATGTAAATTATCTATATTTACCTAACATAGAATCAAGTAAATACTTTAAACCTAAATACATACGATGTATCAAACGATCTACATTAACACGTTCTATTAAACAATCTATATTATATTATCTTTGAACCATGTAAATGTTTATGAACCCAAATGTAAACGATTAATATGTACCTAACCCTGAACCAAATAAATGTTTATAGATGTAAATATAATGTTCAATATTTACCAACCCCTGAATCAACTAAATATTTGTAATCACAAATATAAACGATCAATATTTACTTAGCCCTGAACCATATAAACTTAAATATAAGTCACCAATATTTGCTTATACCTGAACCAAGAAAATGTTTATAATCGCAAATATAAACGATCAACAAGCCAAGTGATATTTATTGACTCAAATATAAGCGACCAATATTTACATATCCCTGAACCATATAAATGCTTAAAAACCCAAATATAAGCGACCCATATTTACTTCGCTTTGAACCAATGAAATTCTTATAAACTCGAATATAAACGGTTAATATATACCTATTCTTGAAACTCGTATATGTCTTTTGACTCAAGTGTCTTTCTTTTTTCTTAACAGTAAATGATAATGGGATATCGAACATGACATTGAACGTCGATATTGAATGACGCAGCCAATTTTGATATGCCCTAATATCAACCACTGTCCTACCATCCCATCTTGGTAGCATTAAATCCTATATCTCCATGACTGTGTCCTTTTGTGGGATGCAAAATAATGCAAGAGTCAATATTTTAATGATCCAACTGACATCAAATTGACATCAAATTGACATCAACCTTAATCCATGTTGAAAGCTCCAAACCGTAAAAGATCGAGAATTGCATTTTTCATATAGTTTTGCTATGAGATGATGTTTAACGTAAAGTAGATAAATATTAAAATGTTAATGAAATCCATAAACAGGATTTTGCATTTGGTTTTACTAAGTCAGAAAAGTCTGTCATTTTTTGCTTGAATTTAACATTATTTTTCCTTTGAAAAATTACAAACCTCACGGCCCACCGTCCCTATGTCTTCAACATGTTGAATAGCTGCTTGAATTTCTTCATAGATGACCTTGGCAAATGTGTGGGACAGATGGTGGATCAGCCTGGGAAGATAATGCAAAAATCAAACAAAAAAACAAAAAAAAAAAACAAAAACAAAAACGAAGAATAAAACTAGGAATTGACAAACGTTTCCTTAATTAGTAAATATGAAGAGTTGGATTCGTGACGATTCAAGATTTGATAATTTAACTAGATGCGTATATAAACACATAACAATTATTCTCATATAACAGGACATTGATTATTATTATCGAAGTAGTTCTTTTTCCAGCCTGATTTCGGAGCTGTACTGGATCGACAAGTGACAAAATTTAACAAGGCCACAGGCAAGAATTTTGCAATATTTCTGTGGTACACAACGTATATAGAGGGTTCACACGATACTTTGCCGTCTATTCCAATATTGTAGGATTTAGGGAAACCAGTATCAACCCTATTGAGACGACATACCGGCCCCGACCGTGGAAGGTAAAGAAAACAGGATGACCTGTAAGGTTGTTACTCAACAAAGCTAACGGAATAAGCAATAAGCGACTGAGGAAGAAGACGGTAGGCAAATCCCATAGTCGGGAGTGCGGTGTGTTATTTGAGAGATTATAGGTGTTGTAAGACTGTGTTAACGAACGTTGAGGATTACACCCACACAGTCATTCAACGACAAGATAAATCACCCCACATTATTTTTCGATTCTTGTTTGCGTCGTTGTGAACAAAAACTAAGAAAAATACTGTGTATATTTCAACAAAGGAACGGAAGCTGAATATATTCCAAACAGACGTATGAAGAAAGATCCATCGTTCCTCATTATAAACGAATATTCAGAGTCTGATTGGTGATGATGAAACGTCACTTTTGGTTGAAAGAAAGTTGTTTTGCTTAAAATGTAGCGATATACATTTCTCTTCTATGGGTTAAATAACAGGGTAGAATGTGGATTTGTAGCCGTGGTTGACAACCAGTCTAGGATATGGTAGAGTTTGATTGAAAACTTAACAACTTGAAGCTGTATAAATGTGGTTAGACATGGGCTTGCTGATAATATACCTGTAAAACAAAAAAACACGATAGATTTCAACAATTACGAATAGTTCGACTGGAGAGCGCATGTCGTTTGATAGCAACGGTCATTGGACCCAAGAATGGTGTCATCAGGTAGCCACCATGTTTCATAATATTCCTATTTCATTTTATTTTCATTTACTGGACTAATCGGAGTAAATGTTTTAATTCTGTTGATAGAAAAAGATAGAAAGATCTCACTTGATATCGTCTTTGTTGAGTTTATTGGTAATCAATTGACTCAGTTCATTCTCGATCGTCTCTACAATCTCATCGATGATTCGAGACGATTTTTGTCGAAATCCTGTAAAAAACAAACAAAACAAAAGCAAGACAAATACTCGATTAGAATGCTGTCAACATTAATTGCAATCCTTACTCGATTATTCGGACACATTGGGACCAAGGGTTGAAAAAATATGTTCAGATAATTGAAAAATGTTCGGATGATTTTACTTTTTCTCTTCATTTCATGTCCGGAAAATCGGGGTATGGATAATAAAGGACGTACTGTATTGCAGTTAAAATATTTTTTGTTTAAGCTTATCTTAGAGAATATATATATATATATATATATATATATTTGGTTGGATAGATGTGAGTTTGTGACCCTGGGTTTCACGCTTTAGCGATCGTCAGACAAACTGATTACTGTTTTAAAAAATTTGGGTTTATGTAGATTGCGTGTATTGGTGTTATTGTGGAAGTGGTGGGGGAGATTTCGTCGTTTTGTCATTCGTACTAACGCAAACATCGATGTATGCAGACACATATACATATACATACTTGGTCGTCCGTCGGGACTCATACATATATATAAACATATGTAGACAGTTTCGGCTATGGCACATGTATGTATACGGGTGGTGTTATGTCTATACATACGCATTTGTATGTTGAAATGTTGAAATTTAAACATTGGAAGTGTGGCGGAAATGTCTCGTTATCAAGCATATATATATATATATGTTTGTGTGTGTATAAAAGTGAACATTGAAGTCAACACTCAGATGCGACGGGCTGTTTCATTCTAGACGCAATCGTCAGGCCGCACGTGTTTCTCGTCTATTTATATATATGGGTCAGTGGTGCATTGTGGGTAATCCATTCTCGCGTTTATTTTGGCGGGAGTGGTTTGTTTATTTTATTTATTTGGGTTAATTAATTAATTTAGGTTCCTTTATTTTACTTGTTTTTGTTTCATTTTTTTATTTTATATATTTATTTATTCTTTTCGGTTTTCGATGTTTTATTAACGTAGTAAAAAATTGCTTATTTAATAGTTTGTTTTGCTCTGGGAAGACAATTAAAGCTATTTATTCGTCCAATTATTGAATTGATTGCCGTAATTTATTCTGTTATTTTGGCAGGGGACAGTTTTTAATTTGTTTATGATTTTATTTATTTATTTATTTGGATTGATTATTTTTCCTTGTTTATGCTTATTTATGTTTGTTTTTATTAGTTCCAGCGATTATTTTAGCGGGTGCGATTTGTTAATTTGTTAATTTATTTATTCATTTGGATTAATTTTTACTTGCTTTTTCTTATTTATTTGCTAATTTTTTATTTTGTATATTTTTATTTACTCTATTCTACTCCCATATTTTCTTTTCTTTCCCTCCTCACCACTGGAACTCCTTTCCGATTTCTTGCTTCCCTGATAACTACAATATTTAAAAAATTTAAATGCCCCGTCAGTCGCCATCTTCTGTATTTCTGAATCATGTTCCATTATTGTCCTTTGCTCACTCCTAACTAAATTCTTCTCATTCTCTTTCAATCCTTGTAACTCGCTGGCTCCGAATGGTATTTTCGCCTTGCTTGAGATGATTAAAAAAAAAATGAAATACTACCATTTTCATTTTCATAAATGTAATGAAATGTACCCATCTCATTTTATTTTGTATGCTCGCGCAGTTAGGAAGCTTTGTTCTACATTTTTGTCTAGTTTTTAAATTACAACTCTCGGTAGTTTTCAGTTATACGACTACATATTTTAAACGACTGCACGGTGATTAAACTAATAAAACCTGAGGATGAAACATGATATATTACTGAAAAAAGTACTAAAACCTGGGAAAGAAACACGACACCAACAAATAAGAAATTTATCACTAAGAAGGCATGAAGATCTTTGTATCAAGAAAAATATGTTCAAATAAATCTGCGTTTCTATGTCACTGTCTCCACATAAACTCACATAAGTAGCTGTCGAAAAGTGAACCTCCAAGTAGTTTCGATATTTACCATGGGAAGATTACTGCGGTTAGTACCGAATTTTTATATAAAATTCTGTGAATTCCGTTAGTTCGTCCGTCATGTCCTCTAAAATAGTCATACATTGACCGATCGAAACCAAAGTTTAGGGAGAAAAGCAAACAGTTAAGCTCGGTGGCACAAAACACAGTTTTATTATTTAAAATAGAAAGTACAGTTGTATTCTTTAACATACAAAATGCTTTCACTATTTTAAAACAATCTAAAGATTAAAATAAGAAATACTTATTTAATAAAAATGCAATATTGTTTTTCTATATCTTTTCTTTAAGTGTTTTATATACAATTATGTAATTTTCAGTCCTCCCGTGTTTGCGAGAACTATAAACAAATCATCAAGCCAAATGCTTCAAAAAGTTGGAATTTGGCTCCAGAAAGAAATATTTACGCATGGCCAGTTGTATGTTGCATGCTCAAGAGTAAGAAATTCTAAGAATTTATTCTTCGCTGTTAAAAAGGGGAAAAAAAAAAAAATTTTCTTAAAAAATATTGTTTACAATGAAGTCCTATTAAATTAAATTAAAGAAATTATTAAATCGCAAAGTAGGATTTTGTCAAAGTATTTTCCAAACAAATCAGCTTATTAAAATTTCATCGATTGGTTCGTAAAATTGATCGAAATGTAGAGTTTGTAAATCTCGACAAAAATGTTAGCAGTAACTTCAACAATACTGAAAATTATGAGGATTTCTACGCCCGTCAACGTGTTGCAAGAACATTCTAGTAATTAAAATTTTGAGATCAATATTATGAAAACAAATATAATCTATATAGTCATTTAAAATTGCGCAATTCTTCACTTGCATTTTATGTCGTCGCATAGCGGAAACGTGCCTCCAACTCATATGCGAAAAATTACTTTCTTCTGTCTGGTCTATCATTTTTGCATGGGGGCGTATTTAGTTAATCTGCGTGCGCCTATTTAAAAAAAAAAAAAACGAAATAAACGTGTCTATTTAAGTAGAGAGAAAATTATTAAGCAAACAAATTAAATTTTAAACGATCAAAAATTCTTAAAGATAATATTCCAGTATTTAAAGGAAAGGCGAAATGTACTCAGAGAACAGTATAAACGAATGCTCCTAGAGAAGTGAGATAATTCTCCCGAGCGAGATCTTCAGACAAGCGTCCACACACTGACACACTGAGAGAGAGAAGAGTGAACGAGAGATAAGAGAGAGAGAGAGAGAGAGAAAAGAGAGAGAGAGAGAGAAGTGAGAGAGAGGTGGGGGAAGGTTAGTCTGATATAGATTGTTTTCTGATGGATTTCTCTTATCCAGGTAAAGATCATTGTACACGATCTTGTATATGAATATTAAGTCCATTTTGGACGCTTCAAGATGAAAGATTTATTGTTCTGAAAGACATGATTGCGAAAGATAACGAAATAAAAAAAAACGGGAGAAGGGAACGAGATATAATATTCTTTTTAAATCAATTTCAAAATCTGTCATACACCTAATGAAGGACGGAAAATGGAGCGGCAAAAATAGTAGTGACTAAAACAACAAAGGTATGGATACTAATACGACTATTTCACAGGATAATGACAATACATAAATTCGAAATTTAAGATAAATATTAGAAAGGCCGAAGAGCTAACCGGCTGAAATGTAATTAACAAAATAATAAATAATAAACATGAGGATAGTAACCCGAATGTCTCATGGAATAATACAAATATTTAATCTTAGGAAAATCTGTCATTACGAGGAAGGTAGGAGACTACATCGTGCTTCATATTGATTTCACAACAGCAAACATGGTATTCATAGAATAATGAGATTACATAGTTTCAGAATTTTAGACAAATATTACGAAGGCCGGAGAGCTCACCGGCTGAAATTTAATTACTTGTAATAAAAAAAAAACAACTTGTAATTAAAAAATAAACATGATTATAGTAACCCGAATGAATCCTGTAATAATAATAATCATTCATCAGTAAACTTTAGACAAAATACGAGGAAGACGACGGGTTAATATTCAGTGATCAAAGATTAAGATAATAATGGAATAACACCATCATCTTAGAACTTCAATCAACACTTGAAAGAAATACTGACTTTGTTGTGGAAGATCGTTGAAAAGTTGAGCCTGAGAAAGTGTCACCGCTAAGGTTAGGATGAGGAATTTCATTTTGGTGTCTGAAAAAGAAAGAAAAAAAGAAAGAAAAAAACAAAAAAACAAATAATAATTCAATATTTAATTAGAAGGGTGTTGTTCAAATATAATCAAAAGTCTATAATTGAAACTTGGCTCTTTAAGTTGAAAATTCTCATCGGGATCAAATTTCGCTTACGAAAACGCAAAGACGTTGAATTTAAATCGATTCATTTTTCGCAATAACTGTTGTTATTATGGCGGCTATTTTAGCGTTAGAAGAAAAGGGAAGATGGAAGAAAAATTATGACAATACAACAATAACAATAATAATAATAATAATAATAATAAAATCTGGAAGCTCGGGGAAATCACAATACTTTGTTATTTTTTTGTTTTTGTTTAGAACGAGTTGGATAGGTTTGATGACATCGTATGCAGGGAGAGTTTAGGATTTCTACACCATATTCTGGCCACAAATCAGAGGCTGTCTTAGAAAATAATCGAGTATTGTGGGACTTTGAAATTCAGATCAGGAGTCTCATAAAACACAGACCTGAACAAAAATAGGTAAAAGTATGTCCAACTGGAAGCGTAGCATGACGGCAGATTGAAGAGAAAGAAAGCAAATAACAAAAACAAAAAACAAAACAAAAAAAACAAACAAAAAACAAAACAAAACAAAAAACAGAAACAATAAAATGTAAAAATAATCAAGACATTGCTCGAGGTATGTGAAAACTGTGTAATATAACGTTTATTGTCGTACCCATAGTAGTAGACGCACTTGGAATCATGTCAAAAATAGAAGAACTGAACATTTGATGAAGGTTCAAATTGTCCTTCTACAACATTGCAGAGGTTTGGGAGATAAACTAGAAAAGCATTGAAGATTTGAGGAGACTTCTTGTCAGACAATTTTCAGTGACAAGCACCGAACAATGGAAGCCGGAAGTTAATGAAATTAATAATAATAATAATAGTGAATGCAATTATATCAATTAGAAGGAGTATAAAATATGTACGATTGAGTAGGTAAGGTATTCTATTGAGAACTGTGAAAATGTAAGGTTTACAACCACGAATACCAATGGTATATGCAAAATACAAAATTTTCTTTTAGAGAATAAAAACATTTCTCTGGAACTTTGAAATTTGGTTAGATCTCCCAATCCAAGCCAAAAAATTTAATTATTTTTGAGTAATACAAAGAACCATTATCAAAGAATAGCTGTCCACAAAATTGAAAAGAAAGTGAAAAGCCGGAAAATTGATGAAATTAGCGACTTTTTCGTTTGCTTTTTAAAATAAACTTAGCTCGTTATTTGGGTTATTAACAATAATAAAGTCAATTTAATATTTAAGGCTACTGGATTTTCACGTGTTGACCAGTTCGCTACATTTGAGCCCAGTCAGACAATTCTGAGAATTATTTTTTGTTTGGTGGATAGATTTTTAACAGAAGACGGAAAATGCGACACTGACATCCAAAGACACGTTGAGATGGAAGAAGATACATTCAAAAAACTAAGCAGAATAATAAGAAATAGAAAAATATATTGAACTGTTACCTGATAAATTATCTTCCTGTATGGTAGTGAATGCTGGACAATCTCCTCAAAGATGAGGAAGAGACTTGAAGCAACAGATATGTAGTTCTACAGAAGGATACTGAGGATACCATAGACCGAACATATGAGCAACGACGAGGTTTTAGATAAATTGGAAACACAAACGAAACTTATACTTAACATCAGAAAGAGACAGTTGAAATGTCTGGGGCACGTAATGAGGAAAGAAGGCTTGGAAAATCTGATACTGACAGGAGAGATTGACTGGCAAGAGAGACAGTGGAAAGCAACGTCTCACATATTTGATGAGCTTGAGTAAATGGATGGCGGAACAGGTTTTAGGAGAAATAAGGAAAAGACAACATTTATTAAGACCTACAAAGGACAGGAAATTGTGGAGAGCCATGATCGCCTACGTCCTAGAGAGGAGACGGCAAAAGGAGAAGAAAATTCTGATACAAAGCCACAATTAGCCTTCTGTGAGGATCGAACTCGTTACAACCAAAGAAGGAATAACGAAATTCGTTGGTGAATCATCGCACTTCAGCAAGTCTCCCCAATATTTACTAAAAGTATTTATTCGGTCGAAACATAAATAATTTCTGTTTATATTTATCAACTTTATTCTTCGAAATATTAAAACTGTCCCCCCCCCCTCCAATACAGGTTGATGATCCTTTATCCGAAGTTCTTGGAACTGGAAGTGCTTCGGCTTTTAGATTTTTTAGGATTTTGGAATGCGGGCTATTTATAATATTTCTGAGATGAGGTATTATAATTATTTACATGTACTGTTTTCCTCATCTTTATTGCCATATTCACGACGTTTCGGCCGTTGTGCGGTCCGGCCTTCTTCAGTTGATTGGAATTCTGAACTGAATCCTTTATTTCGTCCACCGAAAATGGTAAAAAATGTTTACTGAGATATTAGGTTTATAAGTCCCCCAAATTCATACACTGATGTCCCCAAGGACACATGGCCCATTGGATAAAAGAGTTAGTTGGATCCAGTGACTTGACGCAAAGAGTTGCGAGTTCAATACCCAGCTACTGCAATGAGTGAAGGAAGAGACATGGCACGTAGAACTAGAACAATCTACCCCGGTGGACGAAAAAAAGGGTTCAGTTCGAAATTCCAACCACCTGAAAAAGGCTAGAACATAAAACGGCAGAAACATCGTGAATATAGTAATAAAGGTGATGACAACAGTCCGAATAATGTAAATAAGGCTATTTTAAATTTGTATAATAAATATAGTATGGGGCAGCTTAGGAACAGGACCCAAGCATAAACACGATCATAACACACATCTACCCTGAAGGGAGTTTTATACAAATAACATATGCCCAGAAAGAAGTTTTATATAAAATTTAATAAATTTTATGTACATACAGATAAAGATAATGGTGTTAGTCATATAATACTCACACGGATTATTAAGTGATGTAATTAAGATGTAATTAAGATTTCACATAAAAATATTTTGTATTTTCTGTACGTGTACAAAAAACAACCTGATCACTACTTACAAAAAGTATAAAAAATGCAGGACTTTTTGACATTTTGAATAATATCTTTACTGAACACGAAACACCTGGTAAGTAATTCACGTACGAATGTGTTTTTGTGACGAAGGTTAAGAAAAAATACGGCGCCAACATAGGCTACGTAGCTGGCCTGGGGAACTCCAACCCAGGACAGATGGGATCACTTACAACAGATGCACATCATCTAAGAACCTTACCAGTGCTTTCTGAAATTTTCTTGTTCGGATTTTGGATGTTTTTCAGATTTTGGAATTTCGGATAAAGGAAACTCAACTTTTAGTAAGTCTTTAAAGTGACAAGGGCTTCTATGTGTAAGAAATCAGCATGATTGTTATGATTCAAACGTTCTACAAATTGCCCGTGCATCTTACGTTTTTCCATTACCAATTGTCTTGAAGCACAATCCGATTCAATGTAAGTATAAGAGGAAAAAAATTACTTGAATATTTATCGTCATATAATTTGTCAGCTGTTCCCAAGCAGTACAGTGGTAAGTTTGATCATGATATAATGTTAGAGTGAAAAGCAGTTTTCATAGTGGATGAGATATAACTTCTTTTTTCATTGGCACAAGTGGTTAGGATTTTGTAAACAGATTTTAAAGATCTACAGACCTTCTCTACTTGGTTTAAGAAATCCTCAAGAATCTATTATCCGAAACTATTTGATTTTATATTGCATCTAGCTTCGCTTATTAAAGATAATGTCCTTGTATCGAACTTAATAAGACTCAACTAATAATTTTTTGGAAGTTTATGGTTATGAGCATAAATTTAAAGGAAAATAATTAATGAGTTTCTTCTTTTCTGTGCCATGGACCTTCAGGGGTGATCATACGTTTCCCTTTTATTTCTAAACAGCGCTTGACTATTTACGATTTCCTCTTCACACCTGTTCTTCCATTTATTCCCACAATTTCATTAGGTAAGTTACTCGTTTTATTCTGCAACTCCTTCCTTCATTGTGTCCGATGAAAATTCAATTTGCTTAACCTTCTTTTCTCATCGTATAACCCAGAAATTTCAAATATTTCTTTCTGGTTTCATGTATAAATGACCTTTTATTTACTTTTACTTGTCTGTTTTCATTTATTATTTCCGATTTATCAGTGGTTCGTTTTATAAACTGGGCCCTACATCCAACGGTGCCAACTTCAATTCTCTGTCTACGCAGAATAAAAACAGGAAATATTCATCTTACGTAGATATCAAGTTTTCTTTTTCTTCCAAGTACATGAAAGAGCAAAAGTTTCATCACACAGACTGGAATCTATTACAAAAGCTATGAAAACAAATTTCGTAACATTTAACCTCCA
The DNA here is from genome assembly GCA_903632075.3 of Acanthosepion pharaonis. Lineage (NCBI taxonomy): Eukaryota > Metazoa > Mollusca > Cephalopoda > Sepiida > Sepiidae > Acanthosepion > Acanthosepion pharaonis. The sequence continues at coordinate 306,215 of CAHIKZ030001212.1, forward strand.
TTTTGCTAATCTAACCATTGTATTTGTTCTGAGCAAAGAGATATACAGTAGAGATTAAAATATAATCAAAGTCAGAAAGAGACAGTTGAAATTTCTAGGTGCGTAATGAGGAAAGGGGGCTTGGAAAATATTATACTCATAAGACAGATTGAAGGCAAGAGTGACAAAGGAAAACAATGCATAAACTAACTAACAAGCTTTAGTAAATGAATAGTGTTTTGGAAAGATAAAAGGACAAAAATATTAAAAGCTACAAAAGATAGAATATCGCCAACGTCCTGAAGAGACACGGCACTTAGAAAAAGAATTGTTTAATGTTTGATAGAATCGTGCTCGTTGAATTTAATGAAGATCTCCCTATTTGGTAATCTAGCACAGTACAATCTTCATAATCTCTTTTTTTTTTCATATATGGACTTGTAAAGCACACCACAATGAACTCTTTGAACTACTAGGTAAGCTTGATTTATTTAGGAAGGATGTTAGAATATTCCAGACATTATACTGGAAGCAAACCACCTGCATAGGGATGAAAATTATTAATTCAGTAAATTCATTAAATAGACAAAATTAAAAATTGGCCTAAGACAACTTAATTACAGTGAGGCGATTCTGAGAGAATTAAAAGTCTTACAAGTATTCATTTTTTGTGGACACAATTTTAGCAAACATAAAATATGCAGATGACATAGGGTTGATAGCAGACATGGAAAGTAAACTACGCTAGTTTAGTTACTAGTTAGGTTCGACTATGTTGAATTTCAAAAAATGAGACGTGAAGTGATGGTTTTAGCGAGTTTAAATAATAGTTGCTATTGTAGGCGTCGAATATTCAATTAACATTCGAAAGGAATAAGAAGAAAAATGAAAAAAAAAAAACGACTGAAAAAGAAACTCACTGTTCTGCCTTGAATTGAAGATTAAAAATGACAAAAACTTTTCCATATCTCTCTGAGACTAAATTTATATTAGTGATAACATACTAGCAAGTGTGCATTTCTCACACACACGCGCACACATACATACACACAGACATATATATATATATAGATGATAAAAAAATATATAGTTTAAGGTATGGTATATATGGAAAAACCTTCATTATCAGGGATAGAGCGTATGTATATATGAGTCGTTACTGAGCTCAACACCGTGTAGTGACTCTGTTTCTGAAACATGACACAGACTGTTGCCACTCGGCGACGACCGCAGTATCCAGTCACACGCACGCACGCACACACACACACACACACACACATATATATATATACACTTATATATATAAAGACAAAATGTAAACTTGATCAATAACGATTGAGTAGTAAGTGCGATCTTCACTGAGTGCTCTATACTTTCGGCCTTGTGCCGTATCTAAGCTTCGCTTAGTAAATGGCTAACCCTCTTTATCGAAATAAATTGATAAAGTCAATGAGAGAACAAAAGGTGTCGGTAATGAACCGTTTACCATTCACCTTTATTCATATTGTGTTTACAGATATATTTTTAATTGTATCTAAATCTTTGCACACACACACACACACACACACACACACACACACACACACACACATATATATATATATATATATATATATATATATATATATATATATATATATATATAATTGTGTGTGTGTATTAAAGATAAATGCAGTGTATTAAAAATAATATGGACCGGAATCCGACAGGATGATAAAATAAAAGAACAAATAGTAAACGTATTTTAATCTAAGATAACTTTTCACTTTTATTGAAGCTTCACCAGAGATTGAGAGAAAAACAGACAAAAAAGACAGAAACAATGGTATTTTCAATTATGTTTGAATCTGTTCCCATTAGCCAGACACGTGCATTAAAGTAGTAGATATTTCTATGTTTATCTAAGTTTGTGAAGATTCTTGTATGAACATCGGATGTTAATGTGTATTGAAAATTGTGTATGTGTGTCTGGCGAGTGGGGATTCTAATGACATCACTTTTGTGCGGTCAGTCAGCGCAGTGGTGTGTCAAATGATTCTAATTTATGGCTGGCCTATTTAGCACGTATTCTTTGTATTAAATAGATATAAGTTAAATTATTTAAGAATTGATTCAAAGATGGCGTTGTAATGTTTTAGGCGTGTATTTATAGTTGGTAATAATGTTATTATTAATTTTTCAATGTATTTTCTCCTTAAAGAATTATATTCTTTTTTTTTTTTTCTAATTAGGGTGGCATTAGTGAAATCAAAGTTATATCCAGCATCGTCTGGATGCAAAACAAGAGAGATCGATTGTCTAAACGGAAATCTTTGTGTTCGTAGATGCGGGCTTTTAGATCACGTAATGTTTATTCAGATTTTTTGCTATCCTTACAGTTTTTTTTTCTTTTATGAGGACTAAAAGTGTAAAAACTGCCCGGAGTAATTTTTGCCCTAGTACCTTCGCCTAATTCTTTAGCCATTTTCAAGGATTTCGTTGTTAGTATATATTTGTAGTTCTATTATATACTGTGTTGTATAAGAGTGCTGTGAAGCCCTCACCTGTTGATCAACTCTTCTGGATTTGAATCTTTTTCATTTTTTAAGTATTGAACATGTCACTTCAGGAACTTCTGCTGATAAACAGTTAGTTTCCCACTGATTAAAAAAAAAGATTAAGAAAAATATCGGAGATAAAAGCTAAGAATAGAAATCTTTTATATGATTTTTTTCTTATTTCGTCATTTTTCTCAATGTGACTAACGCGAGCATTAGCAGAAAAAAAAAACGAATCTACTGATTATTATAATAATTATGTTGAGCCATAAATAATTTTCGTTTTTGTTTGTCAACTTTATTCTAGAATAAATAAAGTACAATTAAATTTCATTCAATAATATATTCACAGTTATTTGAAATGACTTGTTACCACTTCGACACCTTTTGAATAAAATAATATGGGTTCTGATGTGAGAAGTTATCGACGAAGTCTTGAATCTAGTTTTCTTTAGAGGATGTTTTCCCTATCAAAATGTTTTATAACAGAAAAAAAGGAAATAATATGTTGGTGCAAAATCAGGTGAATATGTCAGGAGTCTGTTTGTGTGTGGTGGTGGTGGTGGGGTATAACTAACTGAGTTTCAAAATTTTTGCTTGTATTATTCTTGCTGTATGATGCCTTGCGCTGTTATGGAGGAGTACAATTTTGTTTATTCTATCCACTATGTACGCTGCTGTCGGAGTTAACTCCTCCTAACTCCGTTAACCCTTTCACCAGGGGTCTCTCTTTCCTGGCTATAAATAGCCAATGACCCTTCGCCTCGATCTCTTTTTTCCTTTCAGGCCTGTGCACTGATACCTTGAGGTAATCTCTCTTATTCCTAGAGGATTTCAACTATCAACCTCGAAAAGTAGTCGCTAACAAGGACTAGCGTGGAATCACGCTAAGCACAATATACACAGACGCTCGTACACACTGAATATTCACACACACTTCGTCCTTTGTACTGTTTCCCTGTATTGTAACTTGTTATGAATATATATTTGTGTATACATATATTATCGGTCTTGTTTTGTTTGCTTTCTTTTCCTTCTTCTTTGGACTTAATCAAAGTCCAACCTTTTTATGTAGTTGGGCTCGGCGGGCAGGAGTATCTGAACCTTGCGTTTCTTCTACGTCTGACTTCTATCCACAACATGACAGCCACGCCATGAACCCTCAACAAACCGTAACCGCCAACGGGCCGTCCACAAATAGTGGGTCGCCTTTAGTGGTTCGGAATCACCAATCGTATATAATGGAACAGTGAGTCGTCCAGTGGTTTGGTTTTACACTTTATCTGTTTCGGTCCAGAAGAGGATAGTGTTGGTTGGTAGAAAAATGGCATTGTTTTTCGTTCGGTACAGCCTTAAGCATGTGTGCTGGGCGAAATTAGGTCAAACGTCGCCGAGAGAAAGAAAGGGTCAAGCAAATACAGACCAGTGGGGGAAGAGTTCAGGTTCGCCTTGAATAGTAGTAATTGTTGTTTTTAGTATACGGCGTGCGTTTTTCAATGTTTTCCCTATTTGGCTCTTTTTTTGTGAAGGTGTGTATATAAGAAATTGTTTGTTTTTGTACATATATATCGTCTTGTGTGTTTTTTAGCAAGAGTGGAAAAGTCACCATTTGTGGTGTTTTTAGCAGGAGTTGAAAAATCACGTCGGGGTCACCATTTGTGGAGGGCCCGTTGGCGGTTACGGTTTGTTGAAGGTTCATGGCGTGGCTGTCATGTTGTGGATAGAAGTCAGACGTAGAAGAAACGCAAGGTTCAGATACTCCTGCCCGCCGAGCCCAACTACATAAAAAGGTTGTACTTTGATTAAGTCCAAAGAAGAAGGAAAAGAAAGCAAACAAAACAAGACCGATAATATATGTATACACAAATATATATTCATAACAAGTTACAATACAGGGAAACAGTACAAAGGACGAAGTGTGTGTGAATATTCAGTGTGTACGAGCGTCTGTGTATATTGTGCTTAGCGTGATTCCACGCTAGTCCTTGTTAGCGACTACTTTTCGAGGTTGATAGTTGAAATCCTCTAGGAATAAGAGAGATTACCTCAAGGTATCAGTGCACAGGCCTGAAAGGAAAAAAGAGATCGAGGCGAAGGGTCATTGGCTATTTATAGCCAGGAAAGAGAGACCCCTGGTGAAAGGGTTAACGGAGTTAGGAGGAGTTAACTCCGACACTGCCACTGCTGTGCAAAAACCACTATATGTTAGTGTACGCCAAATTTATTATTAACTACTACGGATAATTAGTAGTTAGTATGACACATTTGACATTACAATTGGTTTCCAAAAAGGAATATTACTTATAGCTCAACCTAATAGGCCTTGTTTTTGAATGAGTCGTTTACTATTAGTTTGTTTTGCTTCGTGTGCATATAATAAATTAAATGATTTCTGTATCAACACACACGCACACACAGATAGATAGATAGATAGATAGAGAGAGAGAGAGAGAGAGAGGGGGGGAGAGAAAGAGAAAGAGAAAGGTGTAAACATGGTAATTTTTCTGGTGAACATTGCTTTATATTATCTAGACTTTATGAATTTAAGCGTTGTACTAGATTAGCGGTAAAGACTCATCCTTTTACAGTTGAAATAGCTCGATGGAACCATAAATTCTATGCTAACAGTTTCTTGTGTCGCATATTTTGCTTGTAGAACTCTTTTCCGGCCACTTGGTTTCCTGTCAATTTTGATCTTCAAAAATGTAAATGCGATGTCAATTGTTATTTCTGTCTCCTTGATTCCCGTTCTTTTATTGTCCTCTCTCCTTAATAGTAGTTTCTCTCATGTTTTTTAACACTCAGTAACCTCTTGATTCCTAATGGCTTTATTTCCTTGCTTGGTGTGAAATTATAAAACACACAGACGCGCACACATTGTGCCCCAGCGTCGAATAGCGGTACCTAGTTTCACTATTAGTATTAAGTGATGAGTCAGATCTTCATTAGCTGACATATACTTTTGTCAAAATTAAAATAATCCTATTATGTGTAGATCCTCACGTCGATTTCAACGTATGAGGACAACAGAGTTTAGCCTAGCACTGTACCACTAGACTTACCCATACAGATGATTTGGTTAGAGTGGTGAAGGCTAGTTATAGAACTAGTTACACATTTTTGGAAGAACTGATACAATGGAAAATGCTGCATAGTGTGCAATGAAGTTTTAAAATATCAAAACACCTTAAACTGGCTGCCACTCAAGGCAGCATACATGGTTATTTAACCCATAGAAGGAAACAAATAGATTTATGCCTTTTCCTATGGAATTCATGCGACATAAATGAAACAGCATCGACTGGAATTTGAACTTAGATAAGCTTAGTAGATAAAACTCATGGGTTGTTTATAGAGTGCACCGATAATGCACTCAAATCCCAGCATTTATTCTTTTCCCTACGAAAGAAAATTAGATATATGATCAATTTAACGTGACGGCGTGGAGGGATGATAAATACTATTTTTCATGGTCAAGAATTGCTCATTTCCTGCAACACGGTTCTCCTTAAGTGCAATAAGCAGCGAATTGGAAATACACAAGACCAGCCTTCATGTCGTGTTTCTCTCAAAGACATGAACATGGCTGAAGAGAGGAACAGATACTACACACTTATTATAGGCAGAATTGATGGGGAACGACACAAGGCAGAGTTCACTTCTTTATTATGCGTCGTGTCAATTTCTTAAAAAAAAATTAACTTTTTACCATTTCTCTTTGTTTTCGCTCTGCCATCCATTTGTGGGTGTGAAATTGAAGCAAATGATAATGGCTCGCAATGGGGAATTCGGAGAGCAGAGTTCTAGCCGAGTTCGTTACATTCAATCACGCTCAAATACAATTGGGAGAATCATGAATTCATCTCTTCTCCCCATCTGTGGGTTAATTTCTTTAGAATATATTTTCCATAAAGCATCATAAACGCAAAGGTGAAAGCTAAGTACAAAAAATTAGAGCGCTGGAAGTTTTCCTTAAAAATAACGAGGTAAATAATTTGTTCACTTAAATGTAAATTATTTTACTTTTCTCCTTCCGTAGAACAAATTAGCCTCACGGAATTCCTCAATATGTCATTCATCACCTGTCAAGTGACGCGAAAGTTTATGACCTGCTTTGTTTTATTTTCAAATTACATCTTTTCGGCGCAGAAGCTAAATTAAGCTTGGCTCAAAATATTTTAAATAAACATTATAATTTCTGATTTTCTTAAAATAAGTTTTGAAAAAATGATGTTGATATTTAAAGAATTTCAAAGTGAGATTTCCAGTTTTTTTTTATAAAATGGAAAAAAATGGTCAATTTTGCTGAAATCAAAAAAACAAGATTTTTAACGAAAATTTCGGACGTGCTAGGAACGATTAAAAAAATGTAAAAAAAAAAAATACCCCCAAAACACTTTGATCTTTCCTCTTAAAAATAACAAACATGTAGACGATAAAATTTTGTTTTCGTCAAGTTTGGCGTCTTTTTCATCATGCTATACTCTTTTTTAGCGATCTCGTGGAGGTACCTACTTTAAATGGAAATTAAAAGTGTAAGAAGGAATAACGTATTTGAAGAAGTTGGTTTTGTGAATACAAACAGGGAAGTTACACGGACTATTAAAATTGTGGATTGAAATCACTAAAATAACTATCGGAAATATACTTTTACTTCGATAGAAGATGTTATTTTTAAAATCATTCCACTCCAAGCATGGAAATAATGCCTCTAAGATGCAAAGGGTTACTTGGAGTGGAAGAGAATGAGAAGACTTTAGCGAATAGAAAGGAGAATAAAAGAACAAGTTTCAGGAAGACAGAAGATGGCGATTGGTGTTGCATTTAATTTTTTGTAGATTGTAGGTGCCAGGGATGAAGAAACTGGAAGAGAGTTTCACAACTGAGAAGTGTGAGAAAATAAAATATTAGAAAGAACTTTTGGTTATATCGTGTTATTTCAAGAGTAAAACAATGAGACCTAATTGTCAGTCTGGTAGTACGCTTAAATTCGCTCAGCCGGGATACCCACGCGGAAAGCTCATTAGAATAATTACCATGAAAATATTTATATAATTTCAGTGGATCCAGACGGCCGGAATTGCTTTTAAGACTGTCACTCTAAAGAGTATAACCGCAATTTCTGAGCCGGTGGAAAAACACAGACACGCATAACCGAAGTATTGGCTGGCTATTAAGTGACTGGGTATTGACCATAATCTCTAAATCACTACTCCTGCAGTAGAGTATTTTAATTTGCAGTAGCTAATAGAGACATTTTATTCAGCTATTTTTTTTTATTATTCAGTAAATTTGTCAGAGTTATCAACAGTGTTTTTCATTGAAGTACTTATTTTTCATGTCTGAGTTCTGACAAGCGCCCAAACGAAGGAGACATTGGTTTACCATGGCTCTGGATGGTGATTGTGTTATCTTCGACAGGACTTATGTAATTTTCGGCAGGATTTACGCAGTTTTGTCCATAGTACACGACGCCTCAGGTCTCTGCTTCATGTTCGAGGAGATTGTCCAACATTCGCTGCCGAAAAGGATGACAGATATCACGTAGCAGTTCAGTACTCTTTTCTTTGTTGCCAACGGCATGGCGGTTAGGACCGATAACATTACACACCCTTCTTTGGATTTTGTCGAACATCTTGAGATATATAGCAGGAGCTCTAAATCACTATGACAGCAATATGCAATGCACGGACGAATAGACAAAAGATCGATTAAGAGAGTCCTAGTTGCCTACAATTCATGTTGTCGCAAAGAGGAAATTTCATTAAAATACTCGTCATAATAATTTTTCCTTTGTCCATAGAGATGAGTTTCTATTGAAAATACAATATGCACGGATGAAAATAGGGTTAATGATAAATAGTGTTCCCATCCCCGTTTCTCATGTACTATCATCAGTAGAGATAAGAACGTGATTTAATGATAGGAACACGACATGCCAAAGAGCCTTTCATTTCATGAGAACACAACATCAGGTAACGAGCAGGGAGACTATAAATTCAACAATTCGCCCTAAAGCTTCAAAGATCTTGTCTTTACGCAGAATCACAGGTAAGACTCGTAATCCTTGTTTACTGTTTTATTTCTTAAAAAAAATTACTTTAAGGTGAATCAGGAGACGCCAGTCGTGGATATGAGAGTGGCATGTGGAATATTGTCCACAAACAAAGAAAAATCTGCTATTGCTCTTGAGAAAGGCATAAATCTATTCCTTCCTCCTCAATATCGGTAAAATAGCGATGTCGTCATGGTTGGTTGGTTATTTTCGTTTAGTGTTATATCAACATCAAGGTATTACTTAGTTCCGAAATCTAAATATTTAGTACGCATTTTTTTATGATAATAATGGTTTTAGCGATAACATTTTTACTAATTAACCCATAGCATTGAGTAGAAGAAGTGGATTCATACCTTTGCTAATATTATTTGCACATAAATGAATATAACGAACCCAACGGGAATTGGATCTCGGCTCTTAGATTAACAACTCCGAGCCATTATCCATTATACCACCAGCACATCTAAGCTTACACCCCGTAGTATTCCCAAGTGGTTACCCATCTAGGTACTGACCAGACTTGATGTTGCTTAATTTCGGTGATCGTACGGGAACTGGTGTTTCAACATGATGTGGCTTTAAGCCATGGTTGACAAAAGTTACTAAGGTTGATTAGTAACATATCGAAGAGTCAAGTGTGAATTCCGTATTTTAGACGTCATAATCAAGTAATTTAACCAGAATAGCGAAAGGTGCCTTTTAAAAAGTAAGAAAAGTATTAAGAGATGGGGAAAATGTAAACTCATGTAGTCCGGGTACCAAGAAAAAAAAGCTTATCAGATCAGTAGCCATGAAAGTATTTTTAGAAAATACAGAGAGAAATCAAGTCACGGTGAAAAATCGAGATGCCAAGTCAGGCTTGATTGCATTATAAATCTTTCGTTGGATTTTGTCAAGAACCTCGAGATGACTGGCAAGAGCACCTGGCAAAATATGGCAATAGTATTCAATGCATGGACGAATCGTAGATTTGTAAATGTACAAGATGGACTCCGACGAGAAAAACCTTCTGGCATAACACAGTGATCCAACCTTCCTTGCAGTATATGCAGCTATTGATTCAGTGTAGGTTGAGAACGTGAGGCAAAGAAGGCGCAGTGTGTTTCTCTTTATGAGTCTAGCATCAGCCATGCTTATGGTGGCCAGGAAAGTTTATCTATGATGATTAATTGAGAGCAGTTTTGTTTTGGCGGCATCAAAATTTACGAGTCATTTCCTGTCTCAGTTAACTACCTATTGGAAGTCCGTTTTAAGAGCGACGGCCAGGTTGACGGATTTGCTATTGAGACAGGAGTAAATACTAGTTTCATCGGCATAAACACCGACTTGGGAACTAATGACATCAGGGAGATTATTGTTGAAGATCAGAAACAGCGTAGGACCCAGAATATAGCCTTGGAGGAACACTCGCATTCGTGTGAAAGTATCTGGAAGCGAACCCGTTCAAAACGACCTCCATTTCACGATTTGATAAGGACTATTGGATTAAATCAAATAGACGTCCAGTAATACTGTAGCTTTGGAGCTTACGTAGAAGCCCAGCGTGCCAAACCCTGTCAAACGTCTTCGAGAGATCTAGAGCCACTGTTCGACTCTCCCCGTTATTATCAAGAGCTTGATATACATATTCAGTGATGGCAATTAGCATATCAGAGGTAGATGTGGCAAAACGGAAGCCATATTATTTGTCAGAGAGTAACGCGGGGTGTTAATCGGTTAATCTCTTAATATCTCACCACTCATTATTTATTTATTTATTTCTCTGAAATAAATGGATTGAGGGCTCCGTTGTTATCAGTAGCAGTGGTTGGTGCTAAGAAGTGCATCACAGCTGATACATTCAGTGTAGCACGTGGATGTTTTCAGACATCTAAGGGTATTAAAAAGAACATTTATCGTTCAGATTTTTAAAAAATGGAGGAAGGATGCGCCATCATCAGATTAAGAATGTTGAGACCTCTAGGGAAGTCAAGTGATGAGAACTTGTTGAGTTCTTATACGATATTTTTTGGGTGGGATGGGTTTGAAACATGAAGGCGGCCATTTTGTTAGTCATTTTAGACCGACGTGGCGATCATAACATGTGCAAAGTAATTTTTCTATTGAGACACTGAAGATATGTTTTCTTATTATTTTCCTTTTAATATTGTATTTAATAATATGTAGGATTACTCCACCTTGTCTGCTGAAGCACTTCAAATACCGTCCAATAGGTGGTGTTATATATACAGTATATAAGAAAATGATAAAACACTCTTTTTCTTCTTTTTCTCTTCACTCGCATCCAGTTAAGTAAAAGGAGAAAAGGCGTATCATATTTTTGTTTACCTTCGAGGTCTTTTTAGTCCCTAGCGAATCACGTGTCGCGTACACCACATTACTATCACGACACTATTTCATACTTAAAACAACCTCAAGCGACATCAATAATATTTCCACAAGTTATCACATAAATATTTCTCACCAAAACAAGAAAATACAAACGAATCAAAGCTGCCACACACAGAGCTCGTGCCAAGGCTTCTATTCTACCGAATAGTTTTTTTTTTCGAGACTCAGCATGACCAAAACAAATTCATAGATTTGGACAGAAAAAAACTTACCCCAGAATGATGTCAAAATCCGCAAATATTTTCATCCTTTAATAGTCAGTTGCGCTTAGTTTAATTTTATATCGTATATAAATGTAGGCTGAAAAAGTAAACGTTGATAAAGATAGCGAAGGTCACAAAGCCCTGACCGAGGCAGCCAATTAGGATTTGGCCGCCCTGGTCGGGATGTTCGTCGGGTTCGGGGTACTACTCACCGGCCCTGTTGCTACAATCTCGTGACCTAATGTCGTTACAAGCTGACGACTCTTTTTACTAATATAAAGCTAGCTATCAGATGCTCTTTAGTATTGTTATTGCTATCATCTATCAGCTGATAATTGTTAAGTAATAAAGGTAAAAAGATGAGACTTGAAAATGAAAGTGTTTCGATTTTAACATTATTTCTTTTTGATTTCTCTTTGTAGTCAGCAAGATGAAACTTTTTCTCGTATTTCTCCTCGTGGCCAGTTGCCAGGCACTCGATCTCTTCGACACTTCCAGTAAGTAAAAAAACACAACGAATTTATTTGCCTCTACGTAATTTAATACTTAATATATCGATGACAATAAACACGAATTGAAAGATCTAATTTTCAGGTATACTTCAGGAAAGTAGAATTGAATGCTTTGGAAAAATCAATGATTTAAATAATAACAAAAATATTTGCCCTGATCTTTAATATTTTCTTTATTGGATATGATCTGAAAGAATTAATACTAAAGTACACCGATTTAAAAATACATCCAATAAATTTAGGATTCGCTCAAAGATTCGCTCAAAAACGAGACTATAAAATAAAAAAATGTCCAAAACATAATAAAAATACAATTTTATTGTAAACATTTTGTGTTATTATTAAAAGAAAAGATCAGAGGACTGTTTGATGTTAAAATTATATTTTATTCTCTATAGAAAACTTAAAAGTTGGGGTAAATTTGAATTTATTTTTGTGTGTATAGACGTGTCGAATCTTGGAAATTCGGATCTTCATACACATTTTTAAAAAGAGAATAGTTTTTGTTGACAGATCTGTCAATATGAACGAATTTATAGATTTTATTGATAACTAAAAGAAAAAAAAGATTCCAATCAATATAAATTCGGTTTTAAATATATCAAAATATTTCGCTTTTTGGGAATATTAAATTTAATTTAGTAACTTGAAATTAAAACAAAAATTAAAGTTTTCAGAAAGATTTTAAGTTTTTAAACTTCCATCTTAGTCACTGCTGTTTAGGAGGTACCGAATTAAATGTAGTTTTGAAGCTTTTGAAGTTTCCGAACTTTTTGAAGCTTTTTGAAGTTTTTCAAAGCAAAATGAAAATGGGAAAAGGTTTGATCAGTGCAAAAAATGAAAGAACATTTTTTCACTATTTTTGTGATGGAATTTAAAATTATAGTAAAATTAAAGAATTTAAATTAAAAAAAAAAGTAGATTACAAACCAAACTCGGTGTGGACTTTTAAGCTATCTCCTTCGGAGGGCTAATTTTAGTCGAAAACTAAAGGGAACTTTGGTCCAGTTTAGAAAACAGCAATGATAAATTTGAAGAAATAAACAGTGAATTCATCAATTCACCCCATGGAACTTCAAAACCTCACTTTAACTTTGATTTGGTCAATAAGTTCAGTTCCGGCCGAAACTTCGATTTGGGCCGAAATTCGAATTCAGGCCGAAAATTGAGTTCTTCAAATCACAGATTCTGTTGAACTTCAAAACCTCACATCACAAAACCTCTGACTTTAACTCTGATTCCTTGGCATTTTGAAGAAATAAAATTGATTTCCTTAATTCACAAAGTTTTGGAGAAATTTTAAACTGAATTTAAAATATATATATTTTTAAATTCGTAAAGATTTTGTGCTAATTTAAACTCAGTATAAATTAAAAACTTTTAAAACCACGAATTTTTTCAGTTATTTTAAAATTCGAATTTTTCATTGTTACGTTCTCATCCGGACACAAATCCCAATGTTGGATGTTCAAGCTCCAGATGAAAGGCAGATTTTCAATCCCGGGATCATCCGGATTCTAAAAAGCTACAATATGTCTATGTAGAGCAAGTGTGGCAAGAGTTAGAGGAGTTTCAGAGACACGACAAAATTTATCGTTTATTTATTTAGATGTATTTTTTTTTTCATAAGAAAGTTATCTCTTTCCATATGCTAAAATGAACGAAAAACACCGTTTGTAATTGTTTTTGTGAAGGCCTTGCAATTATGATTTAAATTCTTTTGCGAAGTAACATAAAAACATGTATTCTATAAAATGCCTAAAACGTTTTTCTTTTATGAAAATAAACTTTTTTCCTAATCATATGTAATAAATAAAAAGAATACAAAAACTTTAATGCGCTTTTTAGAAACTTCTTGTTGGTTTAATTTGGTTTATTTTGTTCTCGATCCACACAATGGCTTCCAAAATTATTTCTCTACCTATTTTAAACACTTAGTAAAAAGAAGTTTAAGAACTTGCTACTTTCATCAACAAACCTCATTGTGCACCCACAGTAATCTTATTCTAGGAAAGAAAAGCTAGAAAAACCGTATTGGAACTGGACATTACTAGATTACATGGCGATGAGAGAATGGAAAAATGATATGAAAAGTTTGATACGCTCTTTTAAGAGTCGTTTGAACAATATCGACGACAGAATAACATGTCAATAGACGACTACCTTTTTAACTTCGCTGTCATGCCGCAAAATTTAGGGACCAAAAACTAGAATTACAAAACTCGGTACTTGCCTACAGAAAATTAAAAAGTACGAATCTGACACCTGATAATGAGCGATTCGTCGAAGTAACCGTATTAAATGTATTTAAAAAATATAGATTGGGTGTTTTCTTCCAAAAATAAAGATTAACGTTACTTTTCGTGGCTTTAGAGATTTATCTTCGTGTTTTGTTTAACAAATTCACAAGATATTTTAATGTGTTTTTTGTTTGTCTATTATCGTCTGTCTTAAGAAAAACAACAAATTAACGCAAGATGTCTATTATATATTGAACTGTTTATCATATTTGTAACAGCTTTTAAATGTTACTGACTGGGCCTGTAAGATATCTAGGGGGTGGGTGAGCTGATACCAAAGGTGGGCAAGTGTCCACTCTTGCCCCTTTCTCTCTGCTCCCCATCGATTAATGACAAAGATTGTGGTGGTATCTGTTGATAGGAGAGTGCAGGGAGAAATGGCTTCATGCCTTTCCATAGGAAGTTACTGTGTGATGAATATAATTTAGCTTATGGTTACTTTATTGTCTCTTTGTCATAAATTTCTGTTTCAATTCTATTTTCTTGTATATTACAGGTTATGAAGCGACGAAAGGAGCCGAGTTAAAGACCTTGGTGGAAACTGCCGAAGAGGAGATGTTCAAGTTTTTCCTGAAGGAATACCCCGATGTTGACCCCAAGTAAGTAATTATTATTTGGCCTAAACATAATGAGGACAACAAATAAGTGTTAGTTTGAAAGTTTTTCGATCTAAATCTGACTTGAATTTCATTGAAAGTATTTTAAATTCTTTTTGCTTTAACGACAAATCCATTTCCCAAGTTAGATCTAAAGGATTCCCTTCGATCGCTCCTTAACCTTTACTCTTATGAAAGACATAAATTTGTAAATATCTAGCCTCTTCCGAAGTTAAAGGTAATGAACTGAAAACCTCGAATCATTTTATGTGTGATTTAGTCAGTACTCATTCATTATTATTTTTTAAAATCATTTCACCCGGAACGAGCTGATTAATCCACTAATGTGCAAGACCCTAGCAGAGAGTAAAAGAAACAGACAGGACAATGCAAAAACAGGATTCAAGATGACAGATAATGAGCATTGTCATTGCATGTACATTTTCATTTTCCTAGTTAACAGGAAAGCAAAAAGTCAGAAACGAGTTCCACTAGCGAGACGTGAATAGAACTTACGGTTACAACTAGTAATTTCGAAAGTGAAATTATGAGACCTAAGTGTCAATCTAGTACTGCACTTACAATCTGGAATTTGAAGTACCAAAGAGGAATTGCAATAAATATTTTGTGGAACATTAAGTGGAAAGAAAGAAAGACAGATTTATATATATATATATATATATATATATATATATATATATATGAGAGAGAGAGGAGAGGGAGAGAGAGGGAGTAAGAATAAAAATTAGGTATAAACATTGATTCGTTTTCTACGGTTTATCAATTCTTTGGAGGTTATTTAAATTTAGATAATATTTTTAGATTCTAATAATTTGGCTGGACTGGGACACAAGGGTTTAGTGATACTAGTTTTACTAATTAACCCATATTTGGGGGAGAAGAGGTGGATTCATATCTTTCCCAATTCATGCATAAGTGAATATAATGAACCCAACGACAATTGGAACACGGCCCTCCAATTAATATTTCTGAGCCATTATCCTTTACACCACCTGCGCATCCAAGCTTATAGTTACTGGTATTCCCAACCGGTCGTTGGTCGTACGAGTGTTTCAACGCTATGATGCTGTAAACCCTGGCTGGAAATATATATTCTTAAATTACATTTCCAGTAGCCAGATTTTTGTGTGTTAAAATCGTGCAATATAATCTTCCCAATCAACTATCTCCTACCATTTGATCTTGTGCAATACTATTCCTTTCAGAAAGAGATAGTAGACAGAAAAGTTTCAAAACGTTGATATTAATTTATATTCCTCACTAAGTTTTCTGTAAATTTACTCCGTTATACAGCTGATTTCGTCTCGAATATTTTTTTCCATTATATCATTTCGGCAGTATTAGGGTTAGGGTTAGTGTTCATGTTTGCTTCTGTGGTTTTATATAAGTCATTGGCAAAATCATTCCAGTGAAAAGTCAAAGTAACTACACCAAACACGACAAAATGACACTTGGCGAAATTTTTAAGATATAAGGTTGATATAGTTAGCAGAATTTGACAAACCAAATTTAACCAAATAGATAGATATGGTGTCTTGGAATAAAGATGACATTTTATCAGGAACAAGAAACATATTGATAAAGTTTTAATTTTTTTCCACCCTCGCAGAATGCTGCAAGAACTTGCCCACGAGATTGCAATCCTGTTTAAAAATGAAGTCGATGCTGTGTTAGCCTTGGTTGATCAAGGATCTGAAATGGCGAAGAAGGTGAGAAATGGTGCTTAATTATTATAAACGTTTGAATCAATCGGTATTCAGTTGGGAGACGAAAATTATTTCAACTCTTTTCAAAAATTAAAATGTTTAGTAAGTTACTAGCAATCGTTTTCTAACGTAATCTACTCACAATAAGAATTAAACACCTGTAATAGTGCTTCGGTTAACAAGATCGCCTCGAGCAGTAATTGACTAATCTACATACTGGGTTCCCTTATGCCAGACTTAGCTAAGCGTTGTGGAGTAAATAAATCACCCCCGGTAACACAAATGAACTAGGCAAGACGCCGTAAATAAAGAACCCAAAGTGAATCAGTAGGAGTTCCGTTGGAGTCAGTCGAGACATTTATATTCCGCTAAGAGAGAGTTATAACATTAAGTAAATATCGGGGTGCATGCCGAAAGTTAAAGTTCTTGAATTAAAAGAAAATATATGCTGAAATTGATCTTCGGAAAGACCAATGACTTTGTGTTTTTATTATAATACATTTTATTATTAATTATTATTATTCTCATATTGCATATTATTTATAAATTAAATTTCACCAAAGGTGCCTATATATATATATATATATATATATATATATATATATATATAATATGAAAAATATAGTTTTAAGGTCCTCTATATTTTGTGTTAAAGTACTCAATATCAAGGATAAAGTGTATGTAAATATAAAAGTGGACATTGAGCTCAACACCCAGTGACGACAGTCTGCTTCATGCTTAAACGCGTGGCCTGAAGATTGCGTTTAAACATGAAACAGGCTGTCGCCGTTTAATTTTAACCACAATGTCCACTTTTATGCACACACAAAACAACTATATATATATATATATATATATATATATATATATATATATATATATAAATCAACACTCAGGGGCGACAGACTGTTTCATGTTAGACGCAATCATCAAGCCACATATGTTGTTTTTTTCTTGACTATTTATGTATACGTGTCAGTGTTGCATTGTCCATGAAAGTTGGATGGGTAGGAAAGGACCGGTTCCCTGACCTCAATACCTTGGATTTTTTTTTGTGGGGCCACCTAAAACAATTGGTTTATGCAGCAGGCGTTAATAATCTAGTGAGGCTTTATCAAGTTGTCATAGGGGCTGTGAAACCATTCGACACCGTTTGGGAGTATTTGAAACGGTCCGCCAGTCAATGATCCGACGGCTGCATGCATATATGGAAGTAAACAGAGGATATTTTGAAAATTTGCTATGAGTTACTGTGTTGATGTACAATGATGACATTTTGGCCATATGTTTATATGG
Organism: Acanthosepion pharaonis; assembly: GCA_903632075.3. Lineage (NCBI taxonomy): Eukaryota > Metazoa > Mollusca > Cephalopoda > Sepiida > Sepiidae > Acanthosepion > Acanthosepion pharaonis. Next base: position 323,814 of record CAHIKZ030001212.1, read on the forward strand.
ACATTTTACCTTGTTTTGGTGTGAGGAAGCAGCCTCCAATGTTTGTAAAAGTATCGCGTTGTGCGGAAAGTCATGTCAATTTTTAGTCGTTCATGTTCAAACACGTTAGAAGACGTCAAATATATCGACAGATATAATATACTTACATTTACTTTTACAGCACTCTTCAAATTATGTCTTGAGAAAGAAAGTTTAAAATTACTTAATTCATATCAATGTTACATCTCTATGAAAATGGAAGATTATAAAGTGCATTTTAGACACTTGATGCTTTTATTTTAACCCTAAAATGCCTTTCAAGCAACAACAAAGATATGTGCTGTGTATGGTGAAGGTGCTTTAGCTGACAGAACTATACTGAAGTGGTTCACTAAGTTTAGAGTTAGTGATTGTAGCTTTATTGGTGAAGAACGCTAAGACAGACCCCACTAGAGGTGACGATCAAATCAAGATATTGATTGAGAATAAGCCGCATTACACAACGCAGGAATTGGAAGAAACACTATATTTAACAAAATCCACCATCCATGAGCACTTAGTGAAGCTTGGGTACTCAAATAGCTACGATGTTTGGGTACCACGTTATCAGAGAGAAAAGAATCCTTTAGATCGCATTTCATCTGTGATTTGCTGTATAAAGGCAATGAGAATGCAGCCTTTTTGAAGCAAATTGTGATGGGTGATGAAAAATGAAACGTTTACGACAATATCAGCGAAAAAGTGACATGAGCTAACCTTAGTCACCTCAAAAGCCAGTCTCCATCCAATGAAAGTGATGCTGTGCATCTGGTGGGATTGGAAAGGAATGATTTTCTGGTTGTTTTCCATCTGTTGCTTTACGTTGCATTTTTCGAACTAGGTCTGCGTTTCCGTCGTTTCGCAAGGATGAATTGCCCTACATCAAATTGAGTAATTTAGTGTATGAGTTTAATTGCCAGTGTGCTGCTGGTTATGTGGGGCGTACAACCTTGCATTTGGAAACTAGAATCAACCAGCATGTACCTTCTAAAATACGACTTGGTAAGATAGATAAAATGTGTTATCTTCCCCTCATAAATATGGAATCGGCTATTGCTCAACACTTAGTTGAGAATATAGCCTGTGCCAAGTCGTATAAAAAAGAGTGGTTTAAAATCATTCATACGGCTGGTTCCAACAATCATTTGAAGATTTTGGAATCAGTCTGTATAGGATTAAGGAAACCTTCTCTCTGCCGGCAGAAAGAATTTGTAAAGTCCCTTAATCTGTTGAGGGATATTTTATTTTAACTGTCCCTCGCTAATTTATTTATTTCCCCTCCCCTCGTTACAAGTATATACACTTGTTTGTTATTTTAGCGTGTTTCCCCCCTTGTTTTTGCTCTTCATTTTCGTTACTGTTCTTTTCGTTAATTAATGATCCAACGATTGTCTCCCGATGAGATGTTGGTTGAAAGGGTCTTAGAGACTAATAAAATTAAAATCAATAAAATCCTAGTTTTTCAAACTATATATATATATATATATATATATATATATATATATATATATATATATATATATATATATATAGGATTGGAGCAATTAGTGGTTTTATAAAATCCACCCTGGGTAATGGAACATATCCCCACTGCGCGGATAAATATGAATAACTAATTTTGTCATATCACTATTACTTCTTCAGTGTTCCAAATGGTTTAAAATTTCACAATAACATAATTTTTTCTTCTTCTAATAACTGTCATTCTGTGAAACAGACTCCCGAGTGGGTGCTTCCTGAACACTTTAATCTCGAGCTTTTCAAATTAAGTGTCAATTGTTACATATCCTGCTTATTTTAATGATCAGTACTTCCTACCACCTTTTTAATTCATATCTCAGGCCTCATTTAGCTTTAAAACTTTAACTGTAGTCCTCTAACCTGAGTAGCTCTCGAGCCTATTACTGGATAACATTTTGTAAAAACAATTATCAGATGATAGAATTGGAATATTGTTTAGTAATGTTGCAGACTGAAACAACTTTTTGTTTTCATTTTTGTTCAGTTGACCCATAACATGTGGGAGAATTTGAAGAAGGCCGCTGTTGATATGGTCAACGGATTGGATTCTATTCCTGAGTCTCTGAAGAAATTCCTTGATGACTTGACACGTGATATCGAAGAGATGGAAAGTAAGCTAGTCTTTTCTTTGATCCTCTTGCCAAGCAAACTATTTTATTTGACTTTTTAAATATTTTATTTCACTTAATAATTTGTAGCATTATTTCTAAAGTAGACAGTTTAAACGACGGCCTATGTAAACGCGCATGCGATACGAGATTATTACGTATTAAATAATATTCAAATATATAATAAATTAAATATAACATAAGAATATAACATAATTGGGAATAGGTAGTAACCTTTCTTTTAAACATGTTTCGTAGAATATGACAGAAATTGTTTGTCATATTCAACGAAACACACACACACATATATATATTATAATTATTTTTAAAAAAAATATGATTCCTTCACTATATAAGAGTTCTCATGCTTCAAAAACAAGAGCCAAAAACCTCAATATAATTATTAAAATTAAATTGAATTAAAGTATCAGGCCCTGTTTCATCCTCAGGCGAAAAATTCCGAAGGTGACTGATGTACTGATACAAATTCTTATTTCTTACCGAAATGGTCGCCCCAGTTGTTTCCATAGTAATTAATTTTACGAATGAACATGCTTATAAAAATGCGTAAATTTCAAGATTGGTTATTCCTAAATTTTCGCTTGAGGATGAAACAGGGCTTGCCACTTTAATTCAATTTAATTTTAATAATCATATTGAGGTTTTTAGCTCTTGTTTTTGAAACATGAGAACTCTTATACATATCCCACACCGGATTTTTATTATTTACGCAACCATCAGGTGCTGAGTGTATACCGACCGTTATTTTAATTTGAAAATATATCAATTTATCGTAATGCTAGCCTAGTTAAGTTTATATAGTGATGTAATCTTTTATAAAAACTTAAAAAAATTATTAAAAAATATGTTTCTCATGACATTAAATCTAGAAACTAAGCCCTTCTATACTTTATAGCTTCGAGTAAGCGTGTTCTAACCATTGCTCTACGGCAAAATAAGTAAATGGATCGAGAGATATATTTTAGTTTAAATACCAAATTTATATTTGTATCTTAAATATAATGAATTTAAGATATAATTATAGGAATGGTGCGTAAACTATTATTTGCGTGCAAAAGTTTCCAGCAAATGTTTAAAAATGAGCGCTACGAACTTCTAGGCGCGAACTTCTAAAAATTAGATTCTTTATACATATTGGCAATTTTAAAAAATACTGCGAATTGAATTAGATACAAAAAAATGAAAACCTCACCGTGGAGCAATGTTTAGCAATGGTTAACAAGCAAGGCGGTAATGCCACTAAAACGCAATTGGCTACTGGGAATGAAAGAGAATGAGAAGACTTTAGAAGGAAGTAGAAATCTAATCATAAAAAGAAAACTAAATATCTACTGCCCAAAAATTCGGGGAGGAGCATGAACCAGGAAACAAGGGATAAACCCCTACTCCTGTCCAAAAGACTGGGGACGAGTTCTGCTGTAATATGTTAAATTCTTATTGGATGCTTCACATTTTGGGCCTTGTGTGACACTGTGATATTATCGTGGAATAGGTTTGGCCTCAAGTTCACACCAAACATCAATGAAGGCTGGTTTCATCAGAAGGTTGAGCTGGGATCAGTCTCTACCATCAAAAGCAGAATTACTTCATTTCACACTTGCACCTTGTATTACAGACGATAGAACGAGGATTTTGGATAGATGGATATATAAGCAATAGCTCCAGCGATTCTCTCACATACTGCAGACCGAGAATGTAGTGTCAGTTTGTTGGACTGGAACGTCGACGACGCTGACCGCTTTCCATCCAAAGTGGCTGAGATTAAATGAGGGAAAATTTGGAATGATTTAAATATTACGAAATAAAGATTCAAGCCTAGCGTTATCATTAGTAACAACATAACCTTATTTCAATCAATAGTTAGATTAAATGAATCATAAGAGCATGAGGTTAAAATAACATTTCCTTTAAATGAATATAAAAAAAATCGTACCATTTATTCTGATCATCTGTCTGCAGATCATGGTGTATTCGATATTTACCTGGATGAACTCTTTGATCACATCACTGACAAAGTTGCTTACAAGGTCAGTATATTTTGCTTTTTGTTATCGCCTTCTCTAACATTCTTAAATGAACTATGTGAACAAGTTTGATATTTTTATTTATTTATGTCAGTGTGGATCTATCTATCTATCTATCTATCTATCTATCTATCTATCTATCTATCTATGTTTGTCTGTGTTTTTTTCTATCTATCTATCTATCTATCTATCTATCTATCTATCTATCTATCTGGTCATCTCTTTCTCTCTGTCTCTCTCCCCATCCGAATCTATCTATCTATCTATCTATCTATCTATCTATCTATCTATCTATCTATCTATCTATCTATCTATCTATCTATCTTTATTGCTAACTGGTGTAAATCTATATCGATTCACGTATTTCTCTGTTTGTCTGTATCTCTGTTTTTCCCTATCTACTTCGAAATATCATCTTAATCTTTCGATATAAACGATAACAATTATTTTATAAAATTTCAGCTCGAATATGGAGCCCTTGAGAGACGTGACATCTGGGGTCAACTGAATGATACCCTGCATCGCATTATTGGTCATCTGAGTGGAAGGTTTAATGATTTGAAGGATTTCTTCCATAAATCAGTCAAGAGTGGAATTGATAAATTGCATCCTCATCTTCTTAACATCAGGAAACTTGCTGAAGATGTAAGAGAATTTTTCTCTTTTTTTTTCCCTTTTTTATTGTATGTCGTTTAAGTATCTGAAGCAATTCAAGCCTCTGCATCAGCGTCTTTCCTAAACACAAGACTAATGCGTATAGTTTGCTTTTTGTCGAAAATATGCTTTTTAACATAAAAAAGGATGTTTACCACGTAAGAAAAATTTTATAGAATCATATAATTTTGCCGTTTCATTAAATTCGGCTAGGAATAAGCTTTTGATAATCGCTAATCGTCTGATTCCTGGTCACTGATAATTTCTTTTTTGTCAAAGTTTCAAAGCATTTTATTATAAAATCTTTTTAATACTTTTCTTTATTAAAAACATTTAAATGATTCAGATAATTCGTCCTGACATTTCGGCTTCAGTCATTTTCCTAACGCCGTTCGGTTGCCTTTCTGGGTTTTTTCTAAAAATCATGATAATTGTTCATGTGAGATCTTCGCTATGGTACCTAGACTTTTTGAATTTAAGCGCAGTACTAGACTGGCATCAAGATCTCATCAATTTACTGTTGATCTGGCGAGATGTAGTCGTAAGTTATATTCTAAGAGCATCTTTTCTCGCACTTCTCGCCCGTGGAATTCCCTTCCGGTTCCATTTTTCCAACCAACTTTAATCTGCAAAATTTAAATGCAATGTCAGTCGCTATCTACTGTTTCCTCTTCCCGCTCATTATTAATTTTTCTGTTTCCAATTTTTCTACATCCTGTAAACCCCCTTTGTCACTTTACCGCTCTACATGGGACGATTCTTAGTATAAAAGTTTGCATTAATTTACGAACACTGACAATATGTGTTCCATGATCTTCAATGGACATCAGGACTGAACGCCCCAAATTCCGAAAGTAAGTTTCAAGTTAAGGATCTCGAATATATTTGCTTACAAATAACGTTTTCTTTTCTCCCAAAAGGTTTTCTTTCTTAGGACAACAAAGATTTGAATTGATCAATAGAATAATCACAGCTGGAATATTTTCTATAAAAATATAAATTTCAGCGTTCCAACATTTTCAGCGTTTCGTATTGGTGCATAATTATAACCGACGCTTACGTTTTTATATTTCCTTTCCCCTTTCCTACACATATATAATTTCATTAACAAAAAATTACTTTAGTCTGATGAAGGCCTTCTAGAGGACGAAACGGTTTAGGCATATTTTTCCACTTTGTCATTTATATGCCTAATACAATTGCATAGAGAGACTATACACTGTCACTTTAAATGTAAATAAATCTATTTTTGTGAGTAAAATACCTTTTCTACATACAGTCTAGAGTCTTGTTTGTTCTTTCAGGTGTTGAGTAACATAAGCGTAGTAAGCAAGGCCGTTGCCCAGCAGGCTCTCGAGTTTTTCAAACCATTCGCTCAGCAACTGGGAGATCTGTGGACGAAACTTGTTAAAAGAATTCATGACCGATTTCATATAGATGTACCTTCGACCTTTTAAGCCTTCTCGGCCGTCATCCAGGGATTTCATGTCAAAAGTATTTAGTGTGAATAAAATCTAATTTACATTCAATGCTGTTTCATGTGCTCATATTTTTAAAACAATTTTTTTCGTTAAAGAACTTGGCATATTTTTAGCATAAACAGAACATGGCAATCTAATAAATAAATTTTCCTGAAACAGTGTTAAAAATAATATTGCTTTTGAAAATTACGAAAAAATATTATTGTTGAACACGCACACACACAAACACACACACAGAGACACACGCACACACACATATAGATATAAAGTTTAAAATTTGTAATCTTTATAGAAGAAGATTACACAATATCGGACTTAGTTTGGAGAGCACACTAAAGCGTAGAACTGAAATGGTATTTATTTCTCTGCTTGGCCTACTGATGAGGTTGTCATAATCTAAAATATGCGCTGATTTTTTTCAAACGTTTAATTCTCCAGTGTTCTTCTCTGTCTTGTATTTTGGCTTAAATTCCACAGGCGTTAATACGCAACGTTTTCCTTTCTTATATGATCAGCCACAAGTATTTTCAAATTTTTTTTATTAAATAGTCGAACAATAAGGAAACTATTTGCTGGTTTTGAACGACCACCGGAAGCAAGTAGTAAATGTAACTCAAGTTTAAAAGTAAATGTCTTTCGTCGTCATTGATACCCACTCTCATAGCAACATGGAGAGGATCTCCTAACTTTGCTCTTTGAAAGTGGCTTAAGTAACCGAGTTTTGCTTTTAATCGGTGGAAGATTGAAAATAGATAATTGTTCCTGGGTGACAGACCATCAAACCACAGTCTTCACTCGTGTTTCTTTTCCTGAAGTAACTCTTTCTCTGTAAAAAAGCATTGAGAAGTGGAAGCCACTGACAGGCGAATATTGAAGAAACGCCACCCAGGACAACAGATTTACGATCCATGACTTCTACTTTTTAGTGATATTTTGTACCCTCTCGTATTGGTCATTATACGGGTGTTTTGGGCAAACTTTGTAGGCGTATGCCAGTGACAGGCACACCATGTATGGTATGGCGAGACAATCTGGCTTAGCCGAAGCAACAGACATTCCCATACAGAGCAAGCAATATCTGCTACTATAATAATATAAATTACATTATATATGTAGAGGAACTAGCGTGAAAAGTGGAGAAATAAACAGTCTTTAAAAACAACTCTACAAATTTAAATAAACTTTATTATTGAGTATTTGTTTGTTTTGAAAGAAACAAATTAAGATGATACTTGCGAAACAAATTCACACAAAAATATTTTTCTTTCTTATTTTACAATACAACCGAATCAATTGCGTTAGTATGATAGAAGAAACAGAATGTGTCGACATAAGGAGAGTGACGCATGTTTACGTTGTTTTATGAATGCGTGTAATTTTCTAGCAATAGCAGTTGGCAGACTGGGAGGCTGTATTATAACTACTGCTAACGTTTTGTTTACAAAATTCTGTTCGGATGTTTTAAGTATACTTAATTTACTTTCAAATCCCTAGGCTTGGAATCGTAATCACGATCCAATTCATCAAACCTACAAATTCAAAAAAGAAAAAAGAAAGTATATCTCCGGTTTTAAAAATAAAAAGCAAAAACAAAATTTCAGTGATAGTGTGGGAGTGAGAAACAAGGGTGAGAGGGAAATGCATGAAAGATCTAAAGAGCGCTGTAACCGTAATATCGTAATCACGACCGAATTCATATATATATATATATATATATATATATATATATATATATATATTAAATAGATCGGTTTGATGTTTTGCACGCTTCATCAGGGATATATATATATATATATATATATATATATATATATATATATATTACACCAATTATATATTAGTATAATATATATATATATATATATATATATATATATATATATATATATTAATAATATATAATTGGTGTATACGGAATGAATTCTAATAACCAACAATTACTATTCTTAATATATTAAATAATATTATTTTTAACCATTTTTATCTTTGTATATTTGCTCGCTTAAGTTATAATTTAATAAGTGGTTAGCATTTATTTAATGATACTTTAAGTCTTAAATATTTATTGGTTGTGGTATCTGATTGTCTAGGTCAATGTCTGTCGATGTGTGTACATGTATTTATCGGTGTCTATGTGTATGGAAAGTGCATTCGCTTTTAATTGTGTATGTATGTAGGTGTTGGTTTCCCCGTTTCCTTTTTTCATAAAGGGCCGTGGAGATGTTCCTGTCTCGTCGCTTTTTTGTGTGTATATATATCTAAATATGTCTGGGTGCTTATGTATTATAATCTGATTGTGTTTGTGTTGTTTTACGCGTGAGGTTAGGACCCCATTCACACACTTGGGATTAAAATGTATACATATTTTGTCAGAGGACCGGATAACATAGTGTCTATTCTAATGTAATTTCAACGAAGAAATAAATTGAATAACATATGTATTTCTTCTTTTCTCCTCAGTAATTTTATAATTTTGAACTTAATAATGATTAAATTTGGATTTTAAAATTGGTAATTTTTACTTTTAATATCAAATTTTATCATATAATTTAATAATTATTGGTTAAAATAAATTCTTTTTTGATATTACCCGTATTTTAAAGATCTGAATAGCTATTATAACATGACTTCGTTGTCAAGCTTTTTGAATTTTCTTATACTTGTATTTTGATTGGTCATTCTAGTTTTTGTAAAAACGTTTTCCCCTTGCGAAGGATCGTTAATTAATTTGAAACTTTTAAAACCATTTATTTTACATTCAACATCATCACTTGATAAGACACCGGAGGTGTTGAAACAAAATGGCTATTTTTGTAGTGATTTTATAACATATTTATGTTATAATTTTTTTTTAAATAAATAATTTATATATATATATATATATATATATATATATATATATATATATCGTTTGGCCGGTGATCGCTAGTCGTTTTGGTTCAATCCTCTTCTTTTGGTCTGTGTCGTGAAATGTTCTTTGGGTTCAGAGACGAAACGCTACACCCCCTATTAAGTAGCCGCTTCCAAACACGAAAATCTCGTTCATTTTCTTTGACATGTAACAACCAACTTATGAAAACCCCTTCCCCACTGGCGAGGGAGGGGGTTGGACATACGCAGTCTAACACGTCTATTTGGCCTGACCTTCGAACGGTAACCCCCATAGAACCTTAATCTATAACTCATTCCCACGTTCGATTCAGCCACTCAATATCGACATCCCTATTTAGTCTATCATCTGACCTTAACGGTCAAGGTCAGAAGATTTGAGACAAAATACACTGCCACTAAAAAAAAAAAAAAAAGTCTGAAACTATTATTTAACACTCCTTACAAAACCACAAAAAAAAAAAAAAATTCATTTATGAATTTTATTTCACCTACATTATATTTAACAAGCCGGCTTATGATTAGAATGAAAGACAAATCTCTGAAAACGCTAACCTAACTTTCTAATGAAAATGAAACACATTGTCAATGAAAAAGTTTCCCAGTTCGTCTGATTTCTCTATTTTTGTTCGTATTATACAGCCTTGTAAGACATGTAGGATATGACATTTATTTAAAAACAGCGTAAACTTTCCTTCCAGCCATAAAACTTTCGTCTGATTGACGTAAATCCCGTTTGATTCGCTGAGGTAGATTTTGCTGAAATAAAATTCATTTTTCTGATAATGTCTATTAATCAGCGAAACATGCTAGAATCGATGTCTTCCATACAAATACAGTAAAGAAACGCACAGAGTCATACACACATACACGCACACACTGTCAGACACGTACGCATACAAACACACACATATCGCTGGCAGTTCTTTTATAATATCAGCTTAAGCAAGTCGGTGAATAATTTTAAAGTGGTTCTCAAAGTCTATGAAGTTGCCTTACAGTATTTAGGAAATGCAATGAAATGTAACAATATCTGAATGCATTGTTCAGATCTGGTTCAAGCCTTTTGATGGCGAGGGACTTGCCATTTCAAATGAAATATGGGGACATCAGTTTCGTGACGAAGTCGACCATTGGCGCCCCAAATCTTTCAGGCGAGATACAATTATTTAAGAATGCAAACTATTACGTATATTGTTTTGTAACTGATAAATAATAAAGTCAAATTGGCAGCTAATCTTGAAAATGACTTTCAATCCATTGTTAAATTGAGCAAGAAATGACCTATTAATTTTAATGACTTCCAAACGAAACTGCTCCTTTTTAATCGACTTAGAGAAACTTTATGTGTTTTACATTATCATGTCTAATACTGACCCCCAGAAAATTGACTCGTTTCGATTTCTCAGGTTAATTTATTCCGCTGACGGAACGATTATATTGAATCAATTGTTCTAAACAGTTTTTCTCACCAGAATCTATCTTATACCGTTATAAGTCTTCCATTCGTCCATGTATTAAAAATCACATGGTTCTGTAAGTTTTAAAAGAAGATAACAGTTTCGTTTTGGAAGCATTAAAATTTACAAACCGTTTCTTTCTCCAGTTAACAAATGATTGAAAGCTATTTCCGATTTCAGTTGCCAATTTTACTTTGTCGGACTTACTATTAAGATGGGAGTAAATAGTTGTGTCATCAGAATAAATACGGATTTATGAGATCACGAAGGTCGTTGATGAAAATAAAAAACAAAACAGATGCAACGATAGAGACCTGGGCGAGCCTCACATTAATGCGAAAGGATCCTGAAGGTCGTTATGTCATAACAAAATTTAAATTGATATTTGATCTCTTCAGTAGATATTTGGAGTTAGAAATGCTATTTACTAAGTTCAGCAGTTATAGCGTTCAATACCACTTTAGATAAAAGATATGATTGTGTTGCATCAGAGGTTTACGTTAAAAATAATACGTGCTTTTAGGTAATCCACATCTATGATTTCAACCTCAGATGAATGAAATTTCTTACCCGAAACATAAACAATACATTACGTTTTATTTTCACTTCAATCGTATCATTAGAGAAATTTAACTAAATCATTTCTGTTTCTACACTTGTTACATGGATAATTTCAGAGAACAATTAGCGGGGAAAACGAGAAAAGGAACATTGAGATGTGAGACTTTTCTAAAAAGTAAGCACAGGAAAAAATATCTTTTAACTAGGATCGAACACCGATTACTGGCGACGGTGAAAATAGAGCAGTCCTCAAATCAGAAATAGTCTTATACGTAAAAAATACTTACATAGATATGCATTATTACCATAAATTTTATATTTAGTGGGTCACGGGTTTGAAAGAGAAAATGATGTCTACCGGAAAGAGAGGCTGAATGTCTTAATAAAGAAAATGTGATTCTTGGCAGTAATTGAGTTCTTGTTCGGTTTTTAATCTGGGAAATCGATTTCAAACTAAGCGTAATTTACCATTAAGACTGGAGGGACTATTGCAGCAAGCAAATCTCATTTATCTTTGAAGATATATACAATTCATTAGGACCTAGATATGTATATATAATTTGAACGGTTTTGAATGATATAATTTATATATGTATATAAAATTTAAATGAAAGCACACTATTTTTAACGAAATCTCTGTATTGATAGATATTTGGAGTTATTCATTAAATTAAGTAGTAGTAATATCCCATTACACAACCACCCCCACACACAAAGAACCCTAACTAATACATATCTGTTCGTTCCGACACGACGCTAGAATTAAAAAAAAAAAATAAGCGAAAGTAGGAGAAAGGTAGCGAGTCAATAAAAAACTGGAGCAAAACTAAAAGAAAAGTGTGTCTTGAAGGCTTTTTATATTCTGTTTGCTACAAATCAAATCTAAACAATTATATGGCTAATGCTAATTGCCTTGTTGCTATATTTCGGTTAACCCACTTTAGCATATACCAGTGGTAAATTTAATGGTCATATTAACTGTTTTCTTATAAGTAAACATTCGGCATTCAATGACTGAGCTGACAGTTCTGGTGTCGGTTGAAATTTATAAAATGTTTCTCTTAAAACAATGTTTCAGAAAAATAAAGTCCAGTCGTTGTTATCGCTCTTTCCTGGATTGATTTTACTGGAGGTTTTTTTTTCCTAATCTTTTTTTTTAAAGTAGTTAAACATCTTGATTATTTCATTGAATGTCAACTATAAACGGTGAAAACCCGAGCGCATAGCTTTGCTGGGCCAGGCAGTCATCTATGGACAGTCTTTCCTCAGCCGCTGTTGTAATATTCAGAATACAAATGTTCTCATTTTTTTTGGGGGGGGGGGTAAGTGAGAAACCCACTCTTTTAAGCTTTGCGGGTTGGTCGCCTATTATCAAAGAGACGCATTTATATAACATAGTGTGTATTTTGTATCGAGTTTCAGTGCCTTGAGGCGATGTATCCTTCATACATTTTCTGTAAGACAATCATCTTAACCTAGATGTACCTACTGCGAACATAGACAACACAGTACAGAAGAACTACTTCAACAAAGGATAATTCATCATGTAGCTTTTGCCGATGGCCTAGCCGTCCTTCAACACCAACCAACCCTATTTCCGCACTGCAAATGTGAGCAGCCAATTCTACACCCCCATGTCACAAGCATCAAGTCTGAGGTGGAACAAGCTATCAGTGTTTTCATTTTCGGTATGTTTGTCACAGTTGAGCAACCCCAGTGAACTTGTAATGTCTTTCTGCTTAGCTACAGTGAATGGCCGAATGTTAGGTGGAAACGGAAAAGACAGGTACGTAACCATCAACGCAATGGTATAAATATTTATATATAAACATTTCAAGTGTCTATATGGATGTGCTGCAAAATGTTTTCATCTCTTCTCGGCATCTTTTAACCTATATCACTCTTTATGTGACTTCTTTTGCTATGCAAAAAGTTTATCCTGCCACTGAAAGTGGCACTCATCCCTGGATTTGAATTTCTTTGAATTTCTTAGTTGTGCTGCCATAACCTATTATGCCAACAGAAAAAAAAAACACCTTTGAGTGAAATTCAATAAGGTTATTGAAATTGAGAGTCGTTAAAAAAAAGAATGCAATGGAAAAGAAAGTAATAATAATAAGGCACAGGGTTAAAGGTTAATAAGCATTTCGGAGGTTTTCTCTCTCTCCAGTCGAATTCATTATATTTCCTTAGGTGCTAATACCTTTGGGAATTGTATGAATCTCTTCTCCCACATTTGCAGTTATGGGAAAATAGCAGGACAGACTGGGTTGTATTAGCCTAGGGGTAAGTTTTGCATTCCAAACCTCCATCTATGGGTAAATAGGATAGTCTGGGCTCTTTAGCCATGGTTGGCAACCAGACTAGGAGAAGGAAAACTCTGAATTCATATCTGGAGCCGGGGTCCCTAAGACAATTCAATGTCATGTTCAGTTTCGGCCTTGCAATTCCTGTGGCGACGCCGGTGTTATGTTGTATTGGTTTGTGCCTTTCTCTTGGACAACATCGGTGGGGTGGAGAGGGAGACGTACTGCATACTGTTGATCTTTCATAAAATCTGCTCTGGGGAGGGCATAACAGTTCCCGGGGCAGATCAATCGTCTCTCTATACGGATGCCGTATATAAGCCACTTTTTAAGGCGACCTGTTCGCTTGTCTTTCAGACGGACTGTGTTGTCGGATGTTACCATAAGGGAGAAAGTATTTAGTCTTATTGAGGCTTATGCACCCTGAACAACACGAGGAAAGGGAAAGTATTCAGTGGATTAATTATTTTGCGATATCGCGGAGATGAGTTGTTTTTGCGGGTGATTTGAATGAAGTCTTTCATTCTGATTTCGATCCCAGAGTGACGATTATGACTTACAATCTGTTGTTAAGTCAAGGAATGACTTGTTAATTTGAACACCTTCAAAACGAAACTACTCTGATTTAAACATCTGAGAGAACTATTTATGTCTTCAATCAGCATGGCTGATGCTTACCTCCAGGTAACACCTTCCAAATTCTCGAGTTAACGTTTTCCGCTGACATAAAGTGGAGAGATTATATTGAATCAATTTCTAGGTCTGCAGCTAGAAAAGTTGATTCAATGTATCGCGTTAGACAATTTTTCTCGCCCCGAATTAAACATTTATAAGTCTACTATTCGTCCAGGAATTGATTATTGCTACCAGCTGGTGATTCTGTTATATATCTAGATTCTTGATACAATACAAAGAAGAATCTGCAAAGTTATTGGTCCTTAAATGGCGTCGTTACTTTAGTTACTTTCCCACCACCGTAACGTAGATTCTTTGTACATTTATATAAATATTTTAATGGTAATTGTTCTGATGACTGGTTACTATATCTTTGAGTAGCAGCCAATATAAGAAAAGGACAACACTGATTTAAAAAACAACAACAATGGGACAAATAGCTTCCCCACCCTGTAACCTGCGCTTCTAAAATCATGACCAATTTGGGAGGCGTTCGTCCGAAAGGAGTGAGAAGGCTCTAGATTTGGATTTGAATTTGGAGCTAAAGATTTGTCATCATTTGCAAAATCATTCCAGTCACAGGAGCACTACATGGAGTGGCTGGTGTAAGGAGAGATCACCTGACGGAGACCATCCATCTTTAGGCTGGTTATGAATTCAGGGGTTTCATTTACCTAGACTAGTTGCCAGCTCAAGGCGAAGGAGCCAATCTATGAAACATGAAACATTCTTGCGACGTTGAAAAAGTTTTTACGACATTACTGTGACTTTACAATCTTGACACCAAACTAATCCTTCATCCCCGACGTTGAGAAGAAGTTATGATAACGTTGTGAAGTGTTGTAGAAGAAATGTAGTAGTTGTTGTTGTAGAAGAAAAGTTCCGCCCTGGTTAATTATAAGATTAAAAAAAAACAACATTTTTTTTCACTGTATTGAATGTATAGAATTTTTAACATTTCTTTTCGTATTCTTATATTGAGAATCATTAATTTAAATGTTGAATGCAGGGTGTAATATCTTTTGAGTGTTTTTTCATCAATTTTCTTATAATCTAACATTATAATACAATGTATTTACATCGTCACAATGTAACGCTGGGGGTACGTTGTGAAGAATATACAAAAGTTTATACAACTAAGTAATTCAAAGAAATTCAAATTCAGGGATGAGTGCCACTTTCAGCGGGAGAATAAACTTTTTCTACAGTAAAAGAAGTCACATATAGTGTGATATCGGTTAAAAGATGCTGAGATCTGAATTCAAATCGATATGAATTCGAACTGGGCAAGAATTTGAACACAGCCGAATCCAAACTTGCCCAGAATTCGCACTATGCTGGAATTCGAACTCGGCGAGAATTCAAAATGATCGGAATTTGATCTCGGCTGGAAATCTAAATAGACAGGAATACGAACTATTCAGGATTTCGAACTCATTGCAATTCAAAGTTGATCATAATCTGCACTTAATCAGGCAAAATTCGAACTCGACCAGAATTCGAACTCGGTAATTTGTAGAGTTAAATTTTAATATCATTTTAGTTTGTAAGCTTTTCCTTTTTTTAAACCGTATTTTTTAAAGCATCTTTACACTGATTTAAAAAAATATGAAAATGTTTTCTCAGTTGCATAGATTTTTGGATTAAAAAAAAAATGTAACTGTACTATATTATTTATATATTTATTGTTTTAATTAAAGCAATTGTAGCAGATGGCCACAGAGGAAATGGTGAAGGATGGTCGACACCTTCTATCCTAGACCGAATTAATCTGATTCACGACCCATTCATTCATTACAATTTGCTCATTAAACATAAAAAAAACATCTCTCACCATTCAATACTCGACAAATTCACAGCGCTACCTTTCAAGGACAACAAGCCTTCGTATCCAAGTACCTACAATATAAAACACGATGAGCATCGATTGAAATAAATAGTTTTTTGCATGTAACTCTTTTCTACGTCACACAAAATGAGCTACATAGAGATAAACAAACCGTCAATATTTATATAGTGAACTCTTCTGGTGACGTTGTCTTTGATCTCTGTGTAGTAAATTTCTTAGTGATGTAGTCGAAATATATCCTTATGTAAAATCTAGTCAATGAAATTTTATAATTACCCCAAAATGAACTAAATTTTACTCGTTGTGGTCTAGGAATTATTGGATATAAACAATAAAATGTCGAACAACAAGATTCTTGATATTTAGTATATACATTATTTACATTAGCATTAGGGCCCTTGCTCTGCTGGTATTATCACAACGTTTCTGCCGTTGTGCCCTTTGGCCTTCATCAGGGTCTTGTTGATATACATAACGTTCAGAGAATTTCGAACTGAATTTTTTTTTTTTTTTTAATGTACGGGGGTAGATTGATCCCGTTCTTCTGGCGATAACTCTTGTTCTTGTAACGGCATTCACCCAGTCTGTCCTGCTATTTACCCATAGCTGGAGGGAGAAGAAAGAGGATTCACACCTTTCCCAAGGGTATTGGCACGTAAGTGAATGTAATGGATTTGGCTGGAATTCCTCAATCCAAGTCGCTATCCATTACTCCACCGGGCCTCCTACAATCTCGTATCTCGTTTGGTTCTTATTGACTATCACAGTAATTTCATGTTTTGCTACCAATTGGTCTAAGTTGGATTAACTGATACCGAGGCTGAACTCACAATTACAATGGGAACTAAGCAGTATTAAGTAAGAACAAGATGGAATATCCGTATACCGGGTGTAACAGCAAAATTGTCCAAATCGTGTAATAGCATAATTATACATCTCACATACCTAAAAATACCCACTAAACTAATTGAGCTTCTTTTTTCCAGGTTTTCAAATAAGACATTTAGCCATCTTGACATCATTTAACGTAAGAATCAATGAAAAATCCTTTGAGTCATTCAGCTAAAAAGAGAGCAGGTTAAAATTATTTTGTGTCAGATCTTCCAAACTGAGCAATGGGGAGAGAAAAAAGATCATTCCTATTTTCAGTGATAGTACCAACATTCATACCTGGCTTCCATCTTCAAAGTCCATTCAAGAACCATCAAGATGACAGTGAATAAGTCTAAAAAGAGGGAAAAGTAGAGAGGAAAACTGGATCAGGAGGTCACAACAGGAAGAGGGATCATCATTTCAAATTAGAGCTAAAGAGATTGATTAGAAAATATCCAGCTCAATTCATAAGACTTTTAGCACGTGAGAGAGGAGTTTCACCTATGATAGTCCAAAGAGCAGTTAAAAAATACTTCAGAATGAAATCGTACGTGAAACTTGTGAAGTATTTTGTTACTCCAGAACATAGAAGGTTAGAGAGGGTGAAGATCATCTTGAATAAGTTGGAAAATGATCTTAGAATATATATATATATATATATATATATATATATATGATTGAATTTTATATCAATCCTTCATGAGCTCCCGATCCTTAGCAATGATTAATTAAGGATTAAGATATCATTTTTGTTTATGATCGGTTTCATAAAATAGAGATTAATTATAGATTCCTTTTGTTCAAAGTAGAGTCAATAGTATTATAAAAATCTCGGAGAATTCCAGTAAGTTACAACGGTTTAAAGCTTAACACGAACAGAGGTAGATTTCTAAATGAGTTCAAATTTCGAACACGTTCGAATACCAGTCGAGATCGAATAGCGTTCTAATTCGAATTCTGAAGTTTGAATTACGGTCAATCTCGAATTCTAACCAAGTTCGAATTCCGAGAGATTTTTTTAATGAGGGCGGAGTTCGAATTCTGTTCAATTTCAGATTCCGGCTAAGCTTGAATTTCCACCGAGTTCGAATGTCAACTGAGTTGGAATTCTCATCGTATTTAAATTCTAAACGAGTTCGAATTTCGACCTAATTCGAATTCCAGTCGAATTGAATACTGGAATATTTCAAATTCCGTCAGAGTTTGAATTCCGGGCGAGTTTGAATTCCACTCTAGTTATAATTTCAACCTATTTCTTATTCCAGCCAAATTCGAATTCTAGTCAATTTAGAATTCTGGTCGAGTTCCAATTTCGATCTAGTTCAAATTTTGGACAATTTTGCTGTTACGCCCGGTATATGAACAGCAAAAGGAAAACACCCCAAATCTTTAAATTAAATAAAGGGTCAGTTCGAAATGACTTGAAAGTTATTCGGATGAAAAGAGTACAAAGGTCGAAATGTTAATGACAACAAATATGAGTACTGTCTATATTTCTAAGATGAGGTATTGTAATTATTGTCCTGACACATGGCTCAGTGGATAAAAGTGTTGTTTGAAGTAATTCAGTGACTTGACCCAAAGAGATGTAAATTCAATACCTGTCTACAGCAGAGGTGAATAAAAATTTGGAGAGTTGAGTTAAAGGGGAATAACTCATACTGGGATATTTTATTACGTGATTATTAATTCAATATAGCTTCTATTTTTATGATGTAAAAAAGTTGTTTATGAATTTTACTTGTGTTATTGACCAGAAAAATTGGACAATTAACCTTGCAGTTGGATAGTTTAGTTTCTGATTGTAAATCTACGAAAGAGTTGTGACACGTAATAAGATAGCTATAACAATATCGAGTAATTATCACCGTCTATTATCAGAATACGAGATAAGAATGTGATTTAGAGATTTTCAAAACTGCCGTCGTGGTTCGTGAGAATGGAACAGATGTGAGGTCATAGGAGGAATATAAAAGAGGTACGTGTTGGTGGGACTCTCTAAATCTGTATTTTGCAACTTCGTGAGGTAAGCTTCGATTTTCGCATTTTTTTCTAACAACAGATCAATTACTCTTTGAAAAAGATATCCAGGGACTCTCACAGATCACTTATATTGATCTTTATCAGGTGTGAATTCGTTGTACTGTTACTGCAATGTAGTATTCCAGTTAGCAGTAAACGAATCTAAGGAACCGAGTTCGCATATCATCTGAGGCAGCTTGTGATCCGTTTGCCCTATTATCCTTAGCAAAGGCATGAATCCAATATTTTGAACTTCGTTCCATCAACAGAGATCTTGACGAAAAATGTTTCGTCACTGGCTTACCACGAACAGAGTGGTCGAGTATTTACGCAAACCATTCTCTCACAATTTTGACACTTGGTGTGAATAATGTTTAACGAGGCTAGTATGGTTGACTAATTCCTGAGATGAAATTTTGTAACTATTTACATTATTTAGATTTTTCGGTCTATTGTCCTCATCTTTGTTGTGTCCGCAAGGAAACACAGCCCAGTCGAAAAAATGGTTGGTTGAAGTAATCCATTGACTTGACTCAAAGAGTTGTGAGTTCAATACCTGATCACAGCGGAGGGGAACAAAAACTTAAAGTTAAAGGGAAAGAACTGATACTGAGATATCCGGAAGAGGCATGGCACATGGAACTAGAACAATCTACTCCGGTGGACGAAATAAGGGGTTCGGTTCGAAATTCCAATCTTCTGAAGAAGGCTGGAGCGTACAACGGACGAACCGTTGTGAATATGACAACAAAGATAGGGATAACAGTCCAAACAATATAAATACTACTAAGTAGTGAGTATGATTCTCAATGCAAAATTCGACATAACCTAACACAGTTTTACATATCGTAAAGAAAACCCAATAACATTGAATTAATTTTATTCGAATTCTAGCAATTACAAAGAAATTATGCCTTAAAATGATTCTTTTGAATGTCTATTAATGGGGAAGGTATCTCTTGTAGGCTTTCAGATGGTTAGTGTAGCCAATACGAAAGACTTAATTTATTCATCAACTGGCAACCAGCGGAGGTTCTAGTCTTACGGGGTTGTTGCTTTTTTTCTACACACTTTTGCGAGTTGATTTAACGAAGTGGGGTTACCTGATAGATTCTGTGTTACCTTGTTGATTATATCTGTTTCCCATTGACGGTAGAAGATGTGGGTCCTTTTCAAGAAATCCTTCAGTGGACCCTCACTTTTCCTTCTCCATTATCTTTAATCCTTGCTAAATGACTAACCAATTGTAATTGAGACATTTGTGGCTCGAACTGAATCTTGTTTCTCAGTGTAAGCGATAAAATCATTCCAATGTGATTCTAGAATGATATGGAGGCAAAATTGATAGAATCACTCGAGTAAGTGTTTCTGTTATAGAATTCATCACCTTATAAAAGCATGGGCATTACAACGGCTATTTAGATGCTTTTGTGTTTTTCACGAAGATACTGTTTGTCAAGATACGTGTACATCGTCCAGCAAGTAAAATATTTTAAAGAGCAAATTTTAAAACTACGGATTACAGTTCGAAGGAAATTATAATAAATAAAAAAAGAGTGCACGCTTAGATTTCATTCCCGTTCAAATCTCGCGTTAGTATCACTAAAACAAGAACTTTGTGACAGATATACACTTGTAAATTTGGAACAGATGTAAATATAATTTGGTATTCTATTTATATTTCACGAATATGTTTCATTCCCGTTCAAATCTCGCGTTAGTATCACTAAAACAAGAATTTTGTGACAGATATACACTTGTAAATTTGGAATAGATGTAAAATATAATTTGGTATTCTAAATCGCTGAATTTATACAGACAAAATGGCGGAAATCTGAAATATAAATCAAATAATCATCTAATCAGACAATTTCTTTTCATAGAAACAAAACTCATTTTCTCATAAACTAGAAGTTATTTTTAAAACACGTCTCGTGCAAATTTACTTTTTAAAATATATTTCCAAAGATGTTAATTTTTATCAACGTATTCGATAAGTTTGTTTAATCGCAAATATATTTTTGTTCGATCATCATAATGTTCGATTCAATACAGCAAAGAAAACAGAGGTAGGCTGAGACATTTTCCGTACTCTCCTTAATCTCCAGGTCTTATCCTATCTGATCATTACTCATACTGGAGTTTATACTTATCTTAAATACTCTATTGCGTGGTATCACATATATATGGTTCAATAGTACCAACCGTAATTACCCAACATTAAAAAACAAAAATAAAGAACGTCTAGGGAGTACCTGGAATAACGTAGATTATTTTTTTTTTTACAAAGAAAACATTCATAGTTTAGCAATATGTTACATGCTCTCATGTCAGCATGTAAAACAAGTCTAGCAAATATTATAAAAGTCTTTCTTTACTTGCAATTCGAGCACATCATAATCACATCATAAAAGGTCATGATTTCCTACATGGCATAGGAGCATCTACTCTTCACAGCGTCTATCTCCAAACTTCTCTTTACAGACTGTCGGGTCTATTTTTGGGGGGCTGTTAAAAGTCACATGGCTGGTTAAACGCCGTGAATACTAATTTGGGAAGACGAAAAAATATTAACCTAACACGTTTCCTAAAATTTACGAAAAGATGGCAACTACACTCTTTAAGACTTTTTCAAAATCAATGAACATTGTGAATGATTGGGACATGGTTCCTGATAATAAGTTAACATATGTCTATGAATATATTCTGATTAAACGTGAAGTTTTTGAATTTTTTTTGTGTTGCGTTGTAAATAGGAAAGGTTGACACAGATATAGAAAGTAAGAAGTAGTTTATTCTGGAGAATAATACGATACGCGGTTGAGAACACAAACTAATGTAATAAACTGTTAATCATTAATTTCTAGGTATTTACCCGAGACCTCTCCACAAGGTGGGGTGTGTCACAAGGCCGTTTTTTTTTTATGTGGGTCTTTCCAAGCGAGTACGCGCATGAAAAACATTCCCCGTAGACCCTGCATATACGTAGGCTACCTCCCCAGATGAGACTCTGTCCTTCGGCATAGTCTAGTCTGGGTTCCTCTCCGCCCGAAGGCAGAGATTCGACAAGTAGAGTTAACTGTAATTGTTAACTCCTCTCCCTCGATAAGGTTATTTCGTTATAAATTTTGGTCTATTCTGAACAGATCAAAAAAGTTATAATTTGTGGCATACGCATTAATTTAATACAAACAACTGTTTTTCCTAAGAACAGTCATTTTCTGAAACAAACTTTTACGTGGATTCTTGAATATTACAATCTTAACTTCTCCAAGTCAATCGTTAACTTTCCTCATTACATCCTAACATTTTTTTCTTTCATGCAGAGGCAGACACCATTAACTGCTACCATTTTTACAGTAAGCCTCTACTTTGAGAGGCTGTCGAGCCTTTTTTGTGAATTTCAGTGTAAAAAAAAACGTATATTTAAGCGAAGCCATAATCAAGTAATTTGTTGACTTTTTTGTAGCCAGCAGAATGAAGCTTTTCCTCGTATTTCTTCTCGTGGCCAGCTGCCAGGCTATCGAACTCTTCGACACTTCCAGTAAGTATTAAAACAGTTTATTGTAGGAAAGAAATTAATTCTGATGAATTCATTCTGATTATTCAAAGACCATAAGAATAAATTAACAAAAAGAAAACAAAAAGAAAAAAAATGCCCGGATTTTAAATAATTCTTTTGCATTTTAGAGACAAATCGAAATTGACATGAAAGAATATTCCTTTAGATATCAGAACAAAACAACAAACATTAAACACGAAATTTCAAAAAGTATTGGAATAATCTTTTAACGGGAGATTTTTTGCTGAAAAATCCATGTTATCTCCTTTATGATGTACAAACATACAAAAAAAAATCACGTAAAATTCTTATATCGCTCATCTATAAAATGATTTTAGTGTCACTTAAGAAGATAAAATACTTTAAAGTGTTTCTTGTAAAGAAAAATATTTTTAAGTTAATCTTGAAGAGAGAAAATGTTTTAAGTGTTTCAGGAAAAGATAAAATGTTTTAAAATGTCTCTTGAGAAGATAAATTGTTTTAGTGTCTCTTGAGAAAATAAAATGTTTTTAGTGTCTATGAGAAGATAAAATACTTTTAAGTGTCTCTTGAGAAAATAAAATGTTTTTAAGCTTCTCTCGAGAACATAAAAGTTAAAAAAATACTCGATCAAATTTAGTTTATTTAAAAACTTTGTTTTCTTATAAAGATAACAGTTAATATTCTTTTTGTGTCAATGAGAACAGCAACAGGCAGTTGTGGAGAGCTATGATCACCCGAACCTTGCATTTAATGGCCTTTTTCTGTAGCTTAGAATCATAAGGTCTTGTTAAGAGAACTGAACAGAAAATCAAACATTCTTCTGTGTGTGAATCTTCTTTTCTCTTTCATTAATGGCAGAGTTAGAGTTAATAGAATTGTGTCGTCATTTTTTCTGTTTCATTACAATTTTTTTTATGTCATAGACTATGAGGCGTCGAAAGAGACCGAGTTAAAGAAACTATTGGACGCTGCTGAAGAGGAGATGTTCAAGTTATTGAAGAAGGAATATCCTAATGAAGATCCCAAGTAAGTAATGACTTTAAAATTATTTAGTCTACACGTAATGAGGACCGTAGAATAAGTGATAGTCTGAAAGTTCTTCGCTATAAATCTAGTTTGAATTCCATTGAGATTCGAAGTACATGCTGGCTTTAAAGATTTGTTTTATTTAATGAGAGTTCCACTCCACAGGGTAGATAACCCTTACTTATATGAAAGCCTTAAATCAGTAAATATTGAATGACAAGTTAATTCTAAAAACAACAGCCACCTGCGTTAATGCGAAGCTCTTCAGTAAAATGAATGGAGCACTCCGGCTGATTGACATTTGTTTTCATTTGTAAAAACAATACGCTAGATTTAGGTGGTCCGTTCTATTGAATGGAGATAGCTTAGTCGTAGAAACTGTGACTGACACCAAATCTGTTCGGTTTCAATCCTGGCTTGAGGCGTTCGGATGTTTAGTCGCATTGAAGATCTGTTGAATAGCGAAATGCTATTGTCTGCGAATGGCATATATATTTGGGCAGTAATACATATTTTATGAAAGGTGTGGTCGGTGAGTTTTTATATAATTTCTCATGTGTATGCATAATTTTTTTCTTTTCAGGACATAAATTATATAAAAGTTTTCCGAATGTTTTCCAAGTGATTCGGCTATACTTTTAGCCATTTTCAAGGATGCATTTTATTTTACTTTTAACTGAAGATAGAGAGAGAGAGAGAGAGAGAGAGAGAGAGAGAGAGAGAGAGAGGGAAAGAAAGAAGAGAGGCTTCTTAATTTCAATCCATTTTGATTTTTAAAAAAATTCCTAGATGGGAGACCGCTTGGGAATACCAAATGCTGTAAACTTGGATGTGCGGGTGGTGTAATGTATAATGGCTCGGAATTTTTATTCGTAAAGACGAGCTCCAATTCAATTTAGGTTCGTTATATTGACTTACTAGCAGCATGGTCCGGCGTTGCCCGTGCTTAATTCAAAAATCGTACGACTCATACAGCAATCGCTATCACTTGACTTAAAATATTTTTGCCCTTCTTTGCCTTTAAAGGAGTGCCCTTTGCTGTGCTGATGTTGCTACATGCCTTACTTCTTGCCTATCTCACACTGCGAATTTTTTCTAAGCTCTATACTAAACATTAAATCTGTTACGAAAAAAGAATTAAACAAAATGAACACAAAACGATCAGCTTTAAAAAAAGGACTCGTAACTGGAAAAATCGAATGAAAAAAGAATGTTAAAAACAAATACTTTTTCACACCCAACCCAGTTCTGCGGAATCAGAATCAACGTTGAGTTTAAACAAGCGAATGAGCCAATTGGAGTAAAGTGCCATGCGGATTTAAATTTTTCCCACTTATGACGAATGCAGCCATCGATTTTTTGCATGCTAGCATGCTAGTTAACATTTGTGTCAGTCAGCTGTTGGCTCTCACGCTGGCCAATAGAATCTTCCTGTCTATTCGTTGCAGCCAGTTGGCTCTCACTCTGGCCAGTAGAAAATGGCCGCAAACTACATGAAAACTGCCGTAGAAGCATGAAAAAAATCGATTATTTCCACTATCGATGGGAGTTGGGAAATGCAAAGTCAGTCTTAGCCTTCCCGCTAACTTGGAGCATGTGCATGTACATTTTGGTGTAAATCCGTCGAAAATTGCGGCCGTGCATTTGTTACACACACACACACACACACACACACACACACACACACACACACACACACACACACACACACACATCCTCCCTTATTATATATATATATATATATATATATATATATATATATATATATTGTATTGTATTGAGCACTTTTTATTATTTTAGCTTTTAATAGGGAGAGCTTTACCTTTGTTTGTGGTAGATGCTATTTTCAGTGCCCTAATTATTTTATTAGATGCTTTTGTCAGTATTCTAATTATTTTATATTCAATGTTTTGGGTTTTTTTAAAGCATTTCACCCCAAGCAAGTCAGAAGTGCCATTATCACACAGGGGTTATGGAGAGGAAAATGAGAAAAAAGTGTGGGTGCAGTGGGGATTGAAGAAAGGAAAAAGAACAGGTATCAACGCAACAAAAACATGGTGACTGATGTTGCATTTAGGTTTTTGATGATTGTAGTTATCAGGGAAGCAATTGAGAGGAATGGAGTTCCAATATGGAGAAGTGCGAGGAAAGAAACTGTTAGAAGGGCGGTTACATTTAACTATTTCAACATTTAAAAGTTGGGCCCTAGATGCCAATCTAGTAGTACACTTAAATTAATGAAGTCAGGGCACTAGAGAAAAATACTCATCAGTGCAGTAGCCATGAAAATATTTGTAGAAAAGACAGAGGGAAGCCACATCACGTCTGTGAGAAAGCGGCTGAAGTCAAGAAGCTAATTCAGTACCGATTACATTACAGATCCTACTTTAGATTTTTTTGAGAATATTGCACTAAGGGAAAATTTTATGGATAAAACTGTGCAACCAGTAATAAAAATCACAGAAATGCAATCTATGTTGTTATTCATTTAAACATTATCATCATTTAATAGTAATAAAAAAAAATATATATATAATATATTTAAAGTAATAATAAAAGTAATAAACGTAATAGACAGATATACACATATACAATACACACATACATACATATAAACTTACCTAGTTACAAACGTAATACATAATTTTCAGTGTTTGATGCAAAATAAATGTCTATTTTTAAGACTATATAAACTTATTTTAATTTTTTTCCTCGAGGCATAGTTTGCATCTGTTTATATATATATATATATATATATATATATATATATATATATATATATATTACGATCAAATATTGATAGGAATGCAAGAGAATGATAGGATAAGGGACAAATAGGAAATCTTTATAAATCTGACATGCTTTGCTTTTATTAACACTTGAGATGTGGAGGTTTATTTCCCACGAGGGTCGGCCAGGTGAAGGTGAGAGGGGGAGCACGTTGCGGCGTTTACTCGTTCCCCCACGAGAATGAGATGTGACACAAGGTCGGATTAATGTGGGGGACCCGAGCGCGTACACTCGGGCAGGGACAAAAATTTCCCTCGAGATTTATTTCGTATAAATACAAAATTGTGGCACAAGGCCGAAAAAGGGGAGGGGGTAAAAGGCTGGTCTTCACTAACTATCTTATACCTAGCTAATTTGATTTACAATTTACTCATTCACCATAAGAACTCGTCCGTCACCAATCAATCCTCCATGCACCATAATACCACATCCACTCTAGAGAGACCTACAAAACGCGCCCCGTGTCATAATAATTTAATGATACTAACACATATGTACAAAATTCTAAGATGAAAAGATGAGAGGGTGAGGGAGAGATGAACCCAATAACGAACCAAAATATTAACACAAATCAAATTAAACGTTAACTGATGTTAGTAGGGCCCGTCCAACCCTCAAAAGGCAGGGAGACCACTGTATTCTGCCCATTTGAACAAAATCAAGCAGCTCTCTCGCTAAGGGAGTGGGAAAGGTGATAAAAAAATCATACGGGCAGGGGAAGTATAAAACTAACCCAGTCGAGATAGAAAGTCGGGGGCCAAAAAACAAACTGGGGAGGTTGGAAATCTCAGGCTGGATCATAACTAAAGATGTGGCCGGGGTGCAGGCCGGGAACAACACTTACATTAACTAGGTACACCAAAGCTTGTCTAACCTAACCAAGGGGAGGGCTTCGCAGGAAACCACCCCGATGTGACGTAAGTTGACCTAAAACAGAAAATCAAGGCTAACCCCGTTCATACGAACCAAGCTCGCCTCAGTCACCCACCTTTCGTTGAAGACTGTCGAATGCAAGCGTTTTCTATCAGTTCTAATCTTCATCTTGAGCTGATGCTCAAAGAATCGGATCAGATCCTGATGAGAAAGACGGATACCCCGCAAGACTTCCTCCTCCCGCGTCGTCCATATCACCATTCAGGCCGTGGCTAGCAGCATGAGAAACACCATCCGTTTCACCCCGGGGGTGACACATTGTCACACGCGTATGCGCGATCAATGGGCACAAGCTTTTCGGGGGCGAGACGAGCCGTCAGCTCGCCGACATGGTCCCATAAGGGGCGGACCCGGGGGCAATGGTAGAAGGCGTGCGAAGCCGTTTCCTATTCCCCTCTCGTGGTGGAAGAAATCGGCTGTGTTTATGGCAGCTGATGTTAGCATCGTAGCTGGTTGGCAATATCTTTTGGTTTATGACTAAAAATTAACTTTCGCATTTTGACTTTACACATGGTTTTCATTTGGACACCATGTGTATTTAAAGTAGTTTCCAGTTATTATTTTTAGTTAGGAGGACTTGTGTATATTTTGGTTTCATTGTTTACTTTTTGTGTATCGTTCTCTTATAAAAAACGCTGAATCACCGGAACTTAACGGCATTCGGACGTTTGAGTAGCCGGCAGTAACTTCCGGCCGGGTGCGATACACTTAACCGTGCTTTCAAATTGATTTCGTGCAAAAACAATAGTGTTTTTCCAATTCTTGGCGCTGTCGGGGTAATTTTACTTAGTCCTGTGAAGTTTTGTTGAAATCGGTTGAAAAATGTAGGAAATACGATCCCATATATAAACGTACACACACACACACACACACACACACACACACACACACACACACACACACACACACACACACTGCGTTTTGTAATAAGTAAGATGCACAGATATCCTTGGGAAAGGAATGAATTCACCTCTTCTTCCTCCAGCTATGGGTTAATTAGTAAGACACGTATCACTAAAACATTATTATCTAAAACAATTTCTTACATTCTAAAAGAATTTTTTGGCTTTAAATAACCTTCAAAGTGTTGATAACCCGTAAAAAACAAATCAATCAATCTATAAAAATATTCCAAAATGTCAATGTAATGTCAGTCGTCATCTTCCGTCTACTTAATTTCCTTTCTTTTAGCGTCCGCTCTCCTTAATATTGTTTTTTTCTCAGATTCTTTCACAATCAGTAACTCTCGTGCATCTTAGTGGCTTTATTACCTTACTTGAGGTGAAATGAATAAAACAAATTAAAAAATGGGTCGAAATAGAGTAATATAAAATAAGCTTAGCATAGTTTGGCAAGTTACACAAGTTAATGTCTGCAAGTATAACTTAAGCATAGTTCTACAGCATGTGTCCTATGACACAAGGCCAAACTAGTTGGATATCTGTGTGAGGATTGAACTCAAAGTAATTCTTTTAAAGTCATTTGATCTACACCCAACCTTGACATGGGTCCCAAATACAGGATACCCCCCTAATCTTAACTCTAATTTCAGCGAGGGATATAAGTAATTATTTTCCGGGTTACAAATTATTATTAAGTTCAGTCCCAGGGGTGGGGTTGTCCCCACAGACAATGAATTTGCCTCGACGCTCAAATGACAATAAATATTTCTGGAGGCAATTATGTGGAAAGCAAGAATGAACGAATGAAAGTATGAATTAACGATATACGTATGTTATGTATGTATGTATACATGTAAAGAGAGAGACAGAGACAGAAAGAGAGAGAGAGAGAGAGAGAGAGAGAGCGTAGTTTGATCAAATTGTCTAGAACCTTGTGAAGTTTAAACTCTTTACACATCGACTTTATTGAATAAATTTACCCTTTAGTATTTCAAGATATTTGTAATTTTAGTAAATATATCTGTTAAATTGAGATGTCAGTGTTTTCTGTTTTTTATTTGTGCCTAATTTAGACAACAATTTATCCATCGCACTCTGTATTTCAATCTCTTTTCCCTTTAAGAATCAATCTCGCTACCCACTAATAACAGTCTCCTAGACTAACTTGTTAACCATTGCCATAGAGATCCAATTTTCAGTGTTTTATGCAGCGAAATAGAACAGAAATTGTTATAAAGCAATTAAAAAAATATCAACATCTTCGTTTTTCAAGTCCATGCCTACAAGTTAGGTGTTCTTTCCGACGAGCATACACATCTTTGTTGTTTTTATTCCATCATTTCAACCGTTTTCATTATCCAACCTTTTATACGAAAATTGTTTATAGAAATGATTCTTTTTTCTTTCCCCTATGCAGAGTAAAGATTAGTTTAGTCTGTTGAAAGGACATATATAATAGTGAAAGATTGTGTTGCGCCAATCTTCTAAATGGGATTTCTGGACTTTCAGCTCTCGATTCTTTCTAAGGCTCCCACTCTGCTCTTCAATTGAACTGACATACTTCTGCAGTGCTTTGGGCAAGGATTGAACTCTTAACTTCTAGGGATTTTATCCATGAGTCCGTTTCTCTTAATTTCAGTGCAAAAAGTCTCAAATTCCTTGTCTCTATATTATGTCCGCTCAAGACGTAGGTGATCACGGATCTCCCCATATTGTATTCCTTTATTATCTGTGAAGTGGCATGATTTCTTAGTAAATATAAAGTGTCTTACTGTTGTTTTATCAGCTTTGAATTCAGAGTAGTATTATCTTAAACTGGCTGCCAACCAAGGCAAGTCTATCCTGTTATTTAACATTGTGGCAGAAAAGATACTTTTCCGATGGGCATGTGTACGATAAAGCAACAGACTAAGCAGGAATTTGAACTCGGTTCGTCGAATCCATTTTCTTCGCCGATAATCAACACATACACTCTAATTCTAGGTTACAATAAAAAAAATGTTCTCAACTGATTAAAAAACAAAAATCGATTTTCAATATTTCGAACATCGACTGCGACAACGAAATTTCCAGGACTTAGAGTTGGTATTTCGTAGAATTTTCACAAAGGAAAAATAATTTAAGCAAATGGAAAGAATCTTTAAACTTTTCATTTGAATAAAGATGCTATTTTGTCAGGAATAAATAAACATACTGATAAAGATTTAATTATTTTCCCTTGCAGGGAACTTCAAGAATTTTCCCACCAGATTGCCATCCTCATCAAAGAGGAAGTCGATTCCGCTTTGGCTTTAGTTGATCAAGGAGCTGACATGGCGAAAAAGGTGACTGGAATTTATTAATGTATTACATAAAAAATATCAGGGTTTTTTTCAGTCATTTTCTGGAGTAACTTAATTGCATTTCCTAAATAAATCATTTGCAGTTCGCTTCTGTAATAATTCATTTATAATTTATTTCAATAACATATAATTTGCAATATATTTCTATAGAAATGAATCTATAATGTATTCTTATAGTGAATTGTTTTAGTGTTTACCTGTAATAATTCATTTGTAATATAACCCTTTAGTAACGCGTTTGCAACACATGTCTAGTAATTCATATGCAATGCAAATCTATAGTAAATCGTACCAAAACAATCTATAATAAATTATTTAAATTTAAAAGCATAATATTAAAGTTGTTTACTCAAGCCGTTTAACCTCACAAAACCTATCAATAATCTGAAAGCCACACAAGACTAACAATATCAAAAGCTACTCAGAACCTACTTACAGTCTGAAAAGTTATCTACAATCCCAAGCACCAGAACACCAACCTGTAAGATAAAAAGCTTATGTATTACTCTTAAAGCTTCATAAAGTGTGTCTATAATTGCAGAGCAATTGGCAAGTGTAATTGTCAGAAATGTCCAATAAACGCAATTGATTAATTTTACAATAAACAATAACAAAAGAAAGAAAATGAACAGGGCAAAATAATACTAAGAAAACAAAATATATATATATATATATATATATATATATATATATATATATATATATATATATGCAAGACAAAACCAGGTAAAGCAGCAGTAATTAGGCAAAAAGTTGACAAAGTAAGAATGGTATTAACGCACTAAAAGGTTGGCGACATGTGATCGTTGCGTCTTGACTTCAAGACGAGACAATAAAAAATACGGCGGAGGAGAACAACAAAGGTATATCTTATTGGCTAGAAAGAAATCCTAGCATGCATCTGTACAATTTGTCTGTAAATTTGAGGAGGCGGACGTCTTTACAGTCATTCCAAATAGAATGGAACCAACAATAATACATTGTTCATTAGATAATCTCTTAAATAATGAAGAATGTGTTTGCTTATTTATAAACCTAATAGACAGGATAAATTGAACTGAAACTTGATAATCAGAAGCATTTTCCGTTTCATGATTGCTATTAGCTTTTTTTGCCGCCACGACGACTATTTTGTGAAAATGATTCAAATGTATCTGAGGACACAATTATTTGAAACACTTGTTCTGTTTTCAATTTGGTTTGGTAATGAGTTATTTTGTTCCTTTGTTGAATGTATATGTTTTGATGGCAGCAAAAGTCATCATCATCATAAAAAGTTTTGGCATTCACAAATGAACGCGGTAGATGGATAGGATTTGCTGCAAAATTATTTGAAATATATCATTAAGCAGTATAGTTCATTTGAAATAATTATATTCTACCAATCCAATTTAAATACAATTCATATAAGTAAGAAAACAAATGAATCAACTTTTTATTAAACATTTCAGTAAATATTCTAGTAAGTTTTACTAGTC
This sequence comes from Acanthosepion pharaonis, assembly GCA_903632075.3. Taxonomy (NCBI): domain Eukaryota; kingdom Metazoa; phylum Mollusca; class Cephalopoda; order Sepiida; family Sepiidae; genus Acanthosepion; species Acanthosepion pharaonis. Next base: position 355,791 of record CAHIKZ030001212.1, read on the forward strand.
GGTAAGAAAGAAAATCATACCTAAAGTAATCTTTTTAGTGAAATTTTAGTACAATACATGACATATTTCTATAGTAAATAATTTAAAATGTATTTCTATAGCAAGTGATTTACAATAAATATATGTTATAATTTTCAGTGAAAATTTAGAAATTATACTATTGACAAAGAACCATATAAAATATTCATTGCATTTCTATCATTATCAGCTATCAACTTCTAATCAAATTAGTCATAATGCATTTCTATCATTATCAGCTATCAACTTCTAATCAAATTAGTTATAATGCATTTCTGTTGTAAATAATTTATAATTAATTGCTATAATAATTTCTGATGAATTTCGAGTAAATATATAAAGTACAATGAACCTCGACAGAATATTTAATTTTCCTCATTACTAGCTATGAACTTCTAAAGAAATTGATACAATGCATTTCTATAATAAATCTACAATTAATACTATAATAAAGTTTCGGTGCATTTCTAAAACATTATTTAAAATGAAACACTATAACATAATATACAATTCCTTTTCATAATTTTACAATGTTATAGCGAAAACTGGTGTGATGGAAAAAAAAACCTTTGGCTTTTTCTATCGAGTGTTCCATCGAAACTAATCGAGTGTAATCTGAAACTCTAACTGAAATGTATTTAACTTAAATTCACAAAATAATTTTTCGCTATATTTATCAGATTTGACTCGGGTGAATTTCAAGATGTGCAATCATAATTAAAATAAGGTATATCTATGGCACATATTGCTTTCGTCTTTGCCACTACCTAGAAAGATTGCACACTTACACGACTATTTTCTTTTAATTTTTTGTTCAGTTGACCCACAACATGTGGGAGAACCTGAAGAAGGCCGCTGTTGATATGATCGACGGATTGGAATCCATTCCCGAATCTGTCAATAAATTCCTTGATGACCTAAAACGGGATATTGAAGAGATGGAAAGTAAGTTAAATTTTTTCTTTGGCCCTGTTGCAAAGCACTTGATATGGATTGGCAGTATTATCTCCCTCGTAAATGGTTTAAGTGTAACTCCATCTACTACCATCTAATCTAATAATGTGTTTGTCTTCAGATCATGGTGTGTCAGATATTTACCTGGATGATCTCTTTGATCACATCACCGACAGAGTTGCTTACAAGGTGAGTATATTTTCCTTTTTATCAAATCTCTTTTTCTCTTTCCCTCATCTTGAACAGGGAGACGTCTCAGTGATTGGATTAGCAATCAAGCAAAAGCAACACGGGTTCAGCGTTCGTCCCGACACCGAAGGATTTGTGAATATTACATAGATAAAGGAAGCATTATTATAAACGCTAAGCTTGATACTTTTGTACATCTTTGTAGATACTATTAATCTGTGTGAGGAAGGAGGGATCTATCTATCTATCTATCTATCTATCTATCTATCTATCTATCTATCTATCTATCTATCTATCACAGTATGTTCACATCTATCATCTTATCTCTTTATCTCTTAAAATTAATTTGGGTAAAACTATTGATATATGTCACAATTGAGCATTGAAATTTCTTGCAACAATCATATTCGATAACATGGTGGCGATCATCTATCTATCTATCTATCTATCTATCTATCTATCTATCTATCTATCTTAAGAGCTAGCTAGCTAAACAACCACAATTATTCCTTACTTTTGCAATAAAATAAATCCATAGAACTCATTGAACGCTAAAATATTACCTTTTAACTTAATCATAACTTTATTTTTACCTTTAATTACGGTTTCCATTTTTCAAAATTTCAGCTCGAATATGGATCCCTTGAGAGACGTGACATCTGGGGTCAACTGAATGATACCCTGCATCGCATTATTGGTCATCTGAGCGGAAGGTTTAATGATTTGAAGGATTTCTTCCATAAATCAGTCAAGGCTGGAGCTGAGAAATTGCATCCTCATCTTCTTAACATCAAGAAACTTGCTGAAGATGTAAGAGAATATTTTTCTAATTATCAAGCTTTTAACGGTCTGATGCAAATCAAGAAGAAAGAAAAATAGTAATTACTTATATTTTAAAGCACTTTGACTTAAAACATCGCTATACCCAAGGTTTAAAACATGTGACTTTGTATTCTTCTACAAGGCTTTTAAAGGGGAGTTGAAGAGTATTGGAATTACCGTCAAGATTATGAGACATTTTGGTAAAACTAGCCATTTCCGTAAACAAGCGTTGATCTTTTTTTTATCTGTTCTACGGAAGAAGTAGTAAACTCATAGATGGACAACGGCCACAATATCTTGGGAAGAATAACATGCTAATAAATCCATGCCTTATATCGACCAGGTAAGCCAGACTTGTCTACTTTATCTAAGCATAATTCTAGGATGTCCTTTGTTTCCTGGATTGCGACAGAGTCCTTCAGGGTATTGTCAAATCAATTAACCAAGTTCTTGATAGGGTTTTGCTTTATAGTCGGGATATATTCACCGGACAATTTAAAACGATCCCTCTCTGATGTTTTTCCTTTTTTTAACACGAGTGACTTTGATTTGGCAACGTTGAAATTCATCCTCGCTCATAAAATAAGTTTCTCTAAACCTTTTAGCAGCCACTCGCGCCAATCACAGACGAGGATGTTATGGTCATATCGTCCATGTATGCACTTATTGGAGGTTGCCGTTGACCAGAACTTTTTAATAAAATTACTATCAATGATGCCATATTTTAGGGGTTTAATTATGTAAATACAAAACCCTATTAGTTTATTTCATTTAATTAAACATTGGCTTAATTCTTTAAGTCCTTAATGTAGCATAATTTATCTTCGCATTTCAGATCTTATGGGATACCAGGAACCTATAACTATGAAATATATCGAATACGTAACAGTAGCAATATGAGAAACCGATTTTAGAAGTTGGTTACTTCATGGAATATCAAGTTAATATGAATTTCTATTGCAAATAGAGAAGACCCCTTAAACTTGACAGAAATTGACTATTCATCAATTTTACCTGTTTTAAGAAGACAAATTGTGATTAAAAACTTTAAGAGACTATGTCTGCTTATCTTTTTTACGTATAGTATATAATATAGGATAGTATCTATTTAGTTTGTTTCTCTTTCCGAACGTACCTTGAAAAAAAAGGCTCTTTTAGAGTTTTATTCGTATAAAGCCGGTAAAACTAGCCGTACAACATATCGAATATACCGACCCCCCTATAAATCTTGCTCTGGATTCTATCTAATATATTCTAATCTAAACGTCTGTAAACCTTTCTGACCCATTTACCTTCCATTTTATTTTGATTAAACTTTAATTAAACCTCATCAATTCCAATTCTGATGAAAAACGAAATTGACATCACGTTTTATAAAGAATTGTTTTTTTAAAGGTTTTGCATTTTACTTTTTTTTTAATTTAAATGTAATTGATTTTTTAGTTTAATTTATAATTGATATGTTTATAAACCTGGTCGATCCATATTTAAATTTATTCGGATGTAATTTACTTGTGAGTGCCATATTGCGTTTGTTCTAGTTGAAGACGAAGATTGACAGTATAATGATTATTTTTCCCTTTCATTCCGAAACAATATATTCCTCTATCAGGTGTGACATTTTTCTTTTGAACCAAAGGACACAAATGAAGATACAATCTTTTATTAGCAATTCTCGCAGACTTTATTAGAACATTTACCTCTATAGTATAAAATGAGTGCATTTTCATTGAATATATATCGAAAATGGATATTTAGAAATCTAACATGTCGTTGTAAATGTTTTCGGATAAGTAAATCTGCCTTTCAGATCTCTCCTTTCCAACTGGTGTTTAAGAACTCCCAGTCGAAAGAATTTTCGCATGAGTAATTAAATTTACAAAGAAGCATGCATAAGAGTCATTTGTTTTTGACGTTAATCTTGACGTTAATCAGTGTTACAAAAACTCCATGGAATTTCTATAGCTACAGCTAGTGATTCAAGAATAGTACGCTTCAAGAATAATATGGATAAAATAAATTATTCTTTCTTGTGAATCAAACAAAAGAAAATCTGTTACGAAGACACACAGATGTCACAAGAAAATATCATTTCGCTGATATGAAAAATAATTGATTACATCCTATTTTAATTATATTTCGATTCTGCTACATTTTTTATTCCATTTACTTTGCTTCATTTATAATTTATACATCACTAGACGATTGATTAAGAAACTGGAATAACTGCCAAGTAGAACGTACTGAAGATTAAACAGCATCTAAATATGGTTAAAATAAATTACTTTTATTATTTATAAATCAAATATTTATTATTCTAATAGTTTAATAATTATTATCTAAATCGTTTTATAGACAAGTGTTTTGAAGAAATGACATACAAAATTCACTGAAAATAGTAATGCCAATTTTACAAGAATAAATATGCACCATTATATATAAAAACTATACACTGTCACCATGAATATCTGTCTATATATCTTCGTATGTAAAATACCTTTTTAACAGTGTATTCATTATCGTGTTTGTTTTTTCAGGTGTTGACTAACATAAGCGTAATAAGCAAGAACGTTGCCCAGCAGGCTCTCGAGTTTTTCAAACCATTCGCTCAGCAACTTGGAAATCTGTGGATGAAACTTGTTAAAAGAATCCATGACCGATTCCACATAGATATGCCTTCGACTTTTTAAGCCTTCTCAGCCGGATTTCATCTTTGAAGAATTTTGAGTCAATATGCTTCGTGCGAATAAAGTGTAAATAAAATTCACTGATGTTTCTTTGTCCTTTCTATTTTCTGTGAGCAAGAAGTTATTTCAGTAGAAAATATATACAAATTATGCAACAACAACAACATCAATAATAATAATAATAAACAAGGGGAACTAGCAAAAAGTAAATATGCCCACAGATATAACAAGGTAGCGACATATGTGCACTGGAAGATATGCAAGATGCACAAAATCGAAACCACTGAAAGATGGTATGGGCTCCAAACAGGCTCAGTTATCCAAATGGGATACATCAATTCAAACTAATAGGGAAATAAAAGCAAACGGACCTAATATTATCATAAAAGACAATAAATTCAGGAAGTGTATGCTTATTGACATAGCAGTATCATCTAAGAGAAACACCTCCATGAAAATTATCGAGAAATTGTCCATATACAAGGACCTGGAGATCGAGATTAACAGGATGTGGGGAATGAAGACTGAGATTGCGCCAATAGTAATCGGAGCTCTGTGCCTCGTGAGAAAAGGAATGGACAGTTTTAGTAACAATGTCCCAGGTGACATCAATATACAAGTTGCCCAGAAGATCGCCCAACTAAGAACATCTCATATACTAAGAAAAGTGCTATCAGTTAAGTAACAATTCTCTTATAGGACCTAAGAACCATAGTTTGGACCCGGAATACAAAGTAGGAAAGATAAAATACACAAATAATAATAATAATAATAATGTTTCTTTACTCAATTTCGGTTGCCTGGAAACACGCTTACTCGTCATTTTATTAAATACAGAGGAAGGCATATCTTTATTTTTAATCATTTAACTCTATTGTTGTAATGCCACAAAGAAACTTAGGGTTTATTGGGAGTGGAAGAAAATGAAAAGATTTAGTGAGGAGAAAGGAAGATAAAGGAGCAAGCTTCGGGAAGACAGAAGATGGTGACTGATGTTGCGTTTAAATCTTTTAAGATTGTAGGCGGCAGGAAAGTACAAAATCAGAAGAGAATTTCAGAATGTTGCCGGCATGCAAACATTAAATTTTTCCATTGCCCAACCCCTTACTCAAATTGTGGACTTCCCTACTCGTTTTCCTAGCCAAACCGATTAACAGACTTCACTACTGGATCTATTTCTTACCTCTTCTCGCTCTTGCCGAGCTTCGCAATACTATCTTCTTGGTAACTCGGAGAACGCTGATTCTCCTTGACGCCCCTTGGGCTGACAACTCCAAACTCCCAGTTGAAAATATCGGCACTGGGGTTTCTTCTTGGGTCAAAGCCGTCATGGACGCTTTCATCTTTCTCAGAACGACTAGGTGAAACCGCTGTCCTTTCCATGGTTCACACCAATATACTCGGGCACCATAACACACAGGAACCACTATTTCCGGCTATACCAGCGTGACAACTCTCGTTATAACAGGTGCTTATTCGCTACTTCTCGTAATAAATTTAGGCGAGTCATCGAAGGAGCTAAGTCCCTGCTTGTCGAGAGAATAAGGCACCGCATTGCCTCTAACAATTTTGGCTCTCGTGATTACTGGCTGTTCTGTAATTGGGTATTAAATAAGTGCAAAGTCTCTATTTCCCCCCTCTTCAATCAATCTGGGCTATTGTCATCCTCTATTAATAAAGCTAAATGCTTGACCCGTAGATTCTCCTCAAACTGTACTCTTGACTCATATGAAGTATCCCTGCCTAACTTCCCACTTAGAATTCAATCTCTGTTGAGTGATATTCATATAACTCTTTCCATGGTTTTTGCTTTCATCTCTAACCTTGATCTCCATAAATCATGTGGACCCGATGGTATTCTTGTAATTGTCATGAAGAAGTGTTGCTCCCGAACTGGCTCCTATTATCTCTAAACTGTATAATAAATGCTTCACTGCCTCCTGTTTTCCTGCTTGCTGGAAGTCATCGTCTGTTGTTCCAGTTTGGAAGAACTCTGGTGAACCGTCTGACTCATCCAACTATCAGCCTATTACCCTTCTATCCGTTTTCAGGAAACTCCTAGAGGCCCTAATCAATTCTGATTTGGCTTATCATCTCTCATCGCAGAGCCTTTTCTCAGACAAACAATATTGCTTTACTTTTTCCAGGGAAACTGCTGATGTACTGACGATAATTGCGGAAAGTGTCTATCATGCTCGAGATAAGAACGAGTTGTCAGGTCAAGGGACGTCACGAAGAAAATCCAGGGAGCTTGAGCTGTAGCATTGAACATCTCGAAAGCCTTTGACAGGATCTTTTCTTTGACAGGTCTACTCCAGAAGCTGAAAAGTTGCGGTATCTCCGGACATACTTTTGAGCTAATTCAGTCTTTCCTGTCAAATGGTGAACTGAAAGTTGTCCTGAACGGACACTCGTCTAGATCCTTTCGTACTAACGTGGGTGAACCCCAGGGATTCATCCTTGGCCCTACGCTGTTTTTAATTTTCATTAACGACCTTCCCGGTGATATCAGCTCTCAACTTGGCATCTACGCTGATGATACAGCCATTCATTCCTGCCTCGATAGTAAAGCTGATCAGTCCGAAAAGATCAAAATGGCAGCTGATGTAAGAAACGACCTCAAGACCGTTGTTAAATGGGGCAAAAATGGCTTGTCAGTTTTAACGTAACTAAAACTAAACTTGATTAATGCTAACCCGCAAGAAAGTGATTCATTTCGCCTTCTCAAGCTAACGTTTTCAGCTGACACGAAGTGGAAAGAATATTGTGAATTCATTGCTTGTTCAGTTACTAAGAAAATCGGTTTACTCTGTCGTGCGAGACAGTTTTTCTCTTCGGAATCTATCTTGCATATCTATAAGTCTACCAATCGTCCATGCTTAGAATATTGCTGCTATATATGTCCCGGTGCCCCTGCTATTTACCTTGAGCTCGTTGATAAGATCCAAAGAAGAATCAGCAATATTATTGGTCCTGATTTGGCGGCTCGTCTTCAGTCATTTGCCCATTGCCATAAGGTTGTCACTCTGTACATTTTTTATAAATATTTTGATGGCAATTGTGTGGATGAGCTCTTCGCTAAGGTACCTAGACTTTTTCAATTTAAGCGCAGTACTAGACTGGCGTCGTGATCTCATCAATTTGCAGTTGAGCTGGCTAGATATAACCGTAACTTCTATGCTAACAATTTTTTTTATCAGGCTTCTCGCTTGTGGAACTCCCTTCTGGCTCCTTTTAGTTAACTTTAATCTGCAAAAATTTAAGTGCAATGTCAATCGCTATCCGCTGTCCTCCTGATTACTCTTTTCTCTTGCTACTCTATTCATTACTAATGATTCTGTTCCTAATTCCTCCACACCCTGTAGCCCCTACCATCTTAATGGCTGTACTACTTTGCTTCGGGTGATACCAATAAAAAAAAGACATTATGGCGATCATTACAAACCCTTCGTTCGATTTTTGTCGAGTTAATCTTGAGATATCTAACCGAATCACCAGCTCAGATATGGCAGTAATATTCAATGTACAGTCGAATGGTAGATTTATAAATGGCAGAAAAACTAGCTAAATAAAATCTCCTCACTTCATGTCAGTATAAACGTGAGCCCAAGAAGGTGCAATACCTTGCTCTCCTGGAGGTTAGCATCAGCCATGCAGATCGAGGGTAAAAATCGTTCTCTATGATGACTAAAAGTTGTAAATTTGTTACCAGTCATTGAGATGACAGTAAATTGAAGACTGTAACGGAACGTGGCAGTAATTTAAGCATCTTCAAGAGTGGCCTGCTTAATTTCATTTCATGCGTTAGTATGAAATGGAAGGTGATTTAAGCCTGTTTTTTGCCGAGCGGGTGGCTCTGAATAGTAATTCCACGGACAACCATCTCTAGGATTTAGAGAGATTGTCTGGAAAAAGAAATATTATAACCCCAAAATTTTCAGTGTGCGAAAATACCTTGATAAAAGTGATCGGAGGCGAATAGCCAGAGTGGATCAATCTGATAGAAAGGCTACAATAGTCCAAATAACCACACCCTACAATAGGGGTACAGAGAAGATCATCCCTGAAAGCACAACATGACAATATATTGATCTTACAGCAGCGAAAAATCAAACCAGGTACTGTCAAATAATAACAAAAACATTGAGACTACAGATTCGCTAAAATCACAAAATTAGGAAAATACAAAGTCTGATGAATCTTTGATGAATCTTTGTTTTTGTTGCAACACAGAAAAGATAAAATAATAAATATAAATAACAAATAAATAGAGAAAATGAACATTTAACTTCACTTTAACTTTATTGGCATATGTAAGACAGTGAAGAAGTGGAGGGAGGAGAATCGTTATTGTCCGGATGGGAACCTCCACCACCACTACCACCACCACCACAGACTTCATAAAGATTTCAGGTAAGTCTTTTTCTAGGGTACTTTCCCTACTCTGTTCTTTTGTGCCACTAGAACCTACCTGAGATTGACTGGAACCGTCTCTAATAAAAATCTGTCCAGTTTATTTTTATCTTCACTTTAAAATTTGTCTGAAATGAGACAAGACATTATCATTAAACATGTTTACGACATGACTTCCAACAGCCTTGTTAGGGTGATGTTTTTCAACAAAGTTTTGTACCTCACTCTACTTTGGACACATGTTCTTAATTACTGAAGAAGGCAAATTCTCTCCTTTCTGCACTTCTTCCTCTGGAACTATTTCCTCAGCTGATGTTTGTTGCTAAACCAGCTGAAGGTCTTGGTGTTCATCAATGGACAGATATTCACTGTGGCCCTTTACTAACTTCTTCACATCCTGCCCACTCACATCCAAGCCCATTGACTTCCCTAAGAACACATTTAGATCTTCCTTTGGACCCTTGGTGGCTTATTTAATAGTAAAACTAAATAAAAAAAATACTATGTAAAATAAATATTTTCAGACTAATGCTTGGGAGATGTAGACTGAGTCACGCACACATATGATACTTTGTGTGGGAGCTTGGCTTGATGAAGTCACGCGGCAGCAAACGAACAGGAATGCATAGATCCGTAATGGATGGTTTTCATTGCTCAATAATCGAAGAGATGTACAATTTCCGAGACTTATTTTCGCCGATGAAAGTGAAGGATAACCAATTCGTAATATGACTTAGGTGCTCGATAACCATTTAAACCACCAAAGCTGATATTGCGACACAATAGATACGCGCATGAATTACGATACACCTGAAATCAAGATCCTAAATTGATTTTATCTGGGACGGAATACCTTTGTGTTTTATGACCATCAGTAAAGTCTAAAAATAAGATATTCTAAGCGACTATTCATAGTCTACAAGTTGAGAAAAGGGAAATAAAACAAGGAAATAAATAAATGGAAACTTTCGCGATCAAGTTCTACTTGACCGGAAGTTGTGGAATTGTAGACATGGTGATAATCGTGTCAATTTGTTCACATTGATGCAAACTGGAATCAGAACACAACATGGGGATGATTTGTCCAGCCAATGAAAGGCTAAGAGAAGCTCCTGGTTGTTTATTTATGATTCGGTATCATTCCAATATTTAATATTCTCTCACTTTACTATTTTTCCGACTCTTTCTCATGCGATATTATTGAATATTCCTAGTAATTGGTTATTCCATATCTAATCACCAAAGTTTTTTTTAAAAAAATCCTACAGTCATCTACTGAGATACTCCAGAAAAAATTCGCAATGTGAAAGTGATAGAAATAATCTAGATATTAGGCCTGCAATTGAAGTAGTTTTGAAATTGAAAATCTTTGAAATTTTATTTAATTTTATTCAATTTACCATGGCTACGTTGAATGAGCCTTTTGTCCTGTTTCCGACATCCGTAAGTCATTTGATATATTATGTAAAACTTTGTGTCTACAGTTGATATTTTCTGTATATTTTAAAAGTTTAATCAGCTCAGGTGTATCTTATTTTTTTTCTCCTGAAATGGCCAGACAGCTAAAATGTAAAAAGACTATGCACCAACAAACGCTAAAAATTACGTTTCCCATAATTTCTAATTAGTACGGCGCAAGAAAACAAATATTTGAATATCCTTCTTTTACCAAGAATACTTTAATCAGTTAGGCTTTTTGTGCCACAATATGTCTACGTTTGAAATGGTTTCTGAAACAACCAAAGCCAAGAAAGTCCAAAATAGGTTTATGTGGGACTTATATTCAACCACAGATTTTTTTGTTATTTATAACACACATATGCATATATATGTATATATAACATATACATATATTTATAACAAATCATTTATGACATATGAAGTTATATTTATGCACTAAATATATTGATAGTTATTATTATTATTATAACCTATTAGAATAATTGTTTGAAATATGCTACATTTCTTCTGTCCGAATTTCTGGGATGAGGAGTTATTATTTCCCTTATTTACCTGCGAACTGTTGTTATTGAGACGTTTCGGATGTTATTGCCTAAGTCTTCTTCAGGTACTTTTCTACCCGGATAAACTATAGAGAATTTCGAGCTGAATACTTCTTTAATTTAATGAGGTAGATTTAATCCTGTAGGAAAATAGTCACGTGGATTAAAGCAGGTCGGTTATGCGTTGTTTACATCTGTACCTCTTACCTCTTCCGAGAGTATCAGATTTTCTAAGCCCTCTTTCCTCATTATGTGCCATAGACAAAAGGTCTCTTCCTTATGTTAAGTACAGGTGATATTTTTGTTTACATTTTCTCTAAAACTTCGTCGTTGCTCACATGTTTGGTATTGTCAGCATCCTTCGGTAGAACCACATTTCTGTTGCTTCATATCTCGCCTTTGTCTGTGAGGAGATTTTCCATCATTCATTGCCATATAGGAGGACTGATATTGCATAACAATCCAGTACTTTTCTTTGTTTTTAACGAAATGTTCCTGTTTCTTAATACTCTGCTTTGCTTTTGAAAGGCATATTCCGCTATCGCAATGAGTCTTAGGATTTCACTGTCACACTTTAAGTCCTCTATTAGAACTCCAAAATCAAGTAAACCAATTTTAATATCTGGGAAGTGTTTTAATAGCGGAGGGAAAGTGCGATACTAATATCCTAAGACGCCTTGGGATAGCGAAAGATGCCTTCCAAAAGCTATTCAGAGTATTAAGAATTGTAGATACCAATATCAAACAAGTAAAACAATTTTAATATTTGGGAAGTATTTCCAATTTTTATTTTGCAATTGACGCTTAGTTCTTCTCGTTTGTTTTTTTTTGTTTTTTTTCACAATCTTCTGTAGATGGTTTTGTCTCCTTTCTGTGTCTGCTCTAGACACTGCGTCATCTGCATATCTTATTTTGTTAAGATTGTGGCCGCCAAAAATGAATCCTGTTAGGGCTTCTAATTCTCTCAGTGTAGCTTCACTGTACAGACTGAATAAATCCGGTGATAAAATACATATCCCTGTCTTACAACGTTTTCTATTTTTGTATATTTATTGATTTCATTTCCTCTTCGTATACAGGCGGTTAGCTGACAGTATGGGTCGTGAATTATTGTAATATCTTTCCTAAATGCATCAAGGTCACCTAGAAATTCCAACAGCTCTTTATAACTACAAAAACTAAATGAAGATTCTTAAAATAATAAAATATATTTATTTGATGTCTTGTGTAAAACATAAAATTTAAAAGCATTAAACCCATTTTTATTGATAATGACTGTCAGGCAAAACAGTAAATCTCAACCTTTTACAACGTTTACATATGTTGGAAGCATATTTAAATAAATCAATTCAAATTCTATCTCAGATTTATTACTAGAATTAATTAATTAAATTTAGTACTTAATTTCATTGATTATCAAAAACATGACTAAATTACTTAATTTAATTAATTAACTCTAGTAATTAATCTGAGAATTTTTTCCTTTTAGAACTAAAAAAAACTTCCCAAACTGATTCGAAATAACGTTTGTCAATAGTGACAAGTGAACATTTCGATAAATTACTTTCAATATTATAAAAAAAACAGTTTTGTAACTTTATAATTTATCATTTTGAAAATCTTTGGTGCATCAACATGTGAAAACAGATTTAGCTTGATGTTGATGAACTCACCGGTCGATTTTGACGCATGGAGACCCGACAACCTCATTCAGTTTTTATGTTTATGTCATACGTGATACTTCAGTCCGCTATTGACCTGTATACAAGTCTTCAAATTGTGTAATGGCGAAGACACTCACAGGAATATTTGATGACGCTGTTTGCCGTTGTCTTTTGTCTCTTAGCCGGTCAGTGCAACTGATACTACTACACTATCACAAATATCTCCAGTTATTTCTATCCAGGGCAACTCGATCCAAGTTAGTATGAGGCACATTGACAGCTGAGAGGTTACTCTCCAGCTTGTCTTTATACGTGACCATGAGTTACGACCGTCCAACAGTCTTTTATCCACTATCAAGCTGGCTATACATGACGACCTTAGGTATTCTGTCGTCACTCATCTTTGCAATATGAGCAGCCCAGCGATGTTGTGACTGCATCAGGAAAGTATCATTTCGATCAATATTGCATTTTGCGATAAGATCAGCATTGTATACCCTATATTATTAATATATATATATATATTAATAATATAGGGCATACAATCTTGATATAAGTTTTAATAATGCCCGTTAAAAGTGTAAATTTATATATATATATATATATATATATATATATATATATATATATATATATATAAATGAAGTTAATTGTCAGCGTTGAATTAGACCAGGAAACAGTAGTATTAAAAAGTGCTCAATGTACATATAAAAGGATAAAAATTTAACATGTACAGCTTTTAAGTATAGAAAATTAGAAAAACAACCGATTCCGATTATTTTTCTCCTTTAATTTGCACACATAGTTGGCTAGTTTAGTAGAATTACTATGGCTTTCTAGCTTAAAAGATGATATGATTGTACCACCTCTTTTTAAAGTTACCCTCAGTACCCCTATCTATATTTTTCTGGCCATTTGTATCTGCTCTGATTTGTAAATTACTGCTTCAAGTTTGCAAACTCCATCTAATGAACATCTGCTTTTATTTCTAAAATTGCATATATATTACTATTAACAATGTTTTGCTGCACGTTAGTTTTGAAATTTCTGGTGTTTTGTCTTTTTATTGTGGTTTCTAAATTACTAGTGCATCTGTAGCTTAATTTAACTTTTTTATATTTTATGTTATTTGGAATTTTGGGAGAAGTATTTATTAAGTAATTTAAAAGAATGTTTCCCTATTTAATACTTAATTTAAGAGTTAAAAGAGGAGTTAAACCAAATAAAAGTTTTTCTTTTCTTCAAATTGTTCTTCATTTGTTGTTTTATTTCAGGTTTAAAGTTTCGTTTTATGTTTCTCTTCTTTTAAAGTCTTTTCTAATTCTTTTTTATTCTTTTTATCTTCGAAAATTATTTTAATAGACGTATTTCTAGATAACCTAGACTCTATTCCTTTAAAGTTTTACTTTAAAATACTCGCAGGGCGTTTGGATTTAATATTTATGTATTTTAATTTTGTGTTGAGTTTCATGTATGGGGAGACACTGCCAGTCTGTAGATTTAATTCTAGATCTAAATATTTGACGATTTTCTTATTCATATCGACTTCTATTTCAAAGTCGTAGCTTTTGAAGAATTTGAAAAGCGCTTTTTTCATATTGCCATTTGTTCTGTTGTCTGGCACTATCATCCATCCGTCATCTCTATACAGGGCGTGGTTGTTTATATCTACAATTTTGTTATTCACATAAAATATGTAGGCCTATTCTGATACCTCAGCACCATCAAACGAACTTTGTAGTCCTTTTTTGATTGCTTCCTTGTTCCTGTTTTCTTTAAGCTTCATTCATTAAGTGTGAAGCACAAAGATTGTATTGCGATTGTAATAGAAAGGGTCTGTTAGATTTGACGATATATATATATATATATATATATATATATATATATATATATATATATATATATATATATGTGTGTGTGTGTGTGTGTACTGAGTATAACAGTAAGATTGTCCAGATTGTGTAACTGGATAATTGTTCATCTCACAAAATGTTTAATATCTAAAAAACACTATACTAATTCAGTTTCTTTTTTTTCATGTTTTCAGATAAGACATTTAGACATCTTGACACCATTTATTGTAATAACCATTGAAATCACTGGCTTCCATCTTGAAATCCAAGAACCATCAAGAGAACGGTGAATAAGTTTTAAAAAAGAGGGAAGAGAAGAGAGAAAAATTGGATCAAGAGATTACAATAGAAAGAGGGATCATCGCTTCAACTTAGAGCCAAAGAGAACAATCCAAAGATCAGTTAAAAAATACTTGAAAATGAAACCGCACCTATAAACTGTGAGGCACTATGTTACTCTAGAACAGAAATTTGGAAGGTTAGAGAGGGCGAAGATCATCTTGAATAAGTTGGAAAATGATCTTGGAATGACATATATATATATATTTGAGCTTTATTTCAATTCCTCATTAGCACCTGATCCTTAGCTATGATTAATTAATGATGAGCATGTCATTTTCGTTTATGATCGATTTTATAACGATGCTTCTGTTAAGCATGGAAAGTAATTATAGATTTTTCTTGTTCAAAGTAGAGTCCAATAGTTTTATAAAAATCTCGTTGGATTCCAGTTAGATATCTTTAGTCATTTCTAAGATACAACGGTTCAAACCTAATTACACGGGGTATATATATATACGCAAATTTTCGAAAATTATTCATTGAAGAAATAATTTCTATTTCCTGTAGATTTTAAATTCTTTGTGATTTTTTTTGTCCGTCTTTTCAATATTATGTATTAGTTTACATCGAGATACACCTGAACCATTTACTTGGGAAATAGTACAATCAATTTCTACGGCTCTCTGTTCCTGTTCTGCCATCCATTCACTCAAAATCGTTAAGTAGCTTACCCGCAGTTTCCCTACTTCCCTTGTTTTCATCATGTCATGTCATAAAAAAGACGTATTTACGACCGACACGGTCCATACACACAATGGAAGTTTCAAAGACCGCTTTAGATCATAAAATTCATTTCTTTCGTTTTCAATCGCTGGATGCTCCAATAGTTGACCCTAGCCTTTTTTTTTTTATTATTTCAGACTGTGTGGTCAATTCTAGCAGATACAAATATTAAATCCTTAGCTTAAAGCCGTTCGATATAAGGAATATAAAGAACCACTCATGAATCTCATGACCATGACATATTGACTTTTTATTCTTAATGAACATAGATAAATGCTAGAACGAGTCATTCATCAGTCTGTGTTAAGTTTTTAGGTACATGCCAGCCTTGTTAGCTATGAAGTTATCGGCAAATTAAGAAATTTTATAAAAAAATGTGAATCTGCAAAGTACGTTGGATAACTGATAGAGAAAAAAAAAACAATCAAAACCAAACTCACAACAACTATCGAAAATAATTAAAAAAAAATAGCATAGTACCCGTCAAAAATTATAAGGTTATTAGGTATGAAGCTTTAGAAGTTTCCTTAGCCTCGGATATGAGTACAAAGTAAATTACGGCGCAGACTTCATCTAGTAAAACGCTTTCAAAATCCGCTCAGTATGAGCAAGATAAGGTAAGGGAGATTTGATATTTATGCAACTTTACATAACGTTGGTCATTTGCGTGCTGAGTGTCTAGGATGGCACAAAACGATGTTCATTAAATGCGGTGATCCTCATAACTTTACGCAATGTGTACCGGATTTAAAGAACACATTTTCTGCACATTTAGTTCTTCAAATGGAGGTTTTACTAAACTATTATATCAAAGGTGACATTGAAAGGAAATAGAAATAAGGAAGCAAGGAACTGTAACAAAATGGAACAAAAACTATTTAAACGGTTTATATAAATTTATTTTGTTGCTTTGAAGAGCGAGAATGATTTAATTTTGATAGAAACATTCCGGTCATTTAATAGGCTGGAGTAGCATTGGCATGGTCGGTAATCTGTTGAAGGCGTTCATGAACTCTCTTGACCAGCTGGATCCATGTGTTACCAAGCTGAGAGGCAAAGGGTTTGAAGAATTCCAGAGCTTGTTGGGCCACCTTGGCACTGACAGTGTTTACGTGGGAAATGAACTGAAACGGTTAGTAAATATCATTATTATTATTATTATTATCAACATCGTTCTCTTCACTTTATTATTGTTAATAGATTATTATTATTATTATTAGGATTAGTCGCAGTAGCAATAGTAGTAGTAATAATATGTGACGGGTCGTTGTGAATCGTATCGCTTATAACTTTTCGTTAGTCTCTAACGCTGTCTTCAAACCAATACACCAAAATTGCACTTTCCCTGTTTCAAATCAGGATAAATTTTCTCTTGCAGCAATAAATAGCACAACACATATGTTCTATACTAATTACACTTATTGTCTCCAGTAGATAGATTTTGCCGACTACTTGTCAGTGGCGATGAGAATAATTTCTTAAATCTTAGTATTGCAGTCCATACAAGGAAAAAATAATGAAGAAATTTTGAAGGACGAAAGTATGAGGAAATCTCACATTCTAGTTAGTTGCTGATTCGTCAATTCACTGGTCAATGAAAAAAGAATGGCGCGTCTTTCTTTTCCTTGACCTATCAATTATATCGTATTTCAGAAATACGACACAATTCCTACAGGCTGTGTGGCCGTTTTAGTTTTAATTAGTAGATCATTTTTTTTCTTCTTCAGGCTTAATTTATTCATCAGGACACTGTTTTAGAATAAGACTGGGCCGCTGAATCATGAAGCACGTGACTTTATGTAGTTTTTAACCGTGGAAACTAGAATGTTAGCACTATATATATATATATATATATATATATATAAGCAACGGCCTGAGAGAAGAAATTAAGTAGTCTCTCAAATACTGCAGTATGCTCGGCTCGTAGCACAGACTAAGCAAGAATAACTGAGAAGATAAAAGGGAGTGAATAAAATGCTAAGTAATGACGATGCAAATATCGTAATATAACTATGATCTCATCAACGTAACTGACTTCAGATAACAATAACGTCACACGCAAATCCTTCAGTCACCAACACGTTGATATGGGGGATGATGCAATGGATTGCCGCTCGGAATGCGTAATCCGACAGCTGAGTTCAAATTCCAGTCGTGTTCGTTAAGCGAAAATACCCTTGGGAGAAGTATGAATGCATTACCTTGCTATGGGTCAAATAGTAAGGCATATATATGGAAAAGTCATTTTTATGCGATATTCATTCGCAAAAAATGAATATTTTTTATAATCCGAAATATAATTCAGTTTTAAGTTACCGAAGTAATTAAGGTTTTGGTAATCTGTCCAAAAATCAATAAATTAATCAAAAACAGCCAGAACTCATTCAGGTATAGTAAGATAAGGAGGGTTTTATCTAAGCTTTAAATCGATGTCTTTTTCCTCATTTAACCAGCCTGACATGCTAGTAAAGGGATATTTTCTCAAGATATCTAATGATAGTGTGCAAGGACAGGTGTGGATTGATACCTTTTCCAAAAGGATTAGCATAGTGGAGACACTAATAATCGCAAAAGGATTTTAAAATTCGTAATAATAATAGTCCCTCCGCTTCGTACTTTTTTTCGGCTATATATGTAGAGAAGCTGACTTCAGATTCAAGTCGTGTTCGTTATATTTACTTTCGCACAAATACTCGTGGGAAAAATATGGATCCATTTCTTCTTCCTCCCCCCCCCAAGCTATGCGTTAATTAGTGAGAGATAACCATTATTATACACCATTTATTCTTACAATCTAAAATATTTTCTGGCTTTAAATTACCTGCAAAGGTTTGAAAAAAGAATCAAACAATCAGTTATTTCTTTGCAAAGGATCATATCAATCATTAAGAAGCTTTAGAAGGCTTCGTTATCTGGACTTTCTGACGTGACGATATCTGGACTTTCTGACGTGACGATATCTGGACTTTCTGACGTGACGATATGCCCAATCGGAAACAGTACATGGTAATATGGAATATTGTGTTCAATTTTGATTTACGGTACAGAACCTAAAGTTTTCTTGAAAAGGGGAACTATCAAAAAACAAACAAACCAAAAACAAGTGGTAGGATTCAACTAATAACCTCTCTTCTTAAGTGAAGCGTTGGTAAATTTTAAAATATTAAACTATGGCAGAAATAGCGATAAAACTGTTGGTACGAGGGCTGGACAATTTTTGGCCCGTGTGTACAGCAACATACATTAAATCGACTTTTTGCCCCATCCTCTCTGGAGAAATGAGTAAATAGAGTGATCCGGCCTTCTAGGTGGGGATCAATATTATGTTGATTTTTGAAAATGACTTACATCTTTAGCCAAAGTTTTGATGTTTTCAACGTGAGGTCTAATTTTATCTCCTGCAGCTTTTACAACACTCTTGAGGAAATCGTGCAAATCATGGAATTTTCCGTGGAGTCTGCCAATGATGTTCAGAAGTGTATCGTTGATCTTGTTCCAAATGTCGGAGATATCGCGTTTCTCGGTTAATTCGTAGGCCATCTGAAATCAGGACAAGAGAGAAAAAGAGAGAGAGAGAATGAAAAATAATTACATAGCTTAGATCTCTGACACATAACAATAAAGCAATTACAAATAAGATTATTCATTCTCTCATACGCTTTTGTGCTTCTCTCAACGTTTTTATTACACTTTTTTTAATGCAGAAAAATGTCTAAACTATCATTTATAAACAACAGTTTTCTCAGATCAGTCATTAAGACTGGTTTTATACGAATATACCCAGGAGGTTTTAAAAAAGACATTTCCTTCATCACATCATTTGGTGCTACAGAATCGCAAACAAAAAGTTTACTAAATAAGATTTGGAATATCAGGAAAAAACTAAAAAAGATAGCACATGTAAGCCTAAGAGAAAAATAATGACATAATAAAGATGCTTATTTTATACACTAATTTAAGAAAATGTTAAGGAGGAAACCCCATCAATAGTGGAAAATAAAATAATAGCGAACTTGACAAACCTATTTATTAAAAACTGTTTCAGGAAAAAGATTTCATAAACTTCAACCGATAGTATTAGTAAGTTTTCAGTCAATGAATGCCAAATATTTCCTTTTAATGGTAATATTAGGAAACATTTGGAATTGATTGATCAAGCAGCCAGAACTGCTTTCGGTTGAACTTTATAAAATCTTATGTCTTAATACAGAGTCCTTAAATCCAGAAAGAGGGTTGGTGAATACCGACCCCAGCGTGACATTGGTTGCCAGGTTTGAGTAGTTTTTGTTTTTGCTCTGTATTAAAACGATCTTCTAACACCCTATGAACGTAGGGAGGTGTGTCATTGTACACCATCTTCCTTCTCTTCTTTCATTTTCCAAATTATTTCATGCTTCATATTCTTATGTGGATTTCTTCATCAAAAAGTGTAACTGGTTCGAGCTTAGAAGGTTTAGGGGATGGAAGAAATACAACACGCCGATCCAAAGTAGGAAAACTCAGCTGTCTTTCTTAGAAGCAAATAAAGTTATAATCAAGATGAGTTTTTCGTTACTTCATCATCATTTATTCATTTAGCGCATTTTGCGTCTTTGTAGTTACCACTCTCCTCAATATCTTTGTCAGATGCTGCTGCCCTTGCAGCCCCGTCACCGCCATTATTTCAGTCCACTTAATATAATCAATTCAACGCGTGTGTGGTCGTCTCTGGCGACGCTTGCTCTCCACTAGGCTCAGCAGAATATTCTTATCGAAGCTGCCTGGTCGAATAATATGCCCAAAGTGACAGAGCTACTTACGTGCCATTTTCTCTCTCTCAATACGTACATTGTTCGGGCTGCTATCTAGCACCCACTTATTAGTGTATTTAGCTGTGCATGGCATTCTAAGAACTTTGCGATATGCCCACATTAGAAAGCATCAATTCCATCTTTAACTTTTGAGATAGCAGAACCGAAATATTTAGCGAATTTAGTAATTAATCTGCAGAGAAAATTAGAATAAAATAATTATCAAAAATATTAAGAAATCAACAGGATATAAGAAATAAAACAAACTAGTAATAATACCCATCGTTAAGTGGGTCAGGCTTGTTTCATTTGCAATTGCTTTCATATCTAACATGTTATAAAAGAGCTCGCATTCGTAGCTGTTGATAGTGAAAGAAGTGTCACATTGTGATTTCAACTTTAGGCTGATGCGTATATTCCCACTATTCCAGATGTTACTTACACTTAATTCGGTTACTTACCATGCTAGAAACCCTATGTAAAACGTTTTTGAACATGTCTTCAATGTCCAAAATGAAAGTTCCACTCCCTGAAATCATAATAGAATTTTTATTTAAAAAAAGTCATTCATTTTCGAAAAAAACAAACAAAAAAAAACAAAACAAAAAAAAACAAACAAAAAAAAAACAAACAAAAAAAACAAACAAAAAATCACACGCACACATATATTTTTTAGATCCAATTGTATAAATCAATGATTTAAATTTTCACAAAAGTGAAAAATTAATTTAGTTGATTATATTTGAAATAGTTTCTGATGGAATGTATGTCTCGCCCTCACTCATAATAGAATAGACTTTGTATTAAACACCAGACCATTAATGGAACCAGGGTCAGGCTTGACTTTAGGTGACCTTCCAATTGCCGAATGCAGATTCAGGTAATCAGAACATCTATACCTGTGTTATAAGCGTGGGAAGAGAACGTATTACAGGAGATGTATAAAATCACATCAGGGAAATGACATAGCTGACGATAATGTAAGATAAATATTCGGATGAGGATGAGGATGAGGATGAGGATCTTAGAGCATTTATTGACGAAGTGAGTGAAATATTTGTTCAATTTGAAAGCTTCAAGTCTATGGTTATCACTTGGATTGCGCTTCAATTTTGTTATACTAATATTTCACGCGTATGTATATATCTATAACTAGCTTAAAATACTCCCTATCAGGCGGCATTTAAGCTAGCTTCTGCGGATGGCTCTTGATTGGGCCTTCATCACAATAATCAGGGAGGAGTAGATGCTATAGACAACAATAAACAACGGAAGGAGTTAAAATTGATCGCTGCATTTAAGTATCGCATATTACGGTGAAAAATTAGACGGTGAAAAACTGTGTAAAAACATGGTGATGCGCCAAATTATCAAGACAATTTGTACTAAAAATTAGTATTCGAAATTCTAAATGTTACTGACACTAAGATTTATTTGTGGATCAAGTGTGAACTATTATTTACAATATTCGCCATAGTGGATATGTGCAACAGTTCCAGTGTCAGTTTATTAACATTAGCCACTGAATATAAATTTGAAAACCAGTTTTTTCCCATACATCTAATATCTATCTATTGTAGTTTCTTTTTCTATCTATCTATCTATCTATCTATCTATCTATCTATCTATCTATCTATCTATCTATCTCAAAAATAAAATTATTTTGATAGGCTAGTAATTATTCCAGATTATATCAAATTACTGCATCTCAAAACACTTTTTCCTAAATAGCCGTTGATTTAAAAGCAACATAGCATTTGACCTCAATGATAGTATTAATTTTCAAGGTTTATTTGAAATAATATATATATATATATATATAATTAAAATAAGTTTACAAAAGTGCAATCTAAATCATTAGCCCTAAACAAAAGAACTGGGTAGTAACGTTCTATAAGCCTTCAATCACTTATATACATTCAACAAGCGCTGATGATTACTAATGGGTGTAATTTTTCGTGTCAAACGCCATTTTGCCATAAATATTACTGTATCAAGAAAATAAGGAATTATTATTTATTTGTAGGAAGGGTTATTATATTTCAAATTATTTTAAATGATATTGCTAAAAAACAATAATCGGTTTTCAAAATTCAGTTATTTGTATCTATTTTATAAGATTGTTTATTAACTTTTAATACATTACCCACACACAAATACACAAACACACACACACACACACCCATATATATATATATATATATATATATATATATATATATATATATAGAGAGAGAGAGAGAGAGAGATAGATAGATAGATAGATCATTACTTACTTTCCATGGCTTCAATATCACTTAACATGTCATGTAAGAATTTGGCAGCAGCTTTAGGGGCCATGTGAAGTCCTTGGGTGATGTTGAGGGCAGCTTGACGAAGGTTTTCATACATTCTTTTGGCAAACTGAAATTAATAATATAGAAAAGAATTGAAAAGAGCTTAAAAGAATAGAATGAAAAACAGACTAAAGATGACAGAAGCTCAAGTGTTGTTCATCACAATAGGACATTAGTCTCAAGAAATATGTTGGTGAACTGATATTATCGGATTCAAGTTGATTTCAACCATCCCGATTCACTATTACGTCTTTCGGAAAGCAATTCATAATTTTTTAAAACGAAATAAAAACGCTTCCTTTTTTAATGACCCTTGACCCTTCACAGTTTCTCTTTTTATTACCATCACAATTCAGGACATAGCCGATCATGACACTCCACAGCTTTCTTTTTTAATGCGATCACTCTCTATGTCATAGGCGATCATGACAGTCCACATTTTTCTTTTTTTTAATGCCATGACTTTTCAGGAGATAGCTGATTTGACTCTTCACAGCTTCCTTTTTCTGTATACCATTACTCTTCAGAACATAGATGACCATGGCTCTGTACAGAGTTCTTTTGTTTTATTGTCTGTGAATTGCCATGATGTATTGGGAAATATAGTAGAGCTGTTTCCTGTTGCATTTTTCACTTTTTTGAATTTAGAGTTGTCATGTCAGTTTGGCTGCTTTCCTAGCTAGACAGTTCCATCTAATTGGTGGTCAAAAAACTGAATTCATGCCTTCCCGAAGAAAATGAACAGAACAGACAAGCAGCGGAATTTGAACTCGGTTTTCAGATTCCATTTTCATCGATGATAACGGTTACCCAAACAGCGCATCCAATTATCGTTATTATTATTAATAAAAAAGCCTAGTTTGAAACACATTTTTTGGCAGAATCTTTGAATTGCACCGAAGAAATATATCCATTGATATATATATATATATATATATATATATATATATATATATATATATATATATATATGTGTGTGTGTGTGCGTGTGTGTTTTTATTAGAACAGATGTTTTAGCTAATGGATACACATGTTTGAGTAGACGTCTCTATTTTTAAACAGTCTAATTGTCGTCTACAGGTATGGGGTTTTCTAGAGTATTTTATAAATTTAATGTGCCCTTGGGCAAGTTCGAAACTGCATTCTCCTTGTGCAAGCATTTTGACGTCTCATCCACGAAGGAAAAAACAAGGCTCGGTCAACCTTTTGCAGGAAAGCACTTTTCTCGTGAAGACCTTTCGTAGCCCATACCTGCCAAATTTCTAATGAATTAATGGATAAAAAAAAAATTATTACCGGACATTATTTCTGATTTTATATATATATATATATATATATATATATATATATATATATATATATTAAGTGGGTAAATGTGTTCCTATTTTTTCCTAATAGTGTAATTGTCGACTGGGATGGATGTGCGTTGTTCTGTAAGGGATATCTGTTCGAAATTCAAATCGGATTCATCACATATTCACTTGCGCCCAAACAACCTTTGATAAGCTATGAATTCATCCTTCCTCCAATATGTTGACTAACAAGACAGACTATGTCCTATAAGCTTGTTTGGCAACCAGTCATATGTGGTATTCGTCGGTTCCATGGATATGCACCGAAAGAGTTATGCCTTAGTCGCTAATGAGTGAAGTGACGCTGGACTGTCCTCTGCGGGGCACAGGACTGGGCAGGTTTTTTATGAGAGATTTCCGGTTGCTCATCCAGCACGTCTGCCTTCTCCACGACACCGATGTTGTCCAAGGGAAATGTAGAGTCCAATACAGCTTGGAACCGGCGTCGTCGCAGGAGTAGCCAGGACGAAGAACATAACATGGAAATGTCTTAAGGACTCCGGCTCCGGATTTGTCGTCAGGGTTTACTGCTACAGTCTTTCCCATGATTGGGTATAGCCGCAAGGCAGCGAAGGTTTTCAATCAGAATTTCCCCTCACTTATCAACCAGTCAATTGCAGAATGAAACCAAGTACAGGAAAATCTTCTCCCTATCCATGGATCGAAAGAGACATGATCGCCCAAGAGTGTATCACCTATGTCACTTCACTGAATAACTAAATTGTCAACTACCGGCCTATATTTAGAGAGTCATAAATAAGGAAACATTTTTAATTATCTTTTTGCAACATTTAAATTTAATTTTATTCTGTCTCAACAAAATGAAGTGCTATAGTCTTATTACGATGAAACACAGGTTCTTGTCCGGTTATCGAAATTAAGTAACGTTGTGTCTGGTCAACACCTAGAAATAAGAATACCAGGTTCTGTAAGCTTAGGTGGTGTAATGGAGTTCTTTATATTCACTTACGCAAATATACCAGTGGGAAAGGTATGAATCCACCTCTTCTCCCCCATTTATAGGTTAATTAGTAGAACTTGTATCACTAAATCATTATTTTCTTCAACGCACTCTTATAATCTAAAACTATTTTAAAATATTTTCTGGCTTTAAATAACCTACAAAAGGTTGATAAGCCTTAAAAAACAAATCAATCAACAAAATCTGACATTACTTTCGGAACAACTAGAAAAAGAAAAAGAAGAAGTTTTGCCATGTGAAACTGTCTTCAGTTGATTTTTAATTGACCATTAGCTAAAAAAAACAAAGACGTTATGAACAGTGATTCTTTTACAAGATACATTTTACCCATTCGCGGCAGATGAGCGGAGATATTCGCGATGGCTCGATATTGGTACTCAAATCAAAATATCTTCTTACACACATGTAAAAAGAGAAAAAAAAACTAACACTGATTGTTTTTCTCCGACAGAAAATCACATTTGTTATCCCGGTAAAAAATTACAAATTCAGGATTTCCAGTAGGTTCGTTCGTTTCTTTAATTATATTATGATCACGACGGTTTTTCTCACCTGCGTGTCTATCAGATACAGCCTGATCACCTGTCGGAGTATCGATTGAATACGAGTAAATAGCGAAACCCCACCCCCAGCTGGGAACATCTCATGTCAAACCTGCGTCTCGTCGGTCTGGTTTGATATTGAGTACCAAACCTATTACGTCATAATACTACAGATGTTAAGATTCTTTGATAGTCTCCTTTCTTGATACCGTCTCATAGTCTATAGAATTTTATAAATTTTTATTTAAAGATATTTTTCAAGAACGGTTCAATTTATGAGAACTTAATACTTACAGCTGTTTTGGCCTTTGTGGAATCTAAGACTTGTTCAACGATATCCTGGACTTCTTCTCGGAGAGCAGAACCGAAGTAATTAGCGAATTTAGTAATCAATCTGCAGAGAAAATCAGAATAAAAAAATTATCAAAAATATTAAGAAATCAACATGATATAAGAAATAAAACAAATTAGTAATAATACCCACCATTACGAGAGGGGGGCAGGCTTGTTTCATTTGTCATTGATTTCATATCCGGAATTTTATAAAAGAGCTTAAAATGTTAGATTTATAATATAAAAATGTCATTATTACTTGCCTCACATTTATACATAACTTATTTTTGTTTTATTCCAAGCAGTCATCTAAATGTTAAAGTGGTTGCTACTTTTACGGCAGAAAAATGTCTTTATTCGAATGATTAAGCAATTTAATTACAAAAGCTATCAACAAAACCTATCGCTTATTTATGGTGATCACACACTCACAAACACAGAGACACTTTGGAAACAAATAACAAAACACTTATTTTTTTAAATTGTATTTGTTATTGAGTATTCAAATATGTTCTATACTTTAAACAAGAATTGAAAAGTTGGGTAGGATATAAGACACATGATAGTAGGCATATTTGAACAAAAATAATACCAGTTTAATGAAATATTTACACAAACACCGTTCAGCCACAGATAATTCTAGTTAAGCAAAACTGGAATTAATGTTTATAAACACACGCCTTCGCCGATCTTTTTCGATCACATCAAGCAGTAATTCTAGCTTGACAATTGCATCTAGCATGAAACAGACTGTCGCCTCTAAGTGTTGACTTCTATGTTCACTTTTATATTTACACACGCTCTATCTCTGATATTGATCATTTTAACCCATAAATATAGCACATCTTAAGACTATATATATATATATATATATATACACATTTTACATATTTATCTTTTTCATCATCATTTCATACATGCTTATCTTAGTTTATATCTCTATCCTTGTCTCTATTAGACTGTCCTTATGAAAGTATTTTGTATATATGAACTTGGTTTTCGTTTGCAAATTTCTTTTGTGGACAACTAAGTCCCCAGCTTGTGCTTATGTGAAGAACTCATATATAAAGCGTTTAGTTTGCATTCATCGCAGCATCCATGCCAATTCTCTCATATTTCGGTTTACTGGTCAAACCTTAGTTAACATAAAGAAATGTTGCCCCTATTTCTCTCTCTCTCTCTCTCTTTCGTATACATTCAAATAAATCGGAGAGTTGTGTTGTATATTTCTACACCCAAACATCAGACAAAAGTCCATCATCAGTTGCAGAATTTGTGTATAAAAAATACTGCGTATCCAAATGCCAGTTTTATGACATGGAGGCTTTTATCTACAGTGGCATAGCCAATTAATTGAACACAAACAATACTTACTCATGTTCAAATGGACTCATCTCCTTACCATCAGCCAGAAGGACATTTTCGAATTCTTGAAGAGCGAGTTTCTCAAGTTCTTCAGTGGCCTTATTGGCAAGGATTTCAAAGGCTGCAAAAGAAATTAATTTTTTTTAAAAATAAACGAAGCAAAATAAATCAATAAAACATATTTAAACTTAGTCTGTCAACAATCCAGTTCGAATAAATGCATTTTTATTTGTTTTATCAAACTCTTTTTTTAATTTTAAATAGCTGTGTAGCAATATCAGTGTCCGTCGATATTTTGTTAAAGGAAAAGATCTGTAAGATGTTAGAGAAATTGTTCTGACATTTGCTGTCTTGACCATTATCGCACCTCACAAGAACCATGTCAAACGACCTTGACAAAGAGGGTCAGCTAAGTGTAGCGATGAATTAGATTTTATCGGCAGAGCTGACAGGACAAAAAACGCTTTCTATAAATACACATAGCGAGGCACCAAGTGGGACAAGAGTCGCCCAGCTCTTTCGCGTAAGAGCTGGGCGGTCTCTTGTCCCACTTGGTGCCTCGCTATGTGTATTTAACTTTTGTTGTTAGGAACCGCTGTTTCACTTATACTTCGCTCGTCTACAGCAGAATGTTACAATAGAATAAAAATTGCTTATTGCTACAATTTCTTCTAATGGATTTGTTTCGTTTTCCGCCCAAACAATTATTTTCCGTACATTGAGCACAAGCATTCGACTGGAAGATGCTGAACCCTGGGAACGAACCTGATGTCTGGTCTGGTCTGCAACGCTACAACTGTATGGCTTAATTTTAAAAAAAGGATAAAACTTGGTCGTATGGCGAATTTTTGCTTCTTATTTTCGTTGTTTGAATTTTCCTCTTCAGTTGTTAGGAAATTGCTTAGCACACACTACCATATGGAAACTTTGATATTGCATAGCAATTAAGTAATCTTTATTTCTAATGAGACTGTTTGTTAATACTTTGCTTAGATTTTAGAAGGCATCTTTCGCTATTCCAATGCGTATTTGGGTTTCAGTGTTCCATTTCTTGTTGCCTATTTTAACATTCCGACGTTTAAAATATCCTCAAAATTGGCTTATTAAATTTTAACACTGAAGTTGAACGAAATAAACAGCGTTTTCGGCATATTGTGAATTTCTAAAAGAAATTTAAAAATACGGTACAAATGAAATAAGAAAAGAATTATTCAGCTTATGAATAAAGACGTGCTGGAGAACTATAGTTGACCAATGCTCCATGGTTAGATGTACAGTTTGAGAGTGACAGTTCACAGGATATTGTATGAGACGAATGGATCATTTAATAAAACTAAAGCCAAAGGTTGTTTTAAAAGTTTTCAAAACAATCTTCCTAGAATTACCAAGAAATGTGGATATTCCATTAGATATCAGTTTAATCCCTGATTATATTTTGCTCATGAAATGATGTTGATATTTTTTATCACGTACGTCAAATTTATTTTATCGCATACATCAGAAACAAAATTGTCTCATTATATTCTGTTGTAGTTTAGTTTGCAAAAATCATTTTAATTACCGACCCACCCATATATATATATATATATATATATATATAAGGAAGGATTCAAACCCACAGAAAAAGGAACCAGATTCAAATAAAGACGACGTCATTATATATGTCGTGAAGAATTCCCTTGCAGCCAACACTTTTTCAAAAGATGGATGTTGGTGCAATTAAACAAAACTACAGACACAAATTACAAAAATAGCGAATAATGACGAGAAATTGAAACATGATTAAAACAAATTTTAATCGTAAATAATTGACGATTTAAAAACAAATACTAAAGTTTTCCAAAAAGAGTATAAAATATAAAAATTTACTCATACTCCTTCAAATAAAAACAAGGAATGAATGAAATTATCTTTTTGTTTACATAGGCTGGGCTGATATAATTTGATAGATACAGCTTCGAGGTGATAGGCAGAGCGCGCTCTGTGTGTAAAACAGAAAAAATTAATATTATTCTCGGCGGCACACTCTGGGTTGTCCAATAAATGTTGTCTAATGGACGAGTCGGGTACAGATTGAGTGGTCCTCAATGAACGACCCCGATTACTGGATCGGAGATAGGCAGGCTCGTGTTTCGCAATACGGGTTTCCAATCCTTGATTGGTTCGTCCTATATATACTGCATCACACTGGCATTTATATTCGTATACATCAGAAAGATTATATATATATAAAGAAAATCTTATCATCGGATCTAGATATTAACATATTGACAGCGAGAACAGTAATTGATTGTAGTATCTCTAAAACCATTTTCTTAGTAATGCAAGTGTTTTTAATTTTTATAAGCCAAAATGATAAAATCCTATACTTTTATACTTATTTGACTAATTGTGCTAGTTTTTATAGATATTATTAATAGTTTCTAAAAGGTCTCCGGACGACATGTACGTCACATGAGAATGGCACAAATATCCAAAAGTCCAATGCTCCTTGCATCAGCCTCTGGCTATATTAGTTGCTTTGATGTGCAACTTCCATATTAAGCGAAAAAAAACCCACCTAAATTACTGTATTTCGATGTAAGATATGCTATTAAACCCACTTTCGTTACTTTAAATAAACTGTGATAAGTAATGAAATGGGGATATCTTCGTGGAAGCGTACAAGTAGTATTCATTTCAAGAGATTTGAAAGAAGATCTATAAATTCCCTTTAGACATCCAAACGACTGATTTGAACAAATGCTACTTTTAGGCCAAGTGAATAAAATATTTTGTGAAACCGCCCACATTAGTCAGCAGAAAGGGCACCATGTTTAATCTAGACCAGATTTTATTTTTGTAATTTAGAAATATATCCATTGTTAACAAATATATTGTAGCTTTTGTTGGATCTTTTCAAAATTCTCCTAAACAGAAGAAAAAAAATCAGAGCACATTAATTACGTGGAGCCGTACATTAGCGAGAAGGATAAAATATTCTGTGAGGATAGAATTCTGATGTTGCATGAAAAATGGTAGAAAACAGTGAAGTGATAGTACAGGTTGTTCATCGTGAACCTACGAGCATCAGAAAAGGCTGGATCGAATTCTGACTGCGGTAGCTCACGGTCCTTTTAGCACTGTTACTCCCGGATATTTCTTCAAAGGTGAAGATGAGACTTGAAGCAACAGAAATGTCACGATGGATAAAAATGAAAACTTGTAAGAGAAAAGTTATTATTACATTCTTTGAGAACTTTGAGGAAACACTTACCTTCTTTCTCTATCGCTGATTCGATAGAGAAGGCCTGGCAGGATGCAATAAGGAGGAATGCAAGGAAGAACTTCATGATTATTTGTGCTGTTAAATAAAGTAGAAAAGAAGGCATATTGAAAATGCGAGAGGAAAAATATTTTTTCATGGAAGAGGCATTTTCCTCACATACAGTTTTGTCTTTTATTCTATACTAAAGAAACTGTAGAGAACAGATGCATTCAATGAAATGTGTGGTTAATAAAAATAATTTTCTTTTGATTACTATGAAAAAAAATAGTAATCAAAACAAAGCAAATAAGAATACCAGCCTGACATGAAATCATGGCAGTACTTCATATATATATATATATATATATATATATATATATATATATATATATATATATAGGATGTAACAGTGAAATTGTCCAAATCGTGTAACAGCATAGGAAGACAGAAGATTGCAATTGGCGTTGCATTTCGATTTTTGAAGATTTTTGGTGGGAGGAAAACAAGAAACCGGAAGAGCTAATTCAACAGAAAAACATTTTTTTTTAGTCGTTTCACTCCATGCAGGGCAGGGATGCAACTAGTACACAGGGGTTGCAGGGTGTGAAAGTGAAAGAGATAGATTGCGTATAGGGAGAATTGAGGAAATGGCAAAAGATGAACTGGATTCAAGGAGACAGATCGCCATTGATGTTACATTTAATGTTTTGAAGATTGTAGCTATCAGGGAAGCCAGTAGGGAGAAGCTAGTTCCACTGTTGGTAAGTGCGAGAAAAGAAAATATTAGTGTAGTGGCGGTTGCATTTAACTATTTCAACAGTAAACGGGTGGAACCTAAATGTCAATCTCGTATCACGTTTACATTCATGTAATCGGGACTTGAAGGGGGGAGGGGTAAACCCGTGAGAGCAGTTGCCATGAAAAGGAAAGGGACTGAAGTTGAGATGCCTGGTCAGACTCAATTACATTACAGACTTTTCTTTGAATTTTGTCCAGAATCTCAGCAGGAGCCCTGGGTCAGATATGGCAGCAATATTCAATCCACGGACGAATTGTAGATTTCTAAATGGGAAAGATGAAATTTAACGAGAAAAAGGTGTCTAGTTCGACACAGTGATACCATCTTTCTTTGTAGTAGATACAGCTATTGATTCGATGTAGTCGTTCCACTTGAAGTCAGGCCAAGAAGGCGCATTGTGTTGCTCTCCTGAAGTCTAGTGACAGCATGATGGTAGGCAGAACATTTTCTCTATATTGGTTAAATGAAAACAGTTTTGTAAACAATGAGACCTAGTAGCCAATCTAGTAGTAGGCTTAAATTAATGCAGGCGAGATAACAAGAGGGTGGGGAGCTCATTAGAATAAATATTATAAAAATATTCATAGAAAAATCAGAGAGAAGTTACGCCACGTCAGTTGGGAAAGTCGAGAGGCAAAGGTAGAGAAAGATAAAATTAGGGACACTTTTTTAGATTTTTGTCAAGAATCTCGAGATATATAGCTGAGGTACCAGATCAGATATGGCTGCAATATTAAATGCATGAATGGCAAATTTATAAATGTGCAAGATGGATTTAGACGTAGCAGTTGATTCAATATAATCGTTCCTCTTTATGCCAGTAGAAAACGTGAGCCCAAGAGGCACAATGATCTCCTGGTGGTTAGCATCAGCCATGCTGCTGGAAGACAAGCAATGTTCTCTATAATGATTAGAGGAAGTTTCGTTTTGGAATCATTCAAATTTACAAGATTTTCTCTGTCCCCATTGACAACTAACTATTTTCGAGAGTAGCTGCCAGTTTTACTTTGTGGGACCCTATCAAATTTGCTGTTAAGACAGGAGTAAATACTTGAGTCATCAGGATAAATACCTATTTGGGAACTGATGAAATCATGTTAGGTTGTTGATGAAACAACGCAGATCCAGGGATCGAACCCTTAGGGACCCACACATTAATGCGAAATGATTTAGTTGTGTCACCGTTCCACACAATCTTCGTTGCACAATTTGTTAAGAACGATTGATTTAAACCAAATATTCATCTACAGTTACCATAGCGATTGAGTTTGTGAAGAAGGCCAGCATACCAAACTTTGTCAAACGCTTTCAAGATATCTAAAGCCAGAGCTCGACCCATGCCGTTCTTATCTAAAGCCAGAGCTCGACCCACGCCGTTCTTATCTAAAGCCTGATAAGCTAATTCAGTAAAACCGTTAACACATTGGCGGTTAACGTTGAGAAACCAAATATTGTTTATCCGAAAGATGGCCGAAGCGTAACCAATTCGATGTTTATTAGAGCGTCTAATACTTTGCCAAAAATGTAAATGATTAATAGGGAGATAATTTGGGGAATCAGAATGCTCACTAGAGTTCTTAAAGAGGAAGATTTCGCACATACTGGAAAGAAAGAAGTAGGAAGGCATTCGTTGAAGAGTTTGAAATGAACTGGAGTAAGTTCAGGAGCACATTTCCCTAGAACAATTGCAGAGACATCGTGAAGTCAGCAATCTTTGTGAGAATCTAGTTTGAAGAATGGATAAAATAACAAAACCTTGGCATTGATTTAGATTTATTGAGCAATTCCTAACAGTTAATGTTGACGGTTTGTAAGGCTTGATATCTTATCATGGCAAACATTACATTTCAAAAAGATTTCGGCTGACCAGTCAAGATCGAGCAATGATTTGTGAGGATTTATTTGTTAACGAATTCTTTACAGAGAACACTCTGAAGCTAAGCTTCATTTAATGCAGAAACACAAGAGTGAAGTGTGAAATGAATATGCATACCAGCGCTCTAGAAGAGGCCCCTATATTACTACATAAGTATATAGAGATAATATTGATACAAGATTGAATTAATATGTAATCTAAAAGAAATAAAAGTTTAAAAACAATAACAGTAAACCCCGAAAAATATGAGAGTTCATCTCCTGCATAATAAATATAATATTTATTAAAAGTGGAGAAAATTCACTGATAGTTGCTGAGTTTAGCTTTAAATGGCACAAAATGAAGGAATTGATGGTAGGAAAAATAGATTAGTTCAATTTTCCAAGGTTAAAAACAACGTATCTTCCTGGAAAATCAGCCTTCAAATACATGGCTTTTAATATGCTGAGGACACTGACCACTGGTACTAAGAGGTAATGGACAAATATCTTAGCAGACAGGCAAAATAGAGAAATTTCTTTTTGATATTTACCTGGCTTATTTGAAAATCAACATTCGTATTTCTTTTACTCGGAATCCAACGCTGCACCATAGGACAAGTGGGAAATTCCCCAACCAATATATATGCCTCCTAACTCTACTGTGCCTCCTGTATATATATATATATATATATATATATATATATATATATATATATATATATATATATATTTGGTTGGATAGATGTGAGTTTGTGATCCTGGGTTTCACGCTTTAGCGATCGTCAGACAAACTGATTAATTCTTTAAAAAATTTGGGTTTATGTAGATTGCGTGTATTGGTGTCATTGTGGAAGTGGTGGGGGAAACTTCGTCGCTTATGTCATCGTACTAACGCAAACATCGCATATAATATATAAATAATTATACATACATATATTTATTTATATTTATATACACTTTCACACACACACACACACACATATATATATATATATATATATATATATATATATATATATAAAATCTCATGTACTGAGAAATTGACCTGCTTAACCTCCATACGTCGTATTTAACGGGAGAGACGAGTATATATATATATATATATATATATATATATATATATATATATATATATGGAGAAAAATGTATGAAGTTTTCTTGTGGCTTCATCGGACTAAATTTCCCATGTTGGTACGAACGAGAGATCGCTTAAGTAGCCGTACTAATATAACAAATTTATTTCGTTGAAGTCCGAAAGGACGTAACGCGTTAAAAAAAAATGTATGTATGTATATGTATATATACATATATATGTATACATATATATGTATGTATATGTGTGTGTGTGTGTGTGTGTAAGTTTAAGGTATGCTATATGGACTTAAAAATCTAAAAGTGACAATTTTGATTCAGTCATCAACGAATCAAAGTTGCAAATGAATAAACAATAAGTAGTTTACATAAAATGATAAAAGTTAAAAAAAAAACAACATAAAGTAATCAAATATAAGTTAGAGAGGAAAACTTACCGTCAGTGTTCCAAGTTTGGAAATGAATGGCTCCATGGAATGTTTCGCTTGTATATATAGCATCTTGGGATAACGCACGTGACTATAAACATTTGTAGAAGTTCCCAGGACATTCGAAAGATACCAAATCTATAGAGGTCACAAAAGTGAAAGAGACAACATTTTACTGATATAAGATGAAGCAGATAATAAAAAAGATTACCTGGCTAAAGTAGTGGCCTAAATATTAACCTTAGCGCAGTATTTTAAAAAATGTTTTGAATTATTTTCATCTGAA
Source organism: Acanthosepion pharaonis (assembly GCA_903632075.3). Classification (NCBI taxonomy): domain Eukaryota; kingdom Metazoa; phylum Mollusca; class Cephalopoda; order Sepiida; family Sepiidae; genus Acanthosepion; species Acanthosepion pharaonis. Next base: position 390,868 of record CAHIKZ030001212.1, read on the forward strand.
GCACTCTTTTTTTTTTTTTATAATTTCGCTCCAAGCAAGGCGATAAAGCCACGACAACGCAACGGGTTAGTAAGAATGAAGGAACCCAAGAAAAAAAAAACATTATTAAGGAGAATAACTCTGATAATTCATTGATTAATTTATAATTGATTGGTTAGTTAATGTCAAGTTTGACAAAAGTCGTGACAAACATCGCTGTCCGAAAGAATTACCTTTCTAAACGATCAATAATTATAGCAATTTGTGAAGTTTATATAATTTAATGTTGATAAACATTATGCGGAGAGGCTGGAGACTTAAAGTTTAATAGTACGTATAACAGAAATGACACTTTCGGGAAAGGTATGAATCAAATTTACCCCTACACATGTAGATAAATAGCAGGATTGTTAGAACCTTTCACTTACGGCGATCCATCTGATATTTAATGGTAGGGTCAGATCAGAAATACTTCCTTGATTTTTATAGCATTTCTGTCGATCTATCTGATCCTCCGGAAACGAACACTTCTGATAATTTATTTCCGGAGATTTCTGCCATTTATAGATCTTTTTTTTTCTGATTCCGATGTGGTCAATGAGTTGATCGATGAAGGTTCTACGTCTTGATTTTTTCTCACAATTTGGATTCCATAGTATAGGCTGAGGTGCAACTTGTTGGTTACTTCTCCGGAAATAGCCATTAAAAAAGAACCGCTCTTCACAAATTAGACACGGGCTCCGTGACAATTTTTGGCTTTCGAACACACTTCAAATTTTCGATTTAATGAAAATAAATTTCCAATAAATCAGCTCCTGCCAATAAATAAACACTGGTTTCGGGCCCTTACAAACAAACATTCATCCAACTCGTAGGACTGACAGCAGTAAAGAGACATGAGTCAGCCTCGTCGTCCTGTCTTTCTCATTAAAGCAACAGCGGACTACCTTTGATCATGTCTTCCAACTCCACTTTCTCTCTTCCTTATTGAAAGACTAGTCATGTTCATTTTTTTACAGTCAAAGAGAACTTTCTGACTTTCATTTCAAGTTAAGTAATTACAGTTAAAATTTGTGTATCTTTCGTTTAAATAAATATCATCATTTTATTAGAACACGTGACAATCATTTCTCTTATTTTTCTTATTCAACAAACGATGATTCATAGGATCTTTCCCCAACACCCGCTAACATTTAGCGATGACATGATCTGAATAGTTTAGAAAACGTATCATCAAGGGTTTCATTTTGGCAGTAATTTTGTTAATATCCAATTGCTTTACCCGTATAAATCGACTGTTTATACTGTTTACCTAAAAAGTTGCACATTCTAACTTACACTTTTGACTTCAATATCGCATTTATTCATGATAGATTTTTTCATATATTCCAATTCGGACATCAATGTCTTTCATTGTGAGGAGTTCCAACCATGACACCAAATCTAAAAAAGAATCTACTTGACTCAGATTGATACCTTTGAATGTTATAATATCCCTTTCTTTCACAAAACACCCACGTGTATGTACAGAGCTTAACCGTAGTATGTGTCACCGTTCAAAAGCTCTCACAGAGGGAGTGCGCAGTTAGTTTGGAAATTTTATTAGAATACCTTCCTGCGCATGATCTATTTGTGTCACAATAGGCGTTCTTCGGTATGTTGCAAGTTTATTTTCAGACACTCTAGCAAAGTAAGCTGTAAAAGGGTGAATATTTCCATGACCCACCTGTTGTGAAATGGGGACTGAATCAAATGGAACTTATCTTAATTAAAACATATCACATGAAAGTGATAGCTGAATGTTTAGGACACATAACCGGACTTATTCAACCAATGTAGCGAGAGAATTAGAAGTCTTACCAGGATTTATTATTAGAAGCCACAATTTTAACAACATAAGATATGCAGATGGCAATGTTGATAACAGACACGGGAAGAAAACTACAAAAGCTCCTACAGAAGACAGTGAAGGAAAACGAGAAGAACAGAATAAAACTCAATTACAAGAAGACAGAATGCATGGTTCTTAGCAAAAGGATGAGTTCAAATGAAAATTGCAAATTACAGATACCAAAATCAAACAAGTAAAAAATTTAAATATTTGGGAAGTTTTATAACGGAAGATGAAAAGTGTGGCACTGAAATCCGAAGACACATTGGGCTAGCGAAAGATGCCTCCCAAAAGCTAAGCAAAGTATTAAAAGACAGTAAAATTTTATTAGAAACAACGTAAAGTGTGCTAAACTGTTGCGTGATATCTGTCCTCTTATATGATAGTGAATGCCCTAAAAATGAAGAACAAACTTTAAACAACAGAAATGTGGTTTTACAGAATTTTAGAGAAAATGGAAATAAAAAGACAACTTATAATTAACACCGGGAAGAGACCATTGAAAGTTCTAGGACACATAATGAGGAAGAAGAGCTTGAAAAATGGGATACTCCCAGGACGGACTGAGGCAAGTGAGACAGAGGAAAGCTATGCATAACTTAGTGTAAATGTATGGGGAACAGGGTTTAGGAGAAATAACAAAAAGACAAAAAACTATTAAGACTTGCAAAGAACAGGAAATTGTAGAAAGCCATGATCGTCCTGAGGAGACAAAGCACATAAAGAAGAAGGATTGGGAAAAAGGGGTCTGAAGAATTTAACATCCACGGAACATATTGAAGGCAAGAAAGAAATGGAGAAATAACGTTTAACATGTTTAACATGTTTGAATGAATGGATGGCAGAACAAGGAAAAAGAAGCATGACAGAGTTAAATATTACCTCGGGCAACAAAAGGCAGGAAATTGTGGAGGGCCATGATTTTTATATTTTATTCCTAAATCGCCATGACATGTGTATATTTGTTGAAAATAGATTGATCTGGGTGTGGCATAAGGGCACAAAAAAAGAGTTCGTGGTGACAAACCCGCTTATATAGCGAGTTCGTCTGCATAACTAAGCTTCTAGCGATCGCTCTACGGTTACCGAGATGCAAAACATTGAAAAGTTTCTGTTTCCCTTATCTGGGCTCGAAAACCGATCTCTTTCATTAGTAGGAACATATTTCTCACACGAGGGCGACAGCAAAGATTTGCAATTTTTAATGGTCAAACATTTGGGAAATAATCATAGAAGTTTTAAATTGATTAAGAGCTGGAAATGATAAAAGTTGTGGAGAGCCGTGATCGCTAACGTCCTGAAGGAAGAAGGCACATGAAAGAAGTAAAAGAAGAAACACGTTGAAAATATAAAGTGTTTTATTCTGTTCTCAATGATCAAAGTCAATGCACTCTTTTCCAGAAATTGTCTGCTCAGCATAGTTGCAGTATAAACGACAGGTGGGCTGTGTGCCTGAGCAGATGTCTGCACGAGGAATTGGCTAGCGGTCCTAGTAGACAGGTGTGCACGATTACGAGTGGATAGACAAAGAGGTTGGGTAAATGGTCAGTTCCTTTTTTCCGCTCCAGAACATATGGGACGCTTCCTGTCATGTTACATCTTTACAAGAGTCAGATCTGACAAAAAATGCGGTATTGTTGCTATATCTGGAGTTGCTCAATGCTCACTTTGCTTGAAATATTTTAAAAGCGTTTACAAGGCTTTGCGAGCGACTATTTATTTCCCACTCTCTATCACACAGACGAAATGTTGCAAGTCATCGTGACCGAGGCTTAGAGAGTACTAGCGTTCACCTAAATGGTATTCTCCTAGCCACCAAGTGTAGATTCCATTGATCTTCATAAAAACAAAGTTCAAGTCAAAATAGGACCTATACTGCTATTCGTTAATAGCAAATTGGAAAATATGACCAAGTGCCATTTTTTAAATATGGTAGACCGTACACGACATAAGATTGTATCTTATGCAGGATTATCTGGAAATGATCAATTTCGTTTCCTATTCCCGCAGATATAAAGTATTCCCGATCCTACCTCTATTCTTCTTCTTCTTATTCTTCTTCTTCTTATTATTATTATTATTATTATTGTCTATTATATACTATTATTAAGAATTTTATTCAATATCTTAAATCGGCAGTTAACAAAATCCTCAGTACACATCGTATATTTTACACATTATTGAGAAACAAGAAAAAGAATCAGTTTTATAAATGAAAGCAGTTTTATAAAATTGAAATAAACAATTTGTTCTATTACCACAGTACATAAACTATATTGTTTGCCCATTTTTTAGTTTAGGTACCTTCTACGTTGTTGCCATTTTGACCACTTCCGACGGAACTATTTACAATAAATGCAGGGCACCAGGTAAGTGGTCGGTAGTTTCATCCTCTTAATCCCACCCTCTGTGTTACCATCGCCGGTTCGTAAATTTTATTACCTTTTCTCCCTATATTTTCCTATTTTATTATCACGTCATTAATTGAACATTTGCTTTATGTAGCTAGCGGAACCTATCCCTCGCCCGGAAAGGAATGACGTGAGTGACAGATGTCACTGGACAGTTATCTTGAGATTGTTTTTATCAAACATAAAATAACTCTCGAGACATGGAACGTTCGAACATCGAATAACTGCGGCCAGCTAGATAATGCAAAACAAGAAATGAACAGAGGCTAAAAATAAACATCCTAGGCGTATGTGAAACCAGATGGCCAAACAACGGAGTTTTTGTCAGTTACAAGCACAGGATTATTCATAGCGGCGGAGAGAAAAACGACAAAAGAGTAGGATTAATATTAGATAAAACATTTAAGAAATGCATTCTGGGATATTGTCAACTATACGAAAGAATTCTGGTAGTCAAGTTGAAAGGAAAGCCTTTCAACATATCTATCGGGATAGTGTACGCATCGACAGCGCAAAGTAATGAAGAAGAAATCGAAGATTTCCACTCAAAACTGGACATTGCCAAGGCTCTTTGCAAATCACAGGAAGTCATCATTATCATGGGAGGTCCAAAGGCCAAAGTAGACAGCGAGATGGCTGGGGATATAGCCGGAAAACGTGGAGAAAAATGGATTCAATGGTACACAGTCAATGAACAAGTAATAGTCATGGTTCCAAGATCCTCCGAGACGATTATGGACATGAAGGAGCCTAGGAGACACTAAAACCAAATAGACTACATGACTATCAACAAAAGATTCAGGAATGCAATTGTTCACTGCAAAAACCTACCCAAGTGCCGACCGCGGGAGCGATCATCGCTCTGTTATATGTAAGGTAAGAGTGAAACTTCGGATTCTGAAGAAGCCTAACGCAAAACCCAAGCTCCAACACAACAAACTCCTGAACGACCCGTACCTGAAAGGAAAATATACGAACAATGTGGAAAGAAGATACGAGGGACAAAATGGAAACTCAAAATGGGACGCACTAAGAGACGCATTAGTGACATCAGTAAACGATGTCATCCCAAAGGAGAATGGACGAAAAAGAAAAAAAAAAAACGAATGGATGACTTAGATTCTCGACTTGATGCAAAGGATACAAAAAGTCTGCTACGATACGGAACAGAATACAGAAAATTACAGGATGAAATGCAGACAGTCTAAAGAAGTGTGGCTAAACAAAAAATGTGTAGAATTACAGAGATTGAATACCACCAACAAAGGAGATATGCACAAACAAATAAGGCAACTAACAGGACAGAAGAAATGCTCGTCAAGAGGCTGCTTAAAAACAAGGGAAAGAACACTAATATTAGAGAAGGAAAAATTGGTGAACTCTACCACAACGAAAGAGAACAATCAGCAATACACAGAACTACCGTCGAACCTGAAATCCTAAAAACCAAAGTAGAAGCTGCACTGGCCATATTGAACAGAAACAAGGTGGCATGGCCATACGGAATTGTAAAGGAAATGCTGACAGCCTTAGAGGAATTTGGCATAGAGAGGATCACAGAAATAATAAATGAAATATACAACAGTGGGAACATACCGGAAGATCTCAGCAGATCTATTTTCATAGCACTACCTCAGAAACCAGGCGCAAACGAATGCGAGTTCCACCGAACAATCAGCTTAAAGAGCCACGTAACAAAACTCATCATCCGTATTCTGGTGAATAGAGCACGCAGCAGTATCGGGCCAGAAATATAACAAGAACAGTGCGGGTTCGTTAAAGACATCGGAACAACGAACGCAATATTCATGCTTAGAGTGTTATCAAAAAGAGCAATACAATTGCAGAAGAATGAGTATCTATGTTTTATAGACGTTGGACAAAGTACGCCATAATGATCTGCTGGAACTGCTCAGCAACCTTGATATATTCGAGAAAGATATTAGAATAATCATGAACCTATTCTGGCAGCAAACGGCATACATGCTCATTGAGAATGAGTTCAGCGAATATGCAAAAATAGAAAGGGGCGTAAGGCAAGGATGTGTCTTCTCACCGGACTTATTCAACTATACAGCGAGGCAATTCTAAGAGAATTGGAGATCCTACCGGGATTCAGCTTTGGCGGCAGTAAATATAATACCTAGATGACGCAGTATTGATAGCAGACATGGAAAAGAAACTAAAAAACCTCATAGAGAAGGTAGCGAGGGAAAGCAAGAAGAAAGGACTAACGATAAACTACAAGAAGATAGAATGCATTGTCATCGGTAAAAAGATGAGCCTGAAATGCGATTTTCAAGTTGGGGACACTAAAATCAAGCATGTGCGGGAATTTAAATCTCTGGGAAGTGTTTCGACGGAGGACAGTAGGTGCGACGCTGAGATCCGAAGACGGATTGGAATCGCCAAGGATGCATTCCAAAAGCTGGACAGAATACTGCGGGGCAGGAGGATTTCTTTCTTGACAAAAAAAAAAGAGTACTGAACTGCTACATCTGTACTCCCCAAAGATGAAGAAGAGACTCGAGGCAGCGGAGATGTGGTGCTACAGAATGATGCTAAAGATATAATGGAGCGAGCGTGTGAGCAACGATGAGGTTTTGGAGAGGGTGCAGACAAGGAGGAAGCTTATACTTAACATAAGGAAGAGGCAGATGGAATTTCTGGGACACGTAACGAGAAAAGAGGGCTTAGAGAATCTGATACTCACAGGTCGAATAGAGGGAAAAAGAGACAAGAGAAAGCAACGCATGACAACTGGCGGGATTAAGCATGTTGATGGCAGAATGTGGTCTGGGGGAGTTGGTAGAGGCATGAAACTTATTGAAATCCACAAGGGATAGGAAGAAGTGGAGAACCATGATCGCCTACATCCTGAAAGGACACGGCACATAAAAAAAGAAAGAATTTTATACGTTTATTTTACGTTGCGTTTGTATCTCTTCGTGTAGAATCCTTTCAACACATGTCCATTGTTCACAAACACTGTCGCAAAATGGCATCTTCTTTTAGTTCCTTAACCGCGAACTCATCGCAGGATTGGAATGTATTCTTGTAGCAAATTTTATACATATTCATGTAAACGAATTAGTCGCTACCTTTCTTTAGAAATTTAGGTTAATAGCCTATGTTCTAGATTTTGGATGCTTTTGTCATATTTCTCGTTATCCCTGTTTGCTTGTATTTTCACATTAACTAATCTTATTTATATGAATTTATTTCTTTTTTAGTTTTACCCTTTGGGTTATTAATAAACCTGCCGGTGAACAGGACTTTGTCTTCTTTAGAGTTTTAATTGCTTTAAAGCGCGTTTATCTGGCTGTCTTCGAGATTACGCATGCGTACAACATGAACGAATACTCTCGGGGGCAGAACACATGTTTTTTTTCGCTTTTTAATCTTTCCACCCCAAGCAAGACAACAAAGTCACAAAGACGCGGGGGTTACTAATTGTAAAATAATATGAAAAAAAAAAAGAAAAAAAATATTAAGGATTGAGAAAAACATGTTTCATTCTAGATTCAAACTAAAATAGATTCCTTCGCTTACGGTCACACCTCACATAATCACAGGTTCTCATATGATTAGCGAGTTAAGCAACATAAAACTGGGTCACTACCTAAATGGGTGTCCGCTTGAGAATACCCGGTGCTGTAAGCTTGGATGTACAGGTGGTGTAATGGATAATGACCCGAAATTGGATATCGGAGAGCCGAGTTCCAATTCCAGTCGAGATCGTTGTATACGCTTGCGCGCAAATACACCTTAAATAATTCCATTCAACCTTTCTCCATTACTTCACTTTCAGTCACTCTACAATAATTTCATTCGACCATCATTCATTACATTTGGCTCATTCAACCTTCATTCTCCGCTATCATTCACTCTTAAATAATTCCATTCAACCTTTCTCCATTACTTCACTTTCAGTCACTCTACAATAATTTCATTCGACCATCATTCATTACATTTGGCTCATTCAACCTTCATTCTCCGCTATCATTCACTCTTAAATAATTCCATTCAACCTTTCTACACTTCTTTATGTGGAGAAGCAGATAAAAATATAAATGATTTTTATTTACATAATATTAAAAAATAACACATGGCTCATGAAAAAAATATACAATGAAAATATTAGTATGGGACCCTTCCCACGGGTAAATATGGCAGCAAAGCAAGTTAACTGGTCGAAAAGGACTATGGGAACGTGTAGGAAAATAAAAAATAATAAAAAAAAAACAACACGAAATGATCGCTTTCGAGAACTATGCCTTTTGTCACCTAAAGAGGTGGGACGGGGAATGAAAACAGAAAATGATAGAGACTAAAAAAATTAAACGGGCCAACAGCAATTCATTCCCTAGATAAGTTAACCACTTTTTGGGAAAAGAGACACAAATGCCTCTACACTAGCTTAACTTGATAGGTCAGTCATGTTTTCCCTGGAAGAACAATTAATTCAGCCACAAAGTTCGAGATGCCACTCGTAGTTAACACCCTTCATTTGCACCAGGTGTGTTACAGTCATCCACCTTTCAGCAATGTCCTCAGAAGAAAGCCCCCTCCCTCTCAACCCGGATCTTGATCTTCAGCTGGTGCTTGAAGAACGCAACAAGGTGTGAGAAGCACTAAAGCCTAGTGTGCTTCCACCTGTCCATCATCGAGCTCACATTGCTACTAAGAGAACAAGCATCAAGGGCAAAGAATTGTCCATGTAGCATGCAAAATATGTAGGTATCAGTAAGTTCAGGCGTATGTCTGAGCAGTGAAAGAAAGCTTGCTCAATGAACTCTTCCGTTCTATCACACAAGACGCACTCTACGAAGCGACCAGTCCCACCGCGAAAAGCTTTTTTGCCGACCCAGAGTGCGTTCCAATTCATAAGATCGGTGAGTGAGGCATTTCAACTCGAGCGTCCAAGGTCATATGGAGGGAACCCCCGCCCACATCAAACCGAGTACCTCGATCAAATAGTCTTGAACGCTTCGCCTTACTAACAGCCGACATAATACCTCTCTCAACAATGGCTGAGAAAGGCCAGCCTGTATCCGAAAAAGACCATTCAGTGCATGACGGCATTCTCGATAGAAGGACCACTCTTCTCGGGGCAAAAGAAAGGCGTTCCCTTCAACAAAGTGTAGGCTCCTCAAAGGCGGAAAAGCTTCCAGAACGTGCCATTCCCATCATTCTGTGCACAAATCCGGCTCAGGAAGTGCCGTCGTAAATTAAACGAACCAAACCGTAAGCCGATAAAGTTATCGCGTTTTATCTTAGCCCCTGTCACCGTCTCATACGTCCGGATTTCTCTTATGACTTCGTCGATCTCAGCTATGCTCGTTACAAGCGTAGAAACGTCGTGGGCGTGTACATAGAGCAATGGCGAGAGGGACCAGCCCTGACGAATGTATCTGGACAAACTGAAGGGTCCCGATCTTACCCCATTCATTTCCAACATAGCGCTGGGGCTCGCGTTTAAGAGGCGAAAGTTTTGTTTAAACCCGGCTGCAGACAAGACAATCTACAAGAAACGATGGTCCATCCTATCAAAGTCCTTCGACTGATCCAAATTGATCAACGCAGCGTCTCCGTCAACGTTCTCAATGATCGTACAAATTAAATAAACGCTCTTCTTGGATCGCACGACCCTTTACAGTACAAATTGTTCAGGGTATACAAGACCATTGAGCACAACCCGCAGACGATTCGCCAGGACCTTGGCACAGATCTTTAACTTTGCCTTCAGCATCGTTAAGGACTGAAAGTTACCAATCCCGTTTCCTCCAAGCTTGTTCTTGCGCAGAATTTTCACCACATCTCTGATGAAATGTTGGGGAATTGCCTCCTGTTCCATCCAGTGGTTAAAGAGAATTTCCAGCAAGGGGACAACCCGGAGTTTTATCCTTCGCGAACTTCTTCAGTTCTTTCCAGATGTCAATGTTTCAGCGTTTTGACAATATCACAAACTGATCGATTCGCCGAATGAAGGCTTCCCGCTCCCCACATTCTTTGAGCGCATAACCCCAATGATTTGGAATGCTTTCTCAGTTGCAGAAACATCCAGCACGCACAACCTACCAACCGGATCAGGAAAAACAAGCGAACAAGCGATGCCCAAAGAACGACTTACTAACCAGCAAACACTCCTTGAACGTTTATCAAAATATGCTGAGAAGTGGCGGAACACACTCAACTGCTTGCAATAGGGTGAGTCTCCTGTATACAACAGATAGTGACACCGAGGCGTTGGAGATCGCGAGGGAGACGATCCCGTTTAGATTCGGGCCTCAACCCTCAGTCATTCGAGCTTGCTAACCAGAGAAACATGTTCAATACTTACTGACGTTGCACAACCGAGACGAACATGCCTTTGGTCAGGACACCGACGACCCATGGCGGCTTGGTCTATTTCAGTTTTAATGGTGTCATCCGGGGACAGCACACCAATGTCGCTTACTGCTCTATAAAGGGACGAAAGGCATGAAAACAGAGATCCGTCCAGAACAAAACTGTTTCAATTTGTTAACTGAGTCCTTCCCCATGACAGCCAGTGGGGGAGTATATTGATGGAAGAATTGGCTTCCCCCAGCATTGACCAAATCTTCGGTGTGTCCGGGTGAGCTCGCGCAACCGTTAAAACTCTTTTGACCGCAGGGAAATTCCTGAGTACCTCCACATCTTGGGCAACACGGCAGACTTCTTGCCCAGAATGGAATCTGATTTTTTGTTTTTGTATTTCTTTTGTGGAGGCTCTTCTTTGGAACAGCCTAAAGAGTTTCTAGGTTTTTTGTTTGTTGCCTGTAGTGGTAGAGGGGGGGGTGGTCATTGTGTTGGGTGATCACGGAGGGGAATTGTTCTTCGTTGTGAGAAATAGGGGACAAGGTTGGATGGTGTGGAAGGGAGATAAGGATGGGTTTTTTTTTTTTTTGCAATTTGTTTCATGTGTTTTTTGGAGTTGTCACAAGTGATAAATCTGTATTATTCTTATCCTTAGGATGAAGAACTTTGGGTGGAGGAGGGGGATACCCGCCTACTGGTTTGTCTTTAAAATTCTTCCTTTTCAAATTTTTTTTAGCTTTTCCGTTTTTTTTTCTTTGCTAGGGCTGGGCCTGGTCACATGATTCTTGATTGAATCGACAAAGGTCTTCGCCGATTTTGCCGTGTCTTTTAGTTACCGTACATTCACTTTTGGTGTTGACTTCGGCAGAGGCGACCGTTGGGCCCTCTTTTTCTTTGTTCGGACGATCACTTGGTCTGTATTAGTCAGTTTAACTACTGGAATACCTCAATTAGTGCGGCTAATGTGTAGATTAAAAGATACACACTAATCGAAAATGCATTAATCGAATGTAATAACTAATGTAATTTGCACTTTAGTCTCATTGACAATTAATTTCTAAATTGCATAGGTACATATAAGAAGACAATAAAAATCCTATGAATTAATGTTTATTAATCTGATTTTTATGAAAAATTTATTTAGTGTTTGCCATATGATATTCTTCTTATTGGCGGTAGTCAGAAATCCCCCCACTTCAGATTTTCCAAATATATTATAATCAATTAGTATTTTAACCTGAAGATTTTATTTATAATATTCCATAGTAAATACATGCATCTTGTATATTTCGATATTTTTTAATAAATGTAAATTTCTGTATCCAATTAAATCGTTCATTTTTTTAACAAAAGATCGGAAATTTCCTTTTAAGACCTTTAAAATAAACATGTAAAAAATCAAAATATTTTTAAAAAAAACTTAATAGAGACAAATATGTATTTTTATTATCGGATTATGTTATAAAATTTATCTGTAACCGTCCCTATTTAAATACCGCTGTAATTTCTTTGATAACGTAATACCTGAAAAACAAAATAAGTACCCATTTTCTATTTTAGAAATTTTTTAATTAATCAGTAACTATAAAAAAAGTCAGTTTTCAATTACTATAGTTAAATTGAAGAATGTTGTACCACATTAATCGAGTATTATCTATGCACTAATCGAATTTTGATATATAAAAAGTTTAGCGCACTAATCGAAAACGCATTAATCGAATGCTCATTAATCGAAGAATTCTTGTATTTCATTCTCTGATGTTACATTTTGGGGTAAAAATTCACCATTTTGGTTTGGTAATTTTTTTTGTGTTTTTTTTCTGCTAGAACAGTCTGTGGAGAGGTGTCCAGTATTCCTGCAGTTCCAATACGTTGGTCTTCTTTTCAGATGCAATGCTAGGAAGTTTCTGACCATTTACGTCTATTCAGTTGGGTATGAGATGGAAAGTATCTTTATTTAACACAGGATTGAAATGCCATTCCCACCTAATTTTGTTTCGGTTTATGTCCATGGTGTCACTATATTGTAATAGGAATCACCCAACTTGATGTCCTAAAATGAAATTTGAGCATTCGAGGACTTTCACCTTTGTTCTCCTCTGTCTTTGGTATTCTACAGTCTTTCTTTTGGCAACTCTTTTTCTGACGTAGGTAAGAGTATATCGCACATTGTATCGTCTCTTTCATCTTATGATCTGTAATTTATACACACATGGCGAATTTTTTTGATGCAATCCTTTGAGGACTTGATTTCGCTGTTGGTGTTTTCCTCTACTACAAACAGTGAGGCGATTCTTTTTTCCACAAGTCTTGATTTCTTTCTCCCATGAACCTCTTTAGTCTAACCAGAATTTGGGTCTATTGTCTCGCTTGTCTTTTAAACTCCTCCACGTCTATTAAACATGTTGATGGTGTAGCCCTTGTAGATTTAGTTCCAGTGATGATTCTTTTGTTTCTGTTATAGGAGAAACTATCTCCATTACGGTCTACTTAGATCTACCATTTTGGTGGCTCTTATCCGGGATCTTTTTCTGGGGTCTGGATAAGGGACCTTGACTGCATTACAAACGTCCACTTCTTTTTTTCTGGACAAGATTAGAATTGGTAAATTCCTTGAGGCTGGCAAAAAGTTTGTAACAGCAAAGAATGATTGTACTTTTTGACTCCGGAGATTATTCAGTACTCTATGAAGGGGAAGTAGGGAAAGGCCGAAGGGGAAGTAGGGAAAGGCCGAAGGGGAAGTAGGGAAAGGCTGAAGAGGAAGTAGGGAAAGGCCGAAGGGGAAGTAGGGAAAGGCTGAAGAGGAAGTAGGGAAAGGCCGAAGGGGAAGTAGGGAAAGGCTGAAGAGGAAGTAGAGAAAGGCTGAAGAGGAAGTAGGGAAAGGCCGAAGGGGAAGTAGGGAAAGGCCGGTTTTCACTGAGTATCCTAATCCTTGTTAATCAAAATCTCGAGCCATTCATTCAATACAATATGTTCAATCACCACATGAACTTGTCCATCACCTGCCAATCCTAATTGTACCACAATGCCACATATTCAAAAGGGACCTACAAAACACCTAATCATGTAAAAATATATAATGTTTATAAAATCTCTTAATTTACACTTTTCTTTTTTTTAAGAAAATATATAAAATTTTTTTCATGAAACAAGAAATAATGGGGAGGTAAAGAACCCGAAAACAAAAAAAAGAGAAGAGAACCACTTTATTCTGCCATTCGACAGAATCAAGCAGGACATTCGAGTCGGGAATGGATAAAATAAACATTGGAATGGGTAAAAACAAAGTATGACTCAGCCGAGATGAAAAGAACGGGACTAAAACAAAGTGGAGAGGTTGGGAATATTGACATGGATCATAACAAAAGAGAATGAGAACAACACTTATTCACATTAACTAAGAAAACATAAAACAGTTTAACTTAACCAGAAAAGGGTTCACAACAAACCGCTCCGTTGTGCTCAAGGGGACTTAAAAAAAAATCAAGGGTAGCCGCCTTCACTGGAACCAGGCTCACCATAGATACCCACCATTCGCTGAAATCTGTCGATATCAAACGCATTCTATCAGATTTGATCTTCATCATGAGCTTATGCCCAAAGAATCCAACCAAATTCTGATAGGAATAACGCTTATATCGCAAGATTCCCTGCATTCGTGATGTCCATACCATCATTCTTCCATTACGGCTAGCAACGTGAGAGATAACATTCGTTCTACCCAGGAGAATGGGAGCGACACATTGTCACAGGCGTACACGAGATCAATGGATAGAAGCTGATCGGGAGCAATACGAGCCGTCAACTGCCGACATAGTCCCATAAAAGGCGCATCTGAGGACAACAGTAAAAGGCGTGCGGAGCCGTTTCTTCGAAGCCAAGGTCACACCGATGACAGTCGCGCAAATCCACCTGCCTCCATCTAAAGGCTACGTCATTGAGACGGATCACGTTCCAAATCAATCGCCAGGTAAGCAAAAACTCAAAACCAGAAAGAAGGCAACTCTGATCCTGACAAGAAGAGTCGGCCACAAAGCGGGTCTTTCGCGACACCCTCCACTAATTTATGATACAATAGCCTACGAGGCCGTGAAAGGTCACTGAACCGTGAAACGACCTTAAAAGCCGATCGACATTCACAGAGGAAACTCGACAGCGTCCCGGGCCTACGACGCCGCTTAATCAAGAAATGGGATGAGTGATAGTAAGTCTAGGGAAGTCGCCACTAACATTCCCTTCCAAAATCGAGTCCTCTGTTAAAACGCGGCGTAGGAAAGCCAACCTCAAGGCGTATGGATGACTCACCAAATGTAGCAATCCCCATGACACGGACGCTGGACAGACTTCTTTACGTACCTTCTGCTTGCGACCACCACACAAGAAAATGGACAACAAGAGCATTATCGCCTTCCTACGATCCTTGCAAAGAGGAATACAGCCAGGGATAGAAGAAAGACGTAAGCAGCACACACCTCAGCCCTAAACGTCAAGAACAGCCTCCTTTGGAGCAAGTCCAGACCGACTCTCCGACCTTTGCCTATACTTCTGACCAATTCTTCTCTAGTTGGAGTCCGGGCCCGAACCACACTCCAAGAATGTGGACGGGTCTATCAGTCCAACCAAAGGGTCCCGGAAGATCGACCCCTTTCCAGGCACCTAACTACAAGCAGGAAGCCTCCGTGATCTTTTCTACCATTTAAGCATCTTCTGTACCACCTCTATGTCCCTACGGCACGACACGAAAAATGGATACGTCATCGGCGTACGCGGAAACCTTGGCTCGAGCTCTACCAGGAACAGTGATTCCACTTATGCCCGGACTGCACGCCCTGTCCCTTAGCCGGAGAAGGAGGGGCTCCAAGGCAAAAGCGTAAACTAAGGGCGACATCATACAACCCTGTCGAACCGACCGTAACGGCGCAAAAGCGCACCACCGCTTTCCGGTCACCTGTACCACAGCACTAGGAGCGCGATACAGGATCCACTTGCAGAAGTCGGTTTTGAATTCAGCGGCCTGCAGGACAGCAGCCAGGTATTGATGTTTGACCCAGTCGAATGTGCGGATCAGATGCAGGTTGCATTTGGGTCTTTAGTCGGCTCTTTACATATACTGGTGAGTGAGGCATTATGGATAGGCCTATTGTATTATTCTAACGATTATTTGTGTGAACGGTAACGGTCATGTTTCGAATTATTTTGGGAGTTGTTGAGTGGAGTGGAAATGATTGTGTTTCCAGGTAGGTTTGTGGGTATTAACCACACCAAATAACGATTATATATAAATAGCCGAACAAAAAGCACAACGCACATGGTCTCGCGTTTAAGCATGAAACAGACAGTGGGTGTTGACTTCAATGTCCACTTTTAAATTTACATACGCTCTATCCCTGATATTGAACAGTTTAACGCATAAGTATAGCATAACTTAAAAGTATATTTTATCATATATATACACGCACAACACACACACACACACACATATATATATATATATATATATATATATATGATATATATATATATATATATATATATATATATATATATATATATATTGATGCATGTTTCATTAAATGATATAGACAAGTTTTGTCTATTTATTTTAAGTTAAGTATGTCCACTATTTCGGCATAAATTTTCTATATTGAAGTTTAAAATGAATTTTTTTACAACGAAAAAACATTCTTGAAGATTTCATTTTAGCTTTAATTGTAAGTTTAATAATTAAATTTACGATTTCTATTAATTAAACATTTCTGGTGTATTTCAGATAGAAACTATATACGTTTGATTTTCAAATTTAATTTCAAATTTTTAAATTTTCTTAAAAACGGCCATTTTCTTAATTTTAAGAAATTTGTAAACAAACACAAATTTATCGATTTTTAAAATATTTAAAAAAAATTCTGACACGATATTTTAGTAAAATTAAAAAAATTAAAGTTAAAGTAATCTGATTTCAAAGAAATCTTTGTTACTTATAGCATAAAAAAAAATAATATACAACCAATTATTAACGAGCGGTCCCGTTCAGTTGTTCGATCTTACTGATAATGATTGATTGACGAGCCGATGACAGCTACTACTGATGACCATAAATGACATAATTTTTAAGTCTGAGTTTTAAAAAAATTATTCTATTTGAGTATGACACACACTAATGGAAATACAATACATAAAATAAAATTATTTAGTGAAATAGTAAATGAAAAAAATAAAAAAATAATTTAAAATTTAAAGTTTACACTTTTACAGCTGATCGGAAAATACAATCTGTTAATAAACGAAATGTTTTGAAAAGGCCACGTAAAGGGACAAAACCCTTAGATCACGTGACCTTGTTATAATAATGGCAATTTCTGTATATCATACATGGAAATAAGGAATGTATTAAGTAAAAAAATACAACATAAAAAAATTATTTAAAAAAAAGTAGCGCAACTAAATTTATTAAACTTAGCAATTTTGGATTCGTAAATTTTTTTTCTACTTAATTAGTACATAATATCGAGGAACCCTCCTAATACAGAGCTTTACACGATTTAAAACTATTATAAATTATTATAATTAAAATTTCTTAAAAAACGAAAAAATTCTTGTAAAAATTAATTATTCATCAGAAAAAAATTATTTCTTCAGACAATAATGTCCTTAATATTACTTATTTACAAAAGCAATTAAAAGCTTTTCTAATTAAGTAATATCATAGTTTTATTGGATTCATTATTTTTCAATTCAGAGCAGATTTTCAGTTAAATAGCTCAAATTTGTGAAAGAAAAGTAGATTATTTACCATCTTCGAAGACTCTTACTTTTAACAAAAAAAAAAAAAATTCAGGAACCAAAAAGGTTTTGGGCGAAATTTCATTAAATTAAGTAAATGTGGGGTAACATATTTTAAAAAATATAATTTTTACCAAAATTTTCTAAAAACAAATATTTCAAAAATAATTTCATTCATTTGTGAATAAGTCCTGAAAATTTCATTAAGATTGGACAATTATTTTATTTTTACAAGAATTTCCAAATCAATATGTTTTCAACGGAAAAAAAAAACGCAAAAAAATAAAATTTAAAACGTCGCCGCGATGATGTAAACAAAGACGATTTTAACCAAAATTTCGAACGTGTTAGAAAATATTAAAAATTTCAAAAATAATTAAAAATACTTTTTTCTTTCATTTTAATAATAACATAAGCATTTTGACGATAATACTTTATTTTCTTTAAGTTTGTGGCATTTTTCATTTACGCTATGCTGTTTTTCCGCGAAAACAGTGGACATGCTTATTTTAAGTAAGTTCATTTCATATTGTCTGATAAGCTTAATAACATTATCATTGAAAGACGAAAGGAAATCACCATATTGATAAATGTTTAAATCCAATCTAAGCTTTCGGCTTACATATGCCATTATCAAAGATGACAATTACTTTTCAATATATCAACCAATACACGGACGAAACAATAATGATTGCAATTTTGTTGCATGAAAGATTTCAAAGCAACGACTAACTCGTGTATACGAGACGCTTAAGTGAGAATCGCGTCGCAGCTCGTAACGTCACACATGACCACGCGAGAGTGAAAACGAGAAGTATTAAGTATGGGAAACGGCTTCCTATATTATTATTTCGTATATATAAACATGTATCAATGAAAAATTGCTGCGTAAATATACACAAGTTATATATATATATATAATATATATATATATGTATGTATGCATGTATGTATGTATGTAGAATGGTTCAGTCATATCGTTGAAACGTTATCATTATTGATTTTCTACTTGTTTATCTTTCAAGTAATTATTGTTGCTTTTCCACCAACACTAAGGTTGTTTGTATATCCTATGAGAGTTGACCAGCCTTGATTTGAAAAGAAGTATTAGCTTCTGATGATATTTGAAATGTCATCAAATGTCAAATAAAATATCTCATAACAGACATCTGCTTTTTTAGATTGAGACGGTATGTCTACAGTTATTTCTGTCTTATCGACCACTGATTGGGGAGCAATCTATAGGTACGCATTCAAATTTAGTCATTTCAGCTGCACTCTTTGCTCTCCATGCCGCGTGTTTATTGATTGTCGATAAACATCTTAAGTCTTACGATAAGACGAGAAAAGATATTCTAGTAAAAAAAATGGATAACGGAAAATCTATGTTATAAACAGAGACAACTTTTATCTCGCGCGATAAAGGCAGCATCCTGTTTGGTCAAAAATCAGTCCTTTAGGAGTCAGACTGGATTGATCTCTCCCTTTCCGATGCTAGGGTCTGCAATGTCTGCAGGAGTTGCCGGAAAGTTGTCAGTGTTGACAGACAACCTCCTTCGGGGATCCACTCCAGGTTTTAGGTCTGGAATTACTTCCATAGTCTTTACCGTTTTGGGATATGACCGCAAGAAGAAATTAATGATTTAGATTTTCCAAGGAATTCTGCTTTTAACTAATGTAAATATTTAGCCCTCAAAATTTAATTTCTCAAAATTTCATGGGGGTAACATATATAAAAAAAATTTCCAGGATTTTCTAAAAAAAACTTTTCTAAAAACTATAATTTATTTGTGAATAAGTTCTGAAAGTTTCATTAAAATACGGTAATTATTTAATTTTTGTAAGAATTTCCAAACCAATGTGTTTTTCACCGCAAAAAATATGCCAAAATGATTTCCTTGTTATTATTTTATTTATTTCTCACTTCACAAAACTCTGTTCACTTCTTGCTTAAATTTATCGTTGAAAAGGAGTCTAATTCCTTTCTCTCCTTTATGGATGTCCTTTTTCCTCAGACTCGTGATAAGTTTTTGACTTCTGACTTTAGGAAGGCTATTTTTTCGAACTCTTTTAGTCCCCAAAATGAATCTTATTAAGATTCTTAACCATAGGGCTCTCATAAATCTGTTCGGAAGTTCTTCGCGAAGAGATTGATTTTATTAAGATGACACTTTCCAAAAATGGATATCCCTTAGATGTTATCAATAATTTTTATAAGAATTAGCCTCATATAGTTAAAAAAAAATGTCCTCTTTATTTGTGTTTTCCTTTCATTGGTTCAGAGGATGAGTCTTTGGCTAGGCGAATTTCACTTGCAGTCGGTAAGTGTTATTTTTCTGCAGAGATTCGAGTAATATTTGTTACTCGACCTATTCTTTCTTCCATTCGCAAAAGATGTCCTTTCCTCCCATCAAATTAATTCTGTGATTTATGAATAAGAATGTAGTTGTGGTCTCGACTACATAGGGGGGACTTCCCAGCGTTTGGATTTTAGAATAAAACAACATTTGCCTTCCAGAATTTTGAATCTGGGCTCTAGCAGTAGTCAGCTGGTGAATACACCGAGCGCTCAACATGTTATTAATAGTAGAAGCTTTGTTACAGGCTTTAGTGTTGACCGTTTTGTCTCGGTCACACTCATGATATCATCTTATGGTTCTAGTGTTCTTGTATATTAGATCCCGCAAACTTTCTCTCTGTGAACAGAGGGAGTGCTTGCTGGATCTGACTATTATTAGTCTCTATTTTCCTTAAATATTTTTCTCTCCCACCACCTACCCGTTCTATATATATTTGTTTACACGTTTTTTAATTCGCAGAATAAACTTGGTAAG
Source organism: Acanthosepion pharaonis (assembly GCA_903632075.3). Lineage (NCBI taxonomy): Eukaryota > Metazoa > Mollusca > Cephalopoda > Sepiida > Sepiidae > Acanthosepion > Acanthosepion pharaonis. The sequence continues at coordinate 411,108 of CAHIKZ030001212.1, forward strand.
CTGGGACAAAAGTGGTTGTTTTTTAGTTTTATTAATTTACATCAAATATGCCTTGTAATTTGAATAAGAAATCACGCTTGTTTCTTGCTGTTATAAAGTTTTATACTACTAGAAACTATATATATATATATATATATATATATATATATGTAAGCAAATGTAAATGGATATAGATCCGACAGAATGAAGAAAAATTTGGAAAAAACAAACAAAAATCCTTAAATGCAATTATGTTGTTTAAAATGAATGAAATGTCGACGTCTGACGTTTCGGTTTAATAAACTTTCTTCAGGACAATATTCATTAAAATACAATTCAGTTCAATTTGACAAAGACGATGGACATAAAAACAAGTCTTATCCAAAACAGATAACGTTTTGAAAGCGCCGCCCATGTGACGACAACGTGACCATGCTAAACGGAAAGCTGATCATTTTAAAATTTTCAGTTATCTGTTTTGGATAAGACTTGTTTTTTATGTCCATCAAATTGAACTGAATTGTATTTTTTGAATATTGTCCTGAAGAAGGTTTATTAAACCGAAACGTCAGACGTCGACATTTCATTCATTTTAAAAACAATATAATTGCATTTTAGGATTTTTTGTTTGTTTTTACCAAATTTTCTTCTTATATATATATATATATATATATATATATATATATATATATATATATATATATGGTGCTGTATATAAATTTTCTATTTTTAATTATGCTCATACGCATTGTTTGTTTTTGATTTTGTCAACTGCACAGTATCCTAGCATCAGTTGGGTAACGTCTGTGAGAAAAAGTGCACTATGACACAATTCCCCCTCCGACAGATATTTGGAAACAGCATGCTTTACTGCTTAGCATTCACGTTGGAAACTCCAATACGACCATTTCAGAGTGTTTGGGTGTCCATCTGAGGACAGTGCACAGGATGCGGTAAGATTTGGATGAGTCTAATGGTGATTACGAAGGTGTTTGGAATGATCACTAGTGATGGCGATGTTATGCCTCATGTTCTCATAGGGCCTCAGACTCAACATGGAGGCCTACATCATCTGCCTTGAGGAGGTATTGGTGCCCTAGGTCAAGAGATTGGCTACTGGAAGACTCTATTTCTTTTTTTCACTGCTCTTTGGACTGTCATAGCTGAAACTCTTCTCTCAAGTACCAAACGTCTTATGGATTGAGTTGATTCTTTTCTAATCAATCTCTTTAGCTCTAAGTTGAAATGATGATCCCTCTTCCTGTTGTGACCTCCATTTTTCTCTTTACTGTTCACTCTTTTTAAAATTTATTCACATTTCTCTTGATAGTTCTTAAATGGACTTTGAAGATGGAAGCCAGATTATTAATAGTGGTACCATTACTTATAGTGGCTCATTTATGAAGACACCAATTCTAACACAAAATGATTTTTACATGTTCTCCTGCTCGCTGAATAGCTCAAAGGGTTTTTCAGTGATTCTTACGACAAATTGTGTTAAGATGGCTAAAAATGTCATCTGAAACTCAATTAGTTTTTAGATAATGAACATCTTGTGCGATGGACAATCATGCTGCTAAACGATTTGAACAATTTTTCCATTACACCCGATATATATATATATATATATATATATATATATATATATATATATATATATATAATGTCATTCGCAGACAGCTACTCAGTTCGAGTAGACATCAGAATGTCTCAAGACAGGATTGAAACTCAACCCATTTGGTATTAGTCAGAATTTCAACCACTGAGCTATCTTCATTTGACAGAATGAGCTAGCTAAATCTAGCGTAGTGTTTTTACGAATGTAAACAAATGCTAATCAGCCATAAGGCTCAATTCATTTTATAGAAGCGCAGTGGCTGTTGTTTATAGAATCAGCTTGTCATTCAACAGTGCTCAATTGAAATATAATTATTGGTATTAGTATTATTATATAATTACATATTAGTCACCTTTAAGCCTACCAACCACTCTTGCTTACAGGCTGGTAAGATTTAATGTAAACAGGTTCGAATAATTTCAAATTTCGAATTAGCCTTTAGTAGAGTTATTTAAATTGTGCCCAATTTCATCTCAGATACAACATGATTTGCGGGTAAACTTGTGAAGCTCGACACAAAATATCGAACATTTCTTTATGAAACTATAATTTTGTTAAAAGTAGAACGTATATGTAAAACGGAAATAAAAGCAGACTTCAACGATTAACTTAGGTAAATATCCTTTCATAAAAGCAAATATTCATTTGTTCATTAGTATATGAGGAAAATGATTTACAAAATAAAAAATCATGTTTTTTTAAGTAAATTTATTAAATATTATAACTAAGACTTGGAAATCATGTTTCAGGTAAACGAATGCATCTGATTATTTCAGTGCCTGTATTGATTGGATGATTGATTTCTTTTATAGGGGATATAAACAATTTGCAGAATATTTTAAACCAGAAATTATTTTTGGATTTTAAGAGTAATTATTTACTGATACAAGTCATAATAATTAACCAACAGCTGGGAGAAGAATATGTGGATTCAAACCTTTCGCAAAGATATTTATGCATGAGGATAACGAACCGAATGGAAATTAGAATCCACAGCCCTCCGATTTCTAATTCTGAGCGGCTTTTCATTACACCACCCGCACATCGAAGTTTACAGCACCTTGTTTTTGCAGGTGATCGATCATCTAAATACTGACCAGGATCCACGTTTCTTAACTTCGATGATTGTACGAGAGTCCGTGTTTCTACGTAATATGGCCGTGTCTATAAACACTTCTTTTTTGTCAGACAATTTATCGGAATTATTCAGAGATTGGGAAAAATGTTCCGAATTTGGTTAGGGAGAAAATTTTCTCTCATAGACTTTCCCTATAGTAAATTATTTTTTAAATATTACGTTTTTTTTATGAGCGATTGAAGAATATTGTCCGTTTTCGATATTTTTAAAAAATTTGGAAATAAAACCATCGTTCCATTTTAAGATAAAACAACATTATAAGTACTTGCCAAAGAAGATACTTTTAAAACTGTGTTATAAAGAATTAAATCATTTTAACTTATTTTTAAACGTTTACTCCACACGTATTTGAATTCCGTACGCCTTTCGGCAAAATCTGAAGTTTCTTAAACGAAAGACGTTTTCATTCAGCAAACATCTATCTATCTATCTATCTATCTATCTATCTATCTATCTATCTATCTCTGACTAAATCTGTATCCAATAATCTATATGTGTATTGTTACGGGCCAAGAACATTTTCAAAACATTTGGAGAAAGAAAGAACAAACGTTTGGCAGTTTATAAGTTGATCGCTAAATGTCAAATGTGATGAATCGGTGACATTGGACCAGCTGTCGAAATGAACGACCACAGCTACTGAATCAAGAGGAATTATGTCAGATAGTGGAAGCTAAGCCACATGTTACAAGATAAAAAAAAAACTATTTTCTGAGTTTATCTCGAATTTTTTACGATAATATCTAGGATTGTCTTCTTGTCATGACATATATGTATTCATCTATCTATCTATCTGGGGTGTGGAAAAGATCTTCTCCTCCAAATTCTTATGTTTCGTCGTTTGGTCAGATCTGAAGGATTGTTACGTGTCACTAAAATTTTCAAAACATTTGGCGAAGCAGAGAACAATCGTTTGGTAGTTTGTATGTAACATATGTCAGCGTAACGAATTGGAGACATTGGACAAACTCACGAAATAAACAACCACAACAACTTGGCTATCTTTCTATCAGTCACCTCGTGTTGCAATTGTTAGCTATCAAATTTCCAAAATTGTTTCATTATATATATATATATATATATATATATATATATATATAAAATAAAAATACAACAATTACACAACGGTTCTTCTACGAAACTCTGGAGTAAAGTTACTGAATATAACATCCATCAGCTAAGTGTCAAACTTTGTATTTACATTAATCTATATATATATATATATATATATATATATATATATATATATATATATATATATATATCATACACATACACAACATAAAAAAGCCAACAGGTAAAGAAACATCATATGGTTCAATCCACCGTACAACAAATACGTAAAAACAAACGTGAGTAAAATATTCATTAAACTCATATACAAACACTTTCCCCGTCAAGCACCCTCCACAAGATATTCAACAAAAACACAGTAAAACTAATAAATAATAAAAAACATAAGAGGAAAACAACCATCCGGACAAATCAAACACGCCAGTAACTGCAGAGCAAAGTACAAATTCCCTTAAACGGCAATTGCTTATAGAAGAATGTAATATACAAAGTCATCGTAAAATCAGCAGACATTCAGAAGAAAAAGTATATAGGAGGACCTGAAGGACCCTGGAAACAAAGAAACTACTCACACAAAACATTATTTATAAATAGTTAATACGCGAACGGCACTATTTTTTCTTAATGAATCCGGGAAATTAAAAACAAAAACCAAGTCACACTAAAAATATCAAGGAAAAATAAGAAAAACAGCATTAGTCTACAACAATAAAGCGGCAAACACTGTCTGGAGGAAAAATAGCTATAGTTACCTTCCTATACCGGCACAAACTCCTAAATAAACGATCTGGACTAATCGCAAAATGTAGACACAAAAACAAATTTTTACTACGTTATTTAAAAATCGAAAACAAAAAACGAACAAAAAGGAATAAAAATAACTAAATAACTAACAAAATGAAATAAAAAATACAATAAATAAATTAATTAATAAAACTAATAACTAAGTAAATAAAAAACAAATTACGAACGTACACGTAAACACAAATAAAAGCAAAAATAACAACCAAAAGCAAATAATAGAATAATAAATAATAAATAATGAATAAAAGAATTAAGAAACAACACTATAAAATAGCAACATAACTGTATCCGGATCCACAATTATTTCCATTCAATAGCCCTTAGAATAATTTAAAATATAACTGTTACTGACCACCCAAATAACCGTGAGAATAATACAATAAGCCTACCCATAATGTATCACTGGCCGAAATATAATAATAGTCGAGCCAAAACACAACGCATATGGCATGAGGATTGCGTTTTTGTATGAAGCACTCTCGCTGCTGGGTAGTGACCTCAATGTCCATTTTTATATATATATATATATATATATATATATATATATATATATACTGTATGTATATATTTACAAATATAAACAAACTTAATACCAGAATATCATGAATAGCAGACAATTAGCATCGCTTTTATAGAAGCAATATTAACAAATGAATAACTCTTTTGTGTTTTTCTTTTTAATAAGCACATAAGCGAATAATATTGCTTCGGGCCTATAATGTGACCCAGATTTAGATGTCTTGTGACTATGACATCATGCTGACTCATAAATCTTTAGAATTTCAAAAAACGCTTGTCTAGATTTTATAGCTTGATTGTCAAATGTTAAAAGTTGACATCTTAACACTGTAAATACTTCCAATTGCTATAGTTTGAATATGAGAGGACTGGCCAGAAAAGAAAAGCAGTAATTATATACTCAGGACAGTTATAACATTGATGTATATAATATTCAAAATCAAATGACATGGAATTAATATCGGAATGAAAAATATTTTAATTTCATTAATACCAAATGGAAGAATAACATCTTTGGAGATTGAACGACTAACCAATCAAATATCCATTATTTAAAATATTTGAAGAGCTTGAAAACCTGCAAGACTTTCATGAGTTAACAAAGGAGATGAAGGTTGGGGAGAGGACTGAGAAGGGCTATTTGCAAAGTTGCTGAAGATGAGGAATCATACTTTTATACGCAGTTTGTCTTCAAGTTGAAACAGCTCTCTTGAATGCTGCTGATGAATGGCGAGAGAAATCTCGAAAGGTCGTCATGTATAAATGTAAACTTAATGTCGAAAGTTTAGGTTTCAAGTCAAGGTAAAGTGTCCTTTACTCTTACGGTCAGTGTTGTAGCTGCGAACTTCCAAACTACAAATAACGACCATGCTTGCTTGATTGATTCGCTTTTTACGGCTTATCAACTATTTGTAGGTTATTTAAAGCCAGAAACTATTTTTAGATTGGAAGATTTTTTAAAGATAAGGATAATTTAGTGGTACTAGGGAGAAGAGGATTCAATTGCCTAGAAGGGGTTATTTTTTAAGCGGCATATTTATTCCTTATGTGTCATTTCATACCGAAATTTAATTTTCCTTTGTACATTAGCTTTTTTTTTCATTTGAAAAAATCATTGCCGCCATATTTTTTTTTTAAAACCAAAATGTACTGCTGGTATTTTACTAAAAATGTATTTTTATCGTTTCATTGTGTTTTCACCCCAGTTTGGGGGGGGTTAGCTATTTGCCCATAGTTGGGACCCTAACTGGTGCTACCACCCTGGGAACAACAGCAATTAAGAGATAGTTTCACGTTTCTCAAAACCTTGTCATACCCAAGACGGGAATGAAGAGGTGGATTTTTGCATTTTTCAAGGCTATTTACGCGTAAGTGAATATAAAGAAACCAACAGAAATTGGAAATCGGCTCTCTGATAAGAATACCGAGAATATCATGTTCGGAACATGTGATAAAGGAGGAAGTTTTAATGTAAATCCTAATGAAAATGAAACTTGTTCTTAACATCAAACACCTCACATTTGTAGGAAACAGAACGAAGAAAGAGGACTTAGGAAATTTGACACACACATGACACACTGAAAGTAAGAGAGTCAAAGGGAAACATCGAATAAACTACGTAATGAGTTTGTGTAAATAGAGGACAGTGAACGGGAAGGAATTGCAAGGGGACGAACATTACTTTGTTCAAGAAGAGTTAGGAAGTTGTGGAGAGCCAATAGCCAATGTCCTGAAGAGGCTCAGCATATAAAAAGGAAGACACTGGCCGACAATCTGTTGCATTCTGGTATACTTGCATGCTTTTAGTCTGGTGTGTTGAATGTGTATATCTTGGTTATTTTCAATCGATCCTCGTATAGGTACCTTCATGAGATCGCTAAAAAGAGCATAGCATGATGAAAAAGACGCCAAACTTGACGAAAACAAAATTTTATTAAAAAAAATGTTATTATTAAGAGGTAAGATCAAAGTATTTTGGGGGTATTTTTTTACATTTTTTAATCATTCCTAGCAATGGCGTGAAACTAATAGTTCCCATATCCTTACGCAGTGCTGATTCCTATTCACCCCCATATATATATATATATATATATATATATATATATATATATATATATATATATATATATATATTCCTATTCACCCCATATATATATATATATATTCCTATTCACCCCAATATATATATATATATTATATATTATATATATATATATATATATATATATATATATATATATATATATATATATATATATATATATATATATATATATATATATATATATATATATATATATATATATATATAAAATTATGTGAAAATATAATAGTCACCGAAATTGGAAAAGGCGAGCCGAGTTCTAATCCGAGTCTACTAAGTTTCATTTACTCCGCGCGAATTATTTTATAAAAAGCAATGACTTTACCTTACCCTAGCCAAAGACAGGTCAACCTAGTCTAGGAGAAGGAAAACGCTGACTTCATGTTTTGTTGAAGGCATCAGCCAGATTTAATGAAAACTTATTTTGAATATATGAGCAAACGGGATATAGGCTGCGGCAAAACTTCAAAGATCGTATAATTGGTGCGTTTCCTTTGTTCCAGTAAGTGCTCACGTTTCTGGCCCGATTGAACACGGTTTTATCCTTTCAAAGACACTGTCATATGAGATGTAGAACACGAGTAATATAAATACCAAAACCATTTTTCCTGGAACAAATTTTTTATAGTTAATGCTTAATTTTTCATTTAAGTCATTTTAATTACGGAATTAATAGAACTGCAATATTTTAAATATTGCAGTTCTATTAATTCCGTAATTATCTTCCGAGAAACTTGTTTCGTAATTATTGCATAAAGAGTATTTTGTAAAAGAATCTACAATAAATATGTTAATTTCATTAAATTGTATTAATCTACAAAGTTATCTTTTTACATTATTTTGATTGAGTAATTCAAAGAGTGACTTGACCCAAAGAGTTGTCAGTACAATTCCTGACCATAGCAGAGGGAACAAAAACTTGGTGAGTTGAGTAATTAAAGGGAATTGACTGAAAGCTATGGACAAAAATTGCCAATAATTGCAAAATGTTCGAACTGGTCATCTACTCAAGAGAGTATTGTCAACATAAAGAAAATATAAACACTGTATATAATACTAATTCTACTTCTACTAATAATGATAGCTAGAAAAAAAAAGAAATAAAGGAAATGTAAAACATGTAAAAACCAAAACAGTACAAGTGTTAGCTACACTTGGATTCTTCAAGAACGGGATTGAAAAATACATCAACAAAAACATTGCCAACATCAAGATCATAAAAGTTCAGAGCATTATCCCACTCACTTCTGCCGATATATTAGGTATCAAATAAATCTGTCACGCCCTTATGACAGCCCCGTGTTTGAAGAATAGAATTAGCTTCAGGTTTGAATAAATTATGACATTAAGGGAAAACACTGAATAATAATAATAATAATAATAATAATAATCATGTCCACCTCTGATATTTAATTTGGTACTGCAACTTATACTAAGTTAAAACTTAGTATAGTCAATACCTTCTCTATACGTCTATGCTACCCACTGAACACAGTACTCAATAACGAACTCTTTAATGATGGATATATAAATATAATCACCTCGCTACTATCTCATGGACAGGATGAGCTCTCTGGCCTAGAGCTGCTAATTTGAACAAAATTATCCTTTGGTGGTCAAGGATAAAACGCAAAAAATTATGAATCTCAATGATTACGAACAAACTTCCATACCAGATTGGCCGTCACCCGGGTTGACAAGGAACGCGCATCTCAGAGAGGAATCAATCTTGGGCCGAAAAATCAGTCAATGGAACAAACTCTTCCAAAAACGAAGAGACACTAGGCCACTAAAGCCGGACTATTCCCAACCTTGGACCAAGTGACTCAACGACAAATCAACTAATAAAAAGAAAGTAAACGAAATGGTCTTGCGAAGAGTATTAACATGACATAATTTTTCACCGCACTCGAAAATCCAGAATAGAACACCACAAATCAGATATACTAAATATGAAGAACTATAGTAAGAAGTGGAATAAGACCTCATCTCAACCCAGACATCCTTGCTAATGTTCGTAGGGACATCGTTCGAAACAAAAATTCTCAAATGCAGAAAGAGATAAGATAAACCTTGATAGAAGACAGAATACAATAACCCTTCATCACTCAAACAATAAAGAGGTGAGAATAGAAATAAATAATATGACAGAGGATGAGTTAAAAACTAAAATAAATAAGATACGAAATAATCTCCTAGGAAGTAAAACCGAGGAATCTATCTGTTTCATAAGCTGCAGGTATCCAAACTATCTCACTGAGGATGAGTTCAACTATATTAGGGTAAAATTCCTTAAAACCACAGAGACGAATTCATCAAAGCGAAAAAAAACAACATGCAAAAACTCAGGAGAGTAACTATCACACAGATGTCGGACAAAGACCAGCTACAATAAATTGATATGACAAAGTTCAATAATCATATTGTGCAAATATACAATGCTGCACTGGAAACACTTAACGAACAAACCACAGAAGTTAAAAGTCATATACGCAACAGCTTTAGCAGCCACTGCGAAGCTTGGGGTCAAGACAATCAAAAGATTAAACAACAGACAAAGAGAGTCAGTTTGGAAGGCAAAACTGATGCGAGAAACAAAGAAAATCAGAATGTGAGATTTCGATATTATACGAGATCACAAGAAACCCAAAAGTCTCAATACACAAATGCAAGAAGATCAAGTGGAAATATAAAATTAAATCGCTAAGGGAAATTCCATCAATCAAGGAAATGCTGAAACAGAAAGTATGATTAAAGCCGCAGAGAACAAGACGATACGATAAACGTTGTAGGTTCTATCGGCAAAATAAAATATTTCAAACGGATCGTAAGAAATTTTACAGAAATTCGACATGTAAAAAAGCCACCATCTACTAACAAGGTGCAAAAATTTTGGGAGAATATTTGGAGCATCCCAAAGGAAGCTCTAATGCGGAACGAATGTTGGATAAACCTCTACAAGAGTGGGAAAATATAACCACGAATAATGTTAGGCAAGCTCTAACGAAATCCTAAAAATGCAAATACTCCGCAAATGACAAGGTGCCCAATTTCTGGATCTATCATCTATCATCAATCCATAAACCTCTTGCACAAACTCTATCAATGCTTATTAATAATCCCAATGAAATTCCAGAATGGATCACTGAAGGTATTACATATCTCATGCTAAAAACGAGTGAAACAGATGATCCGAAAAAGTCTTCTCCGCCACGTATCCTGATGAACTGTACTTACTCTTTTTTCGAAGCAAACAACATTTTTCCACTGGGATAGAAAGGATGCAGGAGAGGTTCATATGTTTGCAAAGATCAACTACTGATAAACTAAATGATCCTGGAAAATTGCAGGAGATGATGTAAAAATCTTAGCGCACTATGGATAAATTACCGTAAAGCCTTTGATAGTGTGGCAAACTCTTGGATACTCAAAATTTTGGAAATGTACAGATTTTCCCCCGTGATAGTAAATTTTCTTAAGTACAGCATGGGAATGTGTAACACTACATTATCCGTAGATCACTGCCATCTACAAACGTCTGAATATCCGACGAAGAATCTTTCAAGGAGATTCCCTTGTTTGTCTGTCCCTAATGCCAATAAGCACGAACTAAACAGCAATAGCTATGGTTACAAACTAAACAAGAAAGTATTCAATCACCTACTCTACATGGATGATCTCAAACTCTTTGCCAAAGACAACAATGAGTTGAAGGGTCTCCTCAATATTGTAAAATACTTCAATGACAGATTATGGACTTCGGATTAGATAAATGGGCAAAAGTTACATTCAAGAAAGGCAGAATTACAGAAACACACTCAATAGATTTATATTTTGTCACAAATATTAGTGAACTGGAACAATAAGAAGCTTATAAGTATCTAGGAATTAGCGAATACAACATACCAAAATGAAGGATAAGGTAAGAAAGGAATAATATGGGTGTATGCGTCGGTTACTGCATACCGAAAAAAAATAAAAATTAAAAAAAAAAGCAAAAAAAAGAATATCAGCCATAAACACCTTGGCTGTCCCTGGAGTGCAATGCAGTTTCAACATCCTTAACTTGACCATAGCTGACATGAACGCCAAAACGGGAAATTTTCTGACCTGTCACCACATGCATCATCCCAAAGCTGATGTTGCTCAATTGTCCTTCAAAGATAGCTGGAAACTACAGAACATTGGGTGGGGATATTTGTCAAAGAACATGAAGGAAGCCAACAAGTTGAAAATGTAGTTTCAAATGGTTGAAGGAATACAGATAAAGCACAATATACAGACTGAAGCTGTAAATTATTTATATTATTCGGACTATTGAGGAAAATAGTCCGAATAATGTGAATAATGTACATAATACCTCATCTCAGAAATATAAACAGACTCTGAAGCTGTAAAATACTTAAAAAAGAAATCAAAGGCAAATGCAACCGAACAGATACAGAAACGATTCGTACCAAAAAAGCTTATGTAAACAAACACCATGCCCATCATTGGCTACATAGTGCAGAGTTAAAAGCTGAAATCGAAGGTTTTATTATTGCTGCACAGGACCAATGCTTGATAAGTAGAAATTATTAAGCACATATACTGAAAAATGTGTGTTCGCCCAAAATGCAGATTCTGTGATAAATATCCAGAAACAATTGATCATCTTGTGCCAGGTTGCACGGTATTGGCACCCACTGAATATAAATCTCGTCATGTCATAGTGGGCCAATATCTTCAATGGAAATTTTCAACTTTTACGGAAACTGCAGAAATTAGAATGAACATCACCCAGACACGATTACAGAGTTAGAACCTGTAACAATTTTATGAGACTTCTTAATGCACATAGATCGAACAAAGAACAGACATCTCGTGATTAGAGACCGCAGATACAAAAAGTGCCTCCTTGCTGATATGGCAGTTCCAGCAGACTGCAATGCCTCTTTAAAGATCTTCGAAAAACTATCAAAATAAAGGAGCTTGAAATCGAAATCTCAAAAATGGAGCACATGAGAAAATCAACAATTTCAGAAAAAGTTAATCGTACAAAACATGGCTTTCTCATCTGATTAATAGCCAGTATCTGCTGGGATATTCTTTGAATAGCTTATAAGAAGAGAACAATATATTAACTCTGTTCTATCAGTTTCTTTTATTTTTTCTGCTTTATCTGTAATGGTCATTTTTCTATTTCTGCCCAGTTTTAGTTGAGTCATGCCTCTTTTGTCTACCTGCATTTATTCCTAATGTCTATGTGCAATGTCCTATACTCTGTGCCATACTTTGGTATTATTTATTGTCTCCATTTCATTGGTCCAAAACTTTTACCCGTCATCCATACTATTTTTAAATCTTACCTAGTTTGCCAGCCCTGCATACATTGGATGAAATGTAAGCAATACTAAGTCTTTTTGGAGGCCAAGATTTAATAGTTTTGGAATTGGATAAGAGATGTGCCGTCTTTTAGCAATCCAAAATATTACAGTGAGTTAACAATTTTATCCGGATTAAATCTGTAAAGTAAATTTTATTGCGACGAAAAATATTTTTCTTGAATCATTCAATAGACTGTGAAAATCATGTAACATTCTTTGACACCCTTGAAAAGATTATTTGTATAATGGTACCTATAAGGCCGTTAATTTCTTGGTAGCGAATATCTACATACTTTAATATACGCGAAATCACAGTAACGACTCTTCGTTTGTTCGTGAAAAAATTTGAACAACCCAAATTGACTGAATTAAAACCATTACTGTTGAAGCTACCATGGGTACCGTGAAATAACAATAGTTTTATTATCATGTGTGTGTAAAGGTTTCCTATGAAAAACAGGTTAACAGTGTTATGTATTTATATTCGGACTAATGTCCTAATAATTTTTGTTATTATAACGCAATAGCCACAAAGATGAAAATAGTTCATTTGTAAATGTGAATAACAATTCATATTGTTGGCAGCAGATAATTGGATATATACCTTGCAAATAATGTACACTCTCTTGACATTTTTTTATATATGGACCAATGTCCTCGTCTTTGTTGCTATTATCTAGTAACAACAAACGTAGGTCTATAAATAATAGAAAATGTGTTTGGTGATTTTAACACTCATCATGTCAAATGGCTCAAGGATTCTAATGTCAGTGATGTCGCCACTATGAATTTAAACGCAGTACTAGATTGGTGGCAAGATCGCCTCATTTTACTGTTGAAATGACCAGATGTAACCCTAAGGTCTGTGCTTACAGTTTCTTTTCCCGCACTTGTGAAACTCTCTTCCGGCTTTCCAGTCGAGTCTGATCTTTAAAAATTGAAATGCAATTCCAATCGTTATCACCTGTCTTCTTAAATTCTGTTCTTTTACTATTCCTACTTATTAAAAATGTTTTGTTTTTCTTATATTCATTCAATTCAACAGTAAATTGATGAGACCTTATTGCCAATCTAGTAATGCGATTAAGCATTTTATTTAATTTCTCTTGTGTTCGTATAAATGTTTTCTTTACTGGACACAAAGTGCATAAAAACCGTTCAAAAGTTTTATATATCCAAGCTCTTTCGGCTATTCTTTTATCAAGGGCGATTTTTATTTTCTTTTATTCTTAACACAATATGTAGGGTTTTTATATCTAACGGTACAAGAATATTTTTTTGTATAACTTTTACACACTTTATGTCGAGAAAAGAAAACACTAAATAAAAAGCTTAATCTTAGTACCTTGTTAGACGCCTTTAACGAAACATATGTGTGTGTGTGTGGTTTCCAGCTTTGTTCCGGTTTTGAAGAGATTACTATTTTGCGCAACATTTTTTTAAAAAAATGGACATTTAAAAACCAATATTTGTTGCTCAGGCCATAGTTTGCCCACTCATAATAAAGAATGAAAATCTGGTTGTCATCTGTTTCAAAAGTTGCGTGTTCGAAAGATAACGATGAGAAATTTTGCACATGTTTATTTAAGACTCTGTTCATACAATCGGTACGACACTTTCAGTCGCACCAAAAAACATGAAAAAATAAATAAATAAAAATAATACAAAAAAATTTCTTTTAAATAGTTTTTATTATGAGAGGACATTTAATAAATTTTGAATTTTAAGTAGTTGTATTTTTTTAAAATATAAAATAGATATTTAAATAACAGAAAAAAATAAATAAGTGTCGATTGCGCTGGTATTATAGTTAGGAGATCGAATACTGATATTCGAAATGCACAATTTCCAAACTTGGATGAATTGTAGTGGATGATAGTACAAAAATATTTTTGTAAGCTATGTGTCTTACAGACCAGTAATTAAGGCAATACATCTTCGATAATTTATTTGTACCAATTTTAGTACTTTTGCTAATAACATTTTAATAGCTTTTGGAGTTCGGCTTATCAGCAAAGGTGTGAGTAGATGTTCTTGAAAGTTCTGGGTTGAAATGTTTTTATTATTTCGTATATTTTTCTAACTATTGTTTTCATTTTGTTGTTATTAACAGGACGTCTCAACTAATATATGCAGTGACTTTCCACAGGCGTTCGTCACATATAATCTTTTTTTAGTTCGTTTGCAAATTTTGCGTATTTTTCTGAACAATACTCGTTGAATTTGGTTTGATTTTGTTTTACAGGATATAAACATTTTCCAGACGTACAAGATAATCGTTGTCATGGGTTTGTTTTGCACGTGAGTAAAAAACGTAAACACAGGTTTGTTATCACGGGTGTCGAAAAATTAGACTCAGGTATAGTAAACAGCTGGTGTCTTTTGGAAGGGTTTTACCACTCTACACATGGATGCAGTCGACATATTTAAATCCTGAGAACACAATATAACCCTAACAGCATCACAAGGTTGGGTGTTAATGTATCGTGTCAGTTATGAAATGAGGACGGACAATATTCAGGTCTGATTTTTGTTTGATCCGTGTGTAGGGAAGGATTCGTAAATTTCTGTGGTAGAAATCGAGATTGAATATTAACGTATTGTGCTAGTGTCGATGATAAGTTCCACTTGAAAAAGGGTGGAAAAGCAAGAAAGAAATGATATATTTTAAGAATGAACTGAGGATATATCTACCGAAATATTAAAAACAATACGTATGTATATTTCGAATGATATATGAGAATATGAAAAGATGTTTTACCAATGTTCAATGTTCGTCAGCTACTCATTTTCGAGTACACCCATCTACTCGAGCAGCTAGTCATTTCCCTTAGCAGGCGCAAGCTCAGGCACAATTGTATTTGTTCAACACCTACATACACCACCTGTGGTTTATACTGCAAATATGTTGAACAAACCTTAGTTATATGAGAGTGCATAATTTGGTATGATCATTAGTTTGAACAACGACATTATTCTAAAAATTCTCGGTCACGATGACTTGTGACTTCGTGCCAGCACAACAATCGATGTCTTTGTTACAGTTCCATCTACCGAATTTCACTCACAATACCTAGTTGTGTTTTCAGGCACTTTCCAAAGATTGTTCCCAAGGCTAATAATTCTCAAACCTTTGGTCACGATGACTTGTGACTCTGTTCTAGCACATCAATCAACGGCTTCTGAATATTACTGACAACCCAGTTTCACTTACAAGTAATTGTTTTCTTAATGGTTGTGTTCTTAAGCTTTTTCTGTTTGTCCTTTTGTTTTATTATCTACAGGAATGAACTATTTTCCTTATCTGATATATTATTCAAACTTTCTTTGATTTCATTGTTTTTAACACAAGGTTTCAGTCGAAGATTTGTTCATTTAATTCCCCAGAAATTTCGATCTCGTCTGTATTCTCGTTCTCACTAAACAAACGAGATCTTAATCACTTTCGTAATTCATAGCGCTGGTATCTATTTACACTCGCGGTAACGGGGGTCGACCAGAAAATATATTCCTATCTTTTTTTTTTAGTTCTCATGAATAAAACGAGATTTAAAATTCTTTGATTCTGTTGGACTCGTTTCTTCCACCTGAAAATATGAAAGAAGAAAAGAAGAAATCCAATGAATTCTAAAGGCCAGATGAAGCATTCATTTGCAGCAAATCAAAGAAGATATCCCCAGAAACTTCAAAATTGATCCTTTGATTAGTTAGTATTAGTAAGATTCAGCTTTTTCCAAAAGTCGAATCAACCAGAGGCCAGATTCTAATATATCCTGCTCTATTATTGATACTAATACGAAAACGTAATATCCAGTCTTGAGACACATAGCATTAGTGTACATCATCGCAAACAATATTTCTTCTTATGAACAAGAAAGTATAGGACTCTGTCCTGAGAATCTATTTTGGTGTGTTCCTCTTGAAAAGAAAATCTAACGCGACTGAAGCATTGTATTAAAAAAAAACAAAAAGTGGGAACAGCAGTTTTTAAAAATACTTGGACAGAGCAAAAGTACTTCCCTTCGGAATTTCTAAAAACATGGGGAATGTAAAATATATATCGGCCCAAACGTTGTGCTAAAATAAAAAAAAAAAACAAATATGAAGTCCGAGATAAAATAATGATATGTCTGAAAGACAATACTGTATCGTAAAATTTTCGAATGATATTTAAAGATATAAACAAAACTAGAAATTATTTTCTTATAAGAACCACTTTTTACAGATATACGATTACTTTCGTATTATTGGTGTTGAGCGTTCTGTTCATTCTGTGAGTACTTACTTTCTGCTTTTCTTAATATTTTCATGGTATCAAGGCGTTTTTGTTGTTTTACACGAATATAATCCAAGAAATTTAATTCTGATTTCATAAGTAAACTACAGTCTGTTCTCGTTATTTGAAAGGCTTCGTTCCATTGCGAAGCGGACATCATCAATAGGCTTCTTGAATCAGGATGTGAACAGAAATCCAAAATTAAGTGCTGTACTTTCTTAAATATGCTGAGTTCGCTAAAAAATGATGGTCCTTCTCGATCGACTTTCTTCCAGAAAAGCTTTATGTAATGCTCGTAAAGCATGTAATCGGCTGTCGTCTGATTTCGATGAAGTGAGAATTCTTCGACTGAGAATGAGTAGTTATAATGTTTGTGATTGACATTCATTCGAAAAGAAATTATGTCTTTCATTGTCCAACAGAGATGACGACGTAGCAATACCAGCGACTCGTCGAAATACTCCGAAATCAAGATCAACTTGAAATCTTTATCGAGCATCTCGATAAATTCACGAATCTTGCGTGTGTCATGGAAGTATTTGGGTTCAAGGCCCAAATCGTAAGACATTCGGTTGTCGTAGAAGTTGTAACCAAGTGGGAATGTGAAATTCTTGCGGTTTAGTAAGAATTCTTGGTACGGTTTTGCCACTTGGAGTTTTTTGTTGTTAATGAGTCCGTAATAACGTGATGCCGACACGAACTGCATGAAAGGATGCCGGAGAATGCTAAAGTAAAAGGTGTCGTTTGGGAAAAGGGGTCGGAATGTTGTACGGTTGTAAATGGCATGATTGCATAGAATGTCATAGTGCAACTCTTTGGGGATTGGAGCGATACAGGAAGATTTAAATTGGTTTGAGACATGATTGAAATAGTTCGAGTTTTTGGGCAGGGCAAAAATTAATTTATTATGTAAACCGTAACGATAAATAATGTTCAATAAGGTACTACTTCCTGTTTTGTGAACCTTGAGAAAAAGTAAATGTTTGACCGGTTCTCTACAGAGTAGAATGGGTTTATCAGCTTTTTGTTTTAATCCGTCTGGTTCTTTGGATTCTTTTGAGGAATTACGATGTGTTTCTTCGCTGACGTTGAATCCAAGAATTGCATGTATTTTGGCGGTATGAAAGCCGCATAGTGTAAAAGTGCTAGAACCTGTGTCGTTTAGGATATTACATCTGAGTAAAAAGTAGCTAAAGCATAGGAAAATGGCCAAAACTCCTGTGATGAACACTGTACTTTTCGACTGCGGCCTAAAAAACATAAATAAAAATACATATAAATATCGACACACAAACAGACAGTATTTTACATATAGGTTCTGTCTGACGTTATTGTTCAAATCATCTCAACTTCGATAACTCGAATTTGCTTTGAAAAATGTGATATTTTAAGCGATCAATTTTAGATGTCAAAACAACGCCTGAGATTAATGTTTAGGCAGTTTCAATATTTTTTAAGGAAGTTATTTGGATTGTTCCTAGTTGCTGCCCAAAGTTATTACGGAAAACCAGCGAAACACTTTTTATTTCAATAGCAGGGCAATAAAAAAGATCTAAAATTGATTATCACAATGTAGAAAAAATGACACGCACGTAAAAGAGCATTTTTAGAGCATTTACTTATTAATGGAGTGACCCTTCTTTCAAATCGCAATCAGCAAATTATTATCTATTGATTTCGTTAAATTATTATTGTTTTCGGCAGGTTTAATTATCGACATGATGGTTTTATTATCTCCCCAGAGGTCAGCTTTGTTGTCATATATTTTGCCATTATATATAATTGCATCTTCACAATTGAATATAGATTTTTCCTTGAATTCATATCAGTATCTAATGACAGCCAGTCCAATTTCCGAAGTATTCTGAACCTTTTTTGCTATTTTTGACTTCCGGAATTGCAACCTGTTCAACGATGAGAGTGCTACTTAAAATATGTCGTTTCGTTATAAGAAGCTTTAATTTATGTTACTCTTCAGGCAATAAGTTCTTAAAACCTTTTCCTTTCATTCGAGTTCACAATTTTGTTATATTTTCAACAGATTCATATAAGTCCTTCATATAATATCATCTTCCAGATTGTCCATAGATTTTCGAATGGATTCGGATCAAGATGACCCCTATTCCATTATGTTCTTTTGTATACATTCTACACTCAAGAAAATCACGAACAACCTTAGCTATTTGCATAAAAAATTTCATACATAAATTTCATACATTTTATATACACATTTCATGAATAGTTTAATGTACACACTTCATGCATAAATGTCATGCGTTCCATGTACTCATTTCATGCATAATTACAATTTCAAATTCAATTTAAAGCTGCGAAGCTGTGACTTGTGTCCATCAAAGAATATCTTATCCAGGAAATCGCAAAAGCTACAAGTGTTTAGCTTCACTACTTTGAATGGCTGGACAATAAAAGTTGGTCGACAATTCCAGTCCATTTCTCGGCATTACCACATCATTAACTGCCTCCTTTTAGTTCTTTGCATTTGGATAAAATCCATCACTTGGCCAATTCATCAGCCGAAGTTCATCTGCAAATATTTATTTAGAAAATGTATCTTGGCTCAAAGTTGACACTTTAAAATGTTTGCTTCACTGAGAGGAGGTTACCATGGAAATTCTTTTACAGGAATTCTTCTCAGTTTTCAAAATTATTCCACACATTTTTGCAAATATGATTGACTCAATTCTCGATTGCTCAAAGATCTGAGCGCAGGTTAAATTTGATTGTTTCGTTTCACACTTTCAACGACTTTCAATGGCCGGACAATAACTTGGTCGACAATTCCAGTCCATATCACGACATCATAACCTCCTTATCTGCCTCCTTTTTTCCCTTTGCAGTGGATTAAAGCCATCATTTGGCCAATTCATCAGGTCCATCAAGCATCATCTGTGAAGTTAATCTGTGAAAATTAATTTAATTTAGATTTCTCTCAAGGAGACGACTTCTTAAAGTGTGTGCTTTGATTCTATTTCTGATTTTATATATATATATATTTTTTTTTCAACAGTCTTATTTTATTCAAGGATCTTTGCGAAGCTCATTTAATATTTCTAAACAAGACATCTCCTCATTCAATGACATTATTATTTCCGTTATTTTTTACAAATAATCTTTTCATTAGCCATGTTTCAATACATAGATTCTAGAAAGAAAAAGAAAAATATTTATTAGGTTTTCGATCCTGTTAATATTATTTTAATCTGAATAATAACTTCGGGCAGTGAGTTTTCGTAAAGTCAGAATATTTCAAATAATAGCTGTGATAAGTGGTTAAGTATATAGCTGGAGATAAAGGTGGAAATGGACTAGTTTAAATATGACAAAGGTTGGTTCAGTCCATTTGAAGACATTGAAGTTTACATGATGAGCACAATAATTTCAGACAGACTGTATTTTACGATTTATTATTGTTTTCATAGTTTTTTCATGAAGCCGTTCTTTTCACATCCGGAATCAAAACGGTCTGAAAAAGACACGGCAACCAAAAGTCGATGGTACAATAAATATAACAATAGTACAAGAAAATATAGAAACGCAATAGACAAAAAATATATATATATATATATATATATATATATATATATATATATATATATATTGCTGATATCCCCTGACGAGTGAACGGAACAGTTGTAGAAAGGTCCCTCTTTGAAACTCTAGAGTCAAGATGCTGAAGATAACATCAATCAGCGAAGTAACAAATTTAATATTAGTATTAATCCTATATATATATGTGTGTGTGTGTGCGTATGTAATACACACACACACACACACACACACACATATATATATATATATATGATAGGAAAATGAACAAGTATGAAACAGATCTTAATCTAACATGTTTAACTTTATTAAAGCTTCGTCAGATATCTTGATAGACATGATAAAAAATTATTAAAAACAAGGAGACGAAGATTAATGGTTTGTTCTATTAGGTTATTTCATTGCTTAGGTACGTGTCAAATGTATTGAAGTAATAGATAATATTTAAATATGTTGGACAAACATTTTCGACGCTAAAGTGTATAAAAGTAAGATGTTTTGATAGAATACTTCCTTACACCCGATATATATATATATATATATATATATATACATGAATTATTCACACAAAAACTAATGCAAAGGTTAATGATTTAAATGGCGAGACATCCATCATCGCAAACAATTCAAATAATATACAAAAACCTCCGTATCCGTTATGAATGAAATGATCCTTGTTTATATAAATTTCTGTCGTATTAGTTCTTATTTTTACAGACATCTTCAGGTATAGAATAGATGTTGTTCTTGTTTTTTCTCTTAGTAATAAGAGGACAACGAAAATATATGTATTGTTGTATCCGAAAATGCTATTGAAAATGAGTTACTGTTTTTGGAGCGCGCTAAAGCAACGCTGAGTTTGATTTTAAATTTTTTAAAGGTTGTGCGTTCATATATAATTAGGATGATTTGAAATAATCATAATTAAGAGTATAGAAGAATCCTCAAAAGAATGAATGCAGCACTGGATAGCCGTTTCGTCTTATATCTGGGACTCATTCGCATTGCCCATCCAGTACCAAGACTCGAACACTATCAACTGGCCTCAGTGACGGTAGTGGAAGTTCACTGCTGATGAGACCGAAATATATTACGAAACGCCCGTCCAGTGCTTTCTGCATTCTGTTGAGGATTCTTCTAGATTCGAGGAATTACTTAATTATGATATATATATATATATATATATATATATATATATATATATATATATATTATAGTAAATTACAGCAAGTATTCGATTTAATCGACGTAGGTTTAACATATTACTGATTTAACTGATTTGATTAACAGACAAAAAGATATTACTTAAATTGAGAGTTTACTGAATATATATATATATATATATATATACTAGCAGTAGAGACCGGCGTTGCCCGGGGATGTAACAGTAAGAGATAGATCAAGTATCGACCATCATAAAGTCTGAAAAATAAAATTGACAAAGATTATTGTTTAAGGTTGAAGGACACGTATGTCTTAAATAGTTTTTTCGTTTTTTTTTTTTTTTTTTTTACGAACCCAAACTCAAACAAAAACATTGTTTTCAATCGTTATGAGTGTTGAATAGAATTTTATTATAAACAATTGTCTTGTAAATGGAATTTTTAAAGCATTCTGAATGTAAAAATAAAGAAAAAAGTGTGCAAGACAAGAAACACTACATGCCAAAAAAAAAAAAAAGTGAAGTTTTGTTGAAATCGGTTGAAAAATGTAGGAAATCCGATCCCATATATAAACGAACACACACACACACAAACAACCTGGGTTTTATAATAAGTATAATTTGATATGAGTTATCCCCCCCTTTCATTCTCGCGATGCCTCTTAATCGTGTTTTCAAATTGATTTCGTGCCAAAACAATTGTGTTTTTCCAATTTTTGGCGCTGTCAGAACCACCGCAAAGTAATTTTACGTAGTCCTGTGAAGTTTTGTTGAAATCGGTTGAAAAATGCAGGAAATGTGATCAGATATATAAACGTAGACACACACACACACACACACACACACACAAAACCTGGGTTTTATAATAAGTATGATTACGTATAGCCGATGCAATGAGAACGAAAGTAATATATAAATTCCAACGTTCCCAGCATTAATCCAAAAGAGGGCTCGATACCGATAGTAGAGTGATGATTATTCATTATAATTTTATCATAGAGATAAAAACAGTTTACTCACTACAAAGATGCAACTTTGTTTCTGTGCATTTCAATTGCACCTCGATGGGTGAGAACTAAAATGGTTTTGAACAATTCCGCTTATGGGCAAGCCGTATGTGAAACGTCACTTCCTTTTTTCCATTTGTTTGAGAAAAAAATATACATGAAGCAAAAAGGTGACAGAGTGAAACAATAGGGCTTGTTGATAGGAGTTTGGTGAAGGATCGGTGGGATGTTGAATGCTGGCTAGTCTGGGAAGATTCCTTGCGGCTAAACGACGGTCAAAAGTTTAAGTACAGTGTCTCACATGCGTCCTAAGAGTGAGGGATTGGGGAGGAAAGGTGGGAATAGGAGATAGTAATACGATGGAAGAGATAGGAGGGATAAATTCTAGCGATAGTTATAGTAGTAATTGGGGTTTTTTTCTACTATACCCCCCGCAGCTAAAGCTGAATTGAATATATTTATGTTGAAGTTATCACTACTAATTCTGTAATCAATGAAAGTGTTTTGTAAATTAATAAATTTAGAAGTGGTGATTTTTTTCTTGGTATGTTGAATATATAAATTAGTCGTGTTTAAAAAATGATTAAGAAATTAAATATAGGTAGAATATATATATATATATATATATATATATATATATATATATATATAAAAAAAGTATTGGATATTAATATAGCTTTTATAATTATATATATAATAATTATATATAATTTTGACCTATTCTCGAACAGTATAACGTGTAGAATAAGTATGTGAGTAAAACAATTTATCTGAAAGTATTACTAGTAATATATATGCAAAAAACATTTTAAGAATCATAATCTAAGATAAATTAGTGGAGAGGTATACAAGAGAGTAGGAAATAGATCAAAAGAGGTGAGTTGTAATTTTAAACGTTTAGAGTTACAGAATTAGAAATTTAGCAAGATTCTAATGTTAGATCATACTCTAAACGCTTAAAATTATAACTTTTAAACAATATATATCCCATATTAAAATTACTTCCTCTATAAAAATTTATGGAAACTTTGAATGCTTATTAATACAATATTCGATAAACCGCCTTAATAGAACTTTTATTATTTAAATTAAAGAATCCCAATAGAGAATCATTTTGAGTTATTGTAAATGTTCGAATTGATATTTGTTTTTGTTTAGGCACCGCTGAAGATGTGCACCAATGAAAATGCTAGCATCGCGAATCATTTCCTTTATTATTTGGTCATATGGCTGTTCATTTATCTCTATCAATTTGAGGCAAAAATAAAACAAAATAAACATTATTATTAAACTATTCCAATCAAACATTCTCAGTAACTCAGTAACTTCAGCTCTCGTAAACGCAGTTTGTATATTCAATGTTACCTTTTCACCCAATATATCGTTGTACGCTCCGGCCTTCTTCAGATTGTTGGAATGTCGAACTGAACCCTTTATTTCGCTCACTGGGGTAGACTGTTCTAGTTCCACGTGCCATGTCTAATGGATGTCAGTTGTCAGTTATCTCCTGTTAATCCCCCTTTCCAAGTTCTCTGATTTCAATACCCAGTTAAGGCAGTGGAGAACATGGAGACGGGAATCGGCATGAGACCAGAAATAACACAAGAACGGTGCGATTTTTTCCAGGAAACTGGAACAAAAATGTTATATTTATGATCAGAATGATATCGGAGGGAGCAATACAAATGCAGATGGTTTTAAGATTGATTTTTGTAGATTACGCAAAAACATTTGATAAAGTATAGCACAAAATTCTATTTGAACTGTTGGGGAAACTCGATCTATTTCAAAGGAGATTTGAATAATCCTGAAATTATAACTGGAAGCAAACCACCTGTTTTCGGATAGAAAATGAATTGAATAGGTAAACAAGATAGACGTGGGAGTAAGAAAAGGATGTACCTTTTCACTGGATTTATTCAATCCTTACCTGGGTTTATTATCGGTGGATGCAATCCTAACAACATTCCATACGTAGACCAAACTGTGTTGATGGCAGACACACAAGGAAACCTACATGACCTCTTAGATAAAGTAATAAACAAAAGCGTGAAGAAAGGAATATCTATTAAATATTAGAGTACAGAATATATAGTTGTCATCAAGAGAAAACAATCACTACGAAAACTACGAATTCGAAATGTGAAACTCAAAACAAATAGAGGATTTTAAATAGATGGAAAATATTTTAGCAGAGGATGGAAAAATTCACATTAAAATCAAAATTTGCATTGGAGTAGTAAAAGATACATTCCCAAAGTTAAGCAAGGTATTAAGAAATAGGAAAATTTCGTTAGAAATAAAGAAAAGAATGTTGAACTACTATGTAAAATCAATCTTCTTATATGTCAGGCAATGCGTTTCTGTTGCCTCCACTTTTCTCTTCACATGTGAGAAGAATTAACACGTGAAGAGAAAACTGAAGATGCCGTGAATATCATGAACGAATCGCGTAAGCAATGAAGATGTCTTAAGAGAAAATGGAAACAAAAGAGACACATACTTAGAATAAAAGGATGAGGAAGATTTCTAGGCACATAATGAAGACGGAGTGCTTGAAGAATTTGATACGCACAAGGACATATCGAAGGTAAAAGGATCAAGGGAGGCAGCGAGCCATCTACGTGACCAAGATTTTTAAATTGAGGACGGAGCGGCTAGTGAGAGAGATAGCAAAAAAAAAAAAAAAAACAGCTGTTACTTAGAGCTACAAAGGATAAGAAGTTGTGGACTGCCATAATCATCTACGTCATGAAGGGACCCAGCCGCTGGAATTAACTCCTCGTATTTAAAACCAGATAATACTGACGTATACTTTAATCACGTGTCCAGATTACGTGCTTTACTTTTAATAAAGGATGTGAAATGCTGAAGTGACATTTAATCCTATCACCATGACCTTCTGACAAAGATTTCCAAAAAGTATAGTATTTTGTTTTAGAAGATACGGTTCGTCTACGCAATTTTACTCACTCCGGTCAGCTTGTGATATGATTTCCAGACACTTTTTAACGGTGCAGAAAACTGGTTTCGTCTCCCCAAGCCGATATTATCTCCTTGACTAATCAACCATGGTGGGAATTGAATCCAAGTCTTATAGTCGGAACACAAACAGTCCTGTCAAGCATGCACTTTAGAAATTGCTTTGTTTACGTTAGGATATGAAATTGGAAAGTTCATAGTTTCGAGAGTCTACGAAAAATTTGGCTTTATATGACACTATTCAACTTTGCTTGATCATCGACAGACTTCGTGGCCAAGACGGTTAAAACACGTCGGATCTTATCACAGAAGCAAGTTCAATCGCTGCCGGAGGTATTTTAATAAAATTTCTCGAATATTAAAGCCGGTATACGAAAATAAATAAATACACTGTTTATTGAATAAACGGAGTGTTTTCTCAAATCCATTTAAAAATAACGTTTAAGTAATAAAATCTTTCGGATTAATAAATAAAAATACATGAATTCTTTAGAAATATACATACATACATACATAATACAATTCAAACCGCCAGAAATATGAAACGGCATATTATACTGCTTGGCATTCGTGCCGGAAGCTTTATTACGAACATATCAAAGTGTTTGGGTGTCAATCTGAGTATAGTACAGAAGATTCGGAAAGAGTTGGATGAGTCTAATAGTGATTATGAAGGTATGGCAACTTGGAAAAGTTACTCTGATGACTACCTACTCAAATACCTTGAGTAGGTAGTCAAGAGGGTAGCTGCAAGAAGACATCGTCTCGCAATAGGATTCTGCACCATGCTATACAAAGAGGAGATGGCTGTCAGGCAATTTCTATGACGGCATTACTCCCCAAAGATTAACCCTCTTGATTATTATGTGTGGGGTGCAATTGAGGGAGAGACTAACAAAACTCTTTGTAACAGTGAACTGATAGCAAGGATTATATCAGCATTCACTAACTTAAATAAGGAGACCTACAGAAGAGTTGCAGGAGATTCTCATGTCGTCTGGAGGCCGTAGTTGAAGACAATTGGCGAGTTTACTGAATAAATTTACTCTTTAGCATTTCAAGATACTTTTATGCAATTTTGGTAAAAATATCTGTTAAAATGAATTATCAATGTTATTTTCATCTCTACACAATTTATACGACAATTTATCCTTCGCATCTATCTATCTATCTATCTATCTATCTATCTATCTATGTCTTTTCCTATCTAACTATGCTAGCACATATGTTCGTATGCATTCGCATATAAGCACACAAGTACTTAGGTCAGTCAATATTGACGTGTGTCACTTTCTAGGGTCTGTTTCCTTCGACGCATAAATGTGGCCAAGCACTTGAGAAATCCGAGTGAGAGGTTTCTTTTCTTAATCTTCTCTCACAAAGTTTACTGGCCCAATTTTGAATCTGACTGAATCACAAAAGGCAAGCAAGAACTAAACGGTGAATGCGGAATCTCCTCTCGGCATGTTACATTCATATTCAAACTTTACATAATGATTGCACATTTTATGGAAACTCTTTTGAACAGCTACATTCCTTAGTTTAAACAGTCCAGACTTTTAATAGTAAGACCCGACCCATCATGCTCATTAAGTCGAATCATTCTCACTCCCTTAACATTCTATAGGAAAGACGGAAGTTCTATTCTAGTAGCTTCTTCCTAAAAAGAAATTACCCAGTGAATTCTTTCTCGACCAAGACACCTGCTTATTTCTAGGACCAATTATTATCTATCCTATATATCCAACTGATTTATGATTCTTATGTCCATAAAACAATGCCATTCAGTAATCTTCTACCTTGAGTGGCTCTTGGAATGTGTATTTCGGGAAACAATAGTATAAAAACTGTCCTTTTTCTCGACTGGAAAATCATCCCAATATTTTTTCAGTCTCGGAAAAAGGTTATTTTGTTTTTATCAGAAACGTGAGTTTTCCACTTTCTTCATTCATAGAGTTTCTATTGCCTTCTCATTTGTATGTTTTTGGCTGTGGTTTATCACCGAAGCCAGTGGTCGGAGTTCAAATCTAAATAAAAGTTAATATTCCTTTCACGTTGGCTTAGCAAACTAATGTATGGATAAGATTAGATAAGGTTTTTTAATCAATTCACTCCACGCAAAGCGATAATGCCACTAAGACGCAAGGGGTTACTGGGAGTGAAAGAGAATGAAAACACTTTATAAGGATCCGGAAACCTAACCCTAAACAGGAAACAAGGGATAAACATCTACTCCTGTTCAAAAGACCGGGGAAAGTGTGTGAACCGGATGATAAGCGAATTTATCTAACAACTTAATGAATTTTCGAGGTTGGATGGAATGAATCTACTTGTTTTATATGTTCCAAAAAACGATACACGTTTACTAAAATTTGAAATATAGAAAAAAAATAGGCGATTACAATAAATTTCAGATTACACTTACATTTGAAAAATACAGAGGAGTTCAACCTTAAAATTTAGATTTGGATGTGAAAACTGTTATATGACTCGGATGTCGTTGTCATTTCAATAACATACTAAGACATTATTACTACTTTAGCGTAATTATTACTACGTTTCCGGGGTCGACGTCATGAACTGATCTTTAGCGTGTGCTACTTAGAGCGTGCGGTCTACCAGGTGATTAATAGTTTAGCGTGCAGTCTATCTGCACTTTTACACTTCAATATGCAGTCCTGCCTTCACTAAGAACTTTAGAAATGCAGGATGATAAAAACAAATTGAATAATGTTGAATAATGATTTATCATTAATGACATACACATAATCATACAAATTATAATCATCAGAATCATAATAATAAAAAAGGTTAAATAGTACATTAATGGTCATCATTATGATGAAATTCACTGGTGTTACATAACTGATACACAATTTGTATGTCATTTAGAAATGCCAAAAACAAATCTGCTTTCCAGTTAGAGTCATTGCTGTATTCATGTTTTTTTTCCATTACGAAAAACAACAGCAGTTCTAAAATTTCGCACAAAAAATATGTAATGATATCAAAAAGATTAATACAAATACAAAAGGATGTATATTTATTTTCTATAGTTTTGGCAAAAGCATTTCATAAAATACACCACAAAGAACAATGTTGGAACTGCTACGTAACCTTGACATATTTAGGAAGGGTATTAGAATAATCCAAAAACTATACTGGGAGTAAATCAGGAGTGGAGCCCCGAAGATGTTTGGCTGATTTACTATCTGAATTAACTTCCATATCTGTTTCCATGTTTGAATATGAAACAGCGGATATTTAAAACCAGGGTTTTTCTTCCTCTAGATGGACTGCCTCCATGGGCTGTCAAATATGGCGCCAATATCCGGGATAAAGCATGCGTAAATATGTGTGAACATGGGTTTCAAGCACGAGTCGCGGCAGTCTGTTTCATGTTTAAACGCAATCTTCAGGCCATATCGCCATTCGATGTTAACTTCAGTGCCCACCCATATATATATATATATATATATATATATAAGTGTAATGTAAACCTTAAGAGCCAGAAAAAGCTACCTAGCTTTCACTTATGCGGATCGCCAGCGTACCCTGACGATCCGCGTAGGTGAAACCTAGGTAGCTTTTCTTGGCTCTTTAGGTTCATAGTTAATTTTGCTCTACTTACTCATGTCGGAGTTTTTTTTCTTTGGACTCTGAGCTTCGATGCTGGTCGATTATTTTCGCCAAAATTACATGTTCCTTGTTCTTTTTTTTCTTTTTTTTTATTCCTTTTTTGTTCACTTACAAGCCAATACACCAAAAGCTTTTCCGGACGAATATAATTACTGATATTTATAAGATATATATATATATATATATATATATATATATATATATATATATATATAGCATAATGAGAAGCCACGTATACTTTCTTAATATGTATATATAGAAAAAGATTCAAATTGAAAATTATAATGTTTTATTTTATGAAAGTATTTATTTATTTATATATATATTTGATATTTCAAATTGTCCTCAATTTTTCATCAGAAATAACTGTTTGTTACAAATAAATTAAAATTACTGTTTGTTAGCAAGTAGCGTCCTTCGCGAGACGCGGACGTCACGTGATTTATTTGTAACAAACAGTTATTTCTGGTGAAAATTTGAGGACAATTTGAAATATCAAAATATATAAATAAATAAATACTTTCATAAAATAAAATGTTATATATATATATATATATATATATATATATATATATATATATATATATATATATATAAATTGATGACTTGTTCTTAAGAAATGTCTGATTATTTATATTATCGTTCATCCAATACAAGGCCTAAGAATCACTCAAGGTAGAGGACTAATGAATGGTATTGTTTTAAGAAGGTAAGGAGAGAAAGTAAAACTAGATATTATGGGGACATGTCGGATAGATAATGGTTGACATGAGATTTGAAGCGGTTAAGCTCATCGGGGTCAGAGAAGAATTCGGAAGTCTGTTTTTTCTCAACAATGAAATACGAAGAAAATGAAGATGAGTCGACACTGTGTGCGTGACATGGCAAGTCCCAACTGTTAAGGTCTGCAATAGTAAGCGTTTTTGATCGGCGTTAAATATAAAAAAAAGGTTAAGAGTCGGTAATTTCTATTTTTCAAGATGTCTGTCTTACGTAACAACAAGGTGTGCCTCACTGTCAACTGAAAAATGGTATTTCAAAAAATGGAGAAAAGGAAGGAGGAGACATAAAAAATGGAAAAGAAAGAAAGAGAAAGAGAAAGATAATGGAAGGAGAAAGAATAGAAGGAAAGGAAAAAAGAAAAAAGAAAAAGAGGATAGGAATAAGAAAGAAAGGAAAATGTAGAAAGGTAGATGCAGAATGGCAAGAAAAAAAATCAAGAAGGAAGGATGAAAATAAGGAAAGAAAAATAGAAAAACGAGAATAAGAATGATAAAGAAAGAACAAAGGAAGAAGAAGAGTGGCAAGAAACGAGAAAAAGGAAAAAAGAAAGAAGGAAGAAAAAAGATGATGATCGTAAAACACAAAAAAGTGAAAAGAAAGAAAAAGTAAATAAGAATAAAATAAAAAGAATGAAATGGAATAAAGAAAAAGATGAACATAAGGAGGAAAGGAGAAGAAGAGAAGAAGGAAAAAAAAAAAAAGAGAAGAGAGAACGAAATAAAAAAAGAAAAGGTAAAAGAAAGAAGCAGGTAGAGTAAAGAGAAGTAAGGAAGCGAAGAAAGATGAAAAATTATGATAGGAATAAAAAAGGCAAAAAGATGAGGTGAAATAAGGAGAAAAGTGAAAAAAGGAAGAAGAAAAGGAAGACAAAATGGACAAAGGAAGAAGAAAAATTCGGTTGAAGAAGGAGTAAAGTAATGTAGTGAGTCAGTCGTTCACTTCTGAACCGACTGTTCGGTTGAACTCTCTTCCTACGGACGGGAGGAACCCGAAGGAGGCTACGCCGAAGGGCGGAGTCTCCTTCGGGGACGTAAAACCGGCCCTGAACCCGTTTATACAGGTTCAATGGGCATATTTTTGGCCGATCCCACGGGCTCGGAATGCCCACGTTAAAAAGGCCTTGTGCCACATGACACCCTCGTGGGGGGGGGGGGTGACTCAATATCGTAAAGTAATGTAGACAGGAAGAGAGAAACAAACACAGTGATGAAGAAGACAATGTTATCGATGTATGAAATTGAGTTGAAATGAGAAGATAAACAAACAAAAAAAAAGAAATAAAATGAGAGAGAATAGAAATAAGTGAACGAAAAGGAGGAAAAGTTGATAGGAAATGAAAGAGAAAGAAACGAAAGAAAACATTACAAAAGGTAAAAAATAGTGAAAAGTAACCTAAAAAGAGAGCATGGATGAAAGTAGGAAGAAATATTCTAATTCATATTAATTATGAATAACAGAATAAAAAAACGAACAAATTCAGAATGTATGAAAGGAACTAAATTAAACTAATTGCCTTAATCACACACACACACACACACACACACAAAGAAATAACGAAAAATAACAAAAGCATTTGAAGAAATTTGCGGAACGCGATATTATATATTGTCAGACGTTAAGTATTTCTGATGACGGTGATTTTTAGACGATATTAACAAAAACATAAAAACTACAAATTAAAATAATGGAAATGAATTTTGAAATAAATGAGAACAATATAAAAATTAAATAAAAATTAGTAAATAAAAACGGAGAAGAAATACAAAAACATTCGAAAGATTTAAAAGAGCGAAATAAAAGAAACGTGAGGAGGAGGAGGAGGAGGAGCAACTGGTTAGAAAAACAGTAACGAAAACGACAGTGTAAAGATAAAATACTTATTGAGTTGACCCACTTCCCCAAATCTGACCGAATGACCAAACAACAGAATTTATTTATGAATCACTTCTGGGTAGGATTCTGATTCTGAGCACATTTCAACAATCTTATCTCTAATTCTCATCTCATTCTCATATATATATATATATATATATATATATATATATATATATATATATATATATATATATATAGGGTGTCCATAGGGTCTGTGTGCACTTTAAAATTTATAAATTAAAAGTGCACACGAACTTTATGGACACCCTTTATAAATATATATATATATATATATTTTGTGTGTGTGTGTGAATGTGTGTGTGTGTATAAATATAAATATATACATATATATATATAAATATTTATATATTATATGGGTGGTACTTCTTAGAAAGCGCTCAATATCAGAGATAGAGCTAACATATTTGGTTGGATTGATGTGAGTTTGTGACCCTGGGTTTCATGCTTTTGCGATCGTCCGACAAACTAACCATTAATCACTTTGTCTGATGATCGCAAAAGCGTGAAACCTAGGGTCACAAACTCACATCAATCCAACTAAATATATATATATATATATATACATAGAGAGAGAGAGAGAGAGAGAGAGAGAGAAAGAGAAGGAGAGAGCGAAAAGGAGAGAGAGAATGAAAGAGAGAGAGAGAGAGAGAGAGACAAAGTGAGTGAAAAAAAAAAAAGAAAATGAAAAAAATGAAAAATGAATAAAATATTTATGAAGAAATAAAGAAAGTGAGAAGAGCAGGATGGACCAACAAATAGTAAAACGAATGAAGAAATGAGAAGCGGAAGGAATACAGAATAATAATAATAATAATAATCTATCCGTATAACATGTATTTACATATTTTGCCTGTAACGTAACCAGACGTATGCACACACACACACACACACACACACACACACACACACACACACATATATATATATATATATATATATATATATATATATATAAAGAATTAATGGACATATTTTTTTTAATCCGCTATTACTTCAAAATCTTCTATGGATAATTTTGTTTGAATATGTGATTTTATTAAAAATGCCATAAAATTTGAAACGCGACATTGTAACCAATGTATTACTATCTATTGACGTTTCATTTCCATACAAATTTGAATTCTCTTTTTTTAGCATAATGCCATTGGCTTAACTCGTATCAACATCTTCTCATATGTTATTTTCTTATCTTTCCTCTTCCTTTGTATCTGTGTAATTTTGAATATTCTCCTCTTTTTCTTTTGGCTTTTTCTTTCTATTCCCTTGGTAATAGGATTAATTTCTTATGCTTCCTTTTGTCTTTCTTTTCTTTCTGTTTCCTTCTATTGATTTATTTATTTTCCTTTTTCTTTATAAAAATCCTTTTTATCTTCTAGTGAAAATTTTCCAAAAACAGAAATTGAAGTGATGAAGCCTGGAATGGCGAAACTCGTACTCAAATCTATTTTCAATGAAACATTTTCCATTTGTCAAATTTCTTAAAAACTTTGTATCCGTCGATCACTCTTTGCACGCCAAGACTGATAATATTAACTTCCAAGAAATAATTTAGCCAGAACGCACAGATGCCATACTGATTTTAGGAAGAGCATTCAGAAGTGATGATCTAATCTAACAAACCCACAGATCAAAACACTGATCCCAGACAGAAGCACTGGTCCATATTTAAATAATCTTGTCATTCTTATAGGTGATATGCATATTTATATATCTTAGAATACATATGTGAAAACGTAATAATAGTAAGGAGTTAACAAAAGATGCCATCATATTTTATGATATAGTTAAACTCATAATAACAATAAATCATAGGACACATTACTATCTACACATGTCGAATAGAGCAATTAAAATCAACAAATTTAACCTCGTATGATCTGATAAGGCATAACGACATGATTATGAATATAGATGATTTAAATCTTTTTAACAAAGGAGCAAGAAATAAAATGAAGCGTCAGCATGGGTATATCGAAATCCAGCAAACGGAAAACGCTGAAATGGCAACCGGATGTTCTTTAAACTACGGGCACTACCAAGTCTGGACTTCATCTTTGGCTCAACGAGTGGGATTGAGACCAGTTTTCAAAACTTTTGCAAGTGGCCTGTAAAACCTATGTAGGAGAGTCCTTTTATTTTCTACATCACTTTCAGCTGTGGCAAAGCTCCCAACTTACTGTGTTGTTTCTTTTCTTCTGGTCTTGCTCTGTGTGTGTGTTTGTGTTTTAATAAGGTAGAGGATTCATAGATCTTTTAAAATGTAACCCTGTTTGCTGCGTATTTGCCAAATAATTATAGTTGATTCTACACTTGAAGGCATCCTTCTGCAAATAATAAGGACAATGGTGAGAATAACCGTTTTCATACAGCAAAATTTCGACATTCATTGATCAAACAATGAGAGTTACAGTCGGTTGAAATGTATAAAATATTTCTTTTAAAACAATTTTTCAGAAAAACAAGTTTTCTCAAGTCCACTGTTACCGCACTTTCTAGTAGTGACGAGGTTTTCGTTCATGACGTTTTCTTTAATATATTTCTAAAAAAATGTGAGACTGCTGGAAAATAGTGTTATACCAATCCGGAAAATACTTGACTCCGCCTGTCATATTCTATCTTTACGGGAGTCATATAAGTAGAGTATGGCTGTCTGTTGGCATATATTTAGACATTTTAAAATAGTGAGCATTCAGAATATTACTATCAGAATTCGCACATCACATAGAAAGTAACCGCTTATCATGTAATATTTTTGTTGTGGAATAAATAAGACATCACTAGTAACACAAATGAACTAGGCAAGACGCCTTAAATAATGAACTCAAAGTGAGTCAGTAGAAGTGCGTCGCAGTCAGGCAGTCCAATGTCTGAATCGCAATTGTCAAGGACTCTATCGTCGGGTAGAGTACGACTCAGTCGAGGCTCTGTCTACGGACGGAGACTCGGCTGAGAAGGATGGACAATGCAAAGTGACGGATCCCGCGGTTGCTGTCTGTTGGAGTCAGTCGTAAAGGATTCTAGTGACGTCACGGCGAGTCGCCTAAGAAAGACGTAATATTATAAGTAATTAATTGTATCAATTATTATTTACGCAATTAAAAATAGCGAACATATTCAATAAATTGTGCAATCAAGGACATGTTGAGCGGACATGCTTCCAGATCATTTCATACTAACGCAGTGGTAACCCAGGACTTTATCCTTGGACTTAGGCTGTTTATGATCTTCATCAATCATCTCTTCGATGTTATCAGTTTCCAACTTGGTATTTGAGCAGATAACACAACTATTTACTCCTGTCTTAGAAGAAAGTCTGACAGATTTGACAAAGTAAACCTAGTAATTTCTCTAGAAAAGACCTTCAATCATTGGTTAACTTGGGCAAGAAATGATTTGTTAACTTTAACGCCTCCAAAACAAAACTGCTTTCATCTAATCACCACAGAGAACTTTTTTAGTCATCAATCAGCATTGCTGATGCTAAACTCCAGGAAAACAATACTCCACGCTTTCGTGGTCCCACGTTTTCTACTGCCATAAAATGGAGCCAGTAAATCAAATCATTAGCTGCATCTGCTGCTAGGAAAGTTGGTTCACTGTATCGTGACAGGTTTTTTCTTCTTTTCAAAATGCATCTTGCGCATTTAGTAATTTACCATTTGTCAGTGCATTGAATAGTATTTTTATAACTGGTCTGGTGATCCTATTGTATATCTCGAGATTCTTGGTACAATTCAAAGAAGGATCTGTAATATAATCGATCCTGACCAGCCATCTCGACTTCAGTCACTTTCTCACCGACGTCACGTGGCTTCCATTTATCTTTTCTACAAATATTTTCATGGTAGCGGTTCTGATGAGATTTTTCCCTGGAGCCTTGACTACATGCATTTAAGCGGGTTACTAGGTCTCAACTTTGAACTAGGTAGATGTATCTGCGATTTTTACTCTATTCTTTTGTTGTACTTCAAATTTATTACTTCCCTACAATCATAAATGCAACATCAATCGCCATCTTCTGTCACTTTGAGCCCTTTTACTTTATTGTCCTTTCTTCAGTCTTGATCATTAAAGTCTAAATGGCTCGAATTGCAGAATCGGACAGCCGAGTTCGAATTGCAGTCGAATACATTACATTCACTTACGTGCTAATACCCTTCGGAAAGGTATGAATCCTCTTCTTCTCCCCGTCCCAGCTATGGGTAAATAGCAGGACAGACTGGGTTCTATAGCCTTGGATGGCAACTGGTCTACTGCAAAAAGAAATGGCAACCTACTGCGGGAAAATCTGCCTCGTCAGTCATGGTATCGAAAGATACATGATCGCCTAAGCGTGACTCACGCATGGCACATAATTGACTAACTGACATTCTTAATCACTCCATGTAACCGCCTGCGTTCTCTGATATTAACACATTACTTGGGGTGAAATGATAAAAAGAAAGCAGGCAGATTTTAAAGATTAATCACAGATAGAACCCTTTCAGCAATTTAGAGCATATTGAACATATTCAATATAAGGTTATCACACTTCGGAAATCACTTATGGGATGACCTCATACGATTTGATATCAATCGAGCATTTTAGAATTGTAAAAATATTCTGTTTCGTGCTATCCTATATTGGATAGTATTTATAGTATGATGTTTTAGCATGTATTGTTATCAGTTATCTTTAAGTTTCAAGTAGACAGGCCAGGGTGATTAATCTTTGTTTAGAAAAAAATCCACCTGAAACATCTTTATTACACCTAGCCTTTTATTCAATATTCAGGAAATTCCCTTCCGCCACTCTAAAGATAATGCGTTTCATTACCGAAAACTATGACAAATTATAAAAACGAATCCCATCCACCACTTTTATTCTAACCATACCATCTATCTGAAACACAAGTGGTAATATTAGCTTCCTTAATGGAAAACATTCAGCAATGGTCGAACAGTCAGTGTTGATGTTGCTTGAAATTTATATTAAAACAATGTCTCAACAAAATAGATTTCTGAAATCTACTGTTATCGCTCGTTCCAGAACCTCAGGAGGTTGCTTTCCTAACCTTTTGTTTGAAGTAGTGTGGAACGTCAACATTATTTTTTCTTCGTGTTGCATGTGGTTGAACATTCTCAAGTGATGTGATGCCTGTTATTTGGCACAGTTCCTTGTGATCCTGTAGCGCCAATCCACGTGGTTCAAAGAAGAGTGGTCGTCGCTTAGAGCAACATGATTCATTCTCTCGAAGTGATTTTAATCATCTGAGAAAGCGATTTTATGCAAATGACAGTTTAGATATTTCAGTATGCATGACATCTATACGTAAGCCGTGAGGCTTTTAGAATAGATACATTTCGTACATTACTTGTGAATGACTTGACATCAAGTATTCCTATCATTAAATATTTATGAATAGCAAAATACCATTCATTCCTTAGATCTACATTCCGGACATTTTGTTTAATAGGATAACCAGGTATAATATTGTTATGATTTAGGAATTTAAGATCAGAAGCGTGAGTTAATAGCATAACCACGGAATATCACTTCTTCTTCTTCTTCTTCTTCTTCTTCTATGTGCCGTGTCCCTTCAGGATGTGGGTGATCATGGCTCTCCACAATTTCCTGTCCTTTGTAGCTCTTTGTAAAATTTGTCTTTTTTACTATAACTCATAACATCTGTTCTGCCATCCATTTACACAAGCTCTCTAGGTAGGTTATGCTCTGTTTCCTCTGTCCTTTTTCCTTAAGTATATCTTGTGAGGATCAGATTTTCTAAGCCCTCTTTCCTCATTATATGCACTAGAAATTTCAAATGCCTTTTTCTGATGCTAATTATATGTGTCCTTTTTTTATTCCATTTCCTCTAAAACATCCTCGTTGATCACATGTTCCGTTGAAAAACATTTCCGTTGTCTCAAGTCTGTTCAATCAGTGAGGAGATTGTCCAGTGTTCACTACCATATAGGCGAACTGATATTACGTAACAGTTCAGTACTCTCTCTCTCTTTTTTTTTTCTTTTTTTCTTTTTTTTATACCGAAATTAAGATTGAGCTTCTTATATATTTTATTTCTTTGGTATCGTCTTAACTTTCTTTGGATATTTTTATTTTTATATATTTATAAAAAGTATTATTTGTTATATATGAAAATAGAGTTGTATAAAGTCCATCCAGGAATCATTCTTTGTGTACACAATCTTAACATAAGATGCACAGATGACATCGTCTTGACGGCAAACACATGAAAATACAGAAACTCCTAGACAATGAAAGGAACACCAGAAAGAAGAACTAACAATTAGAATATATGGTCCTTAGTAAGATGTAGAGCCCAAGATGGGAACCAGATATTGAAGATGTAAATGTCAAGCAAGTACAATGAAATAGTGAAAGATGCCTTTCAAAGGGTAAGAAATGTATTGGGAAACAAGAAAATTTAATAAGAAATAAAGAAAAAAGTGTTGAACATTTATGTAATATCGGTCCTCCAATATGGCAGTGGATGCTCCGCAATTTCCACACAGATGACGAGGAGATTTGAAATAACGGAAATATGGTTTTACTGAAGAATACTAAGAATATCATGGTCGGAGTGCGTGATCAATGATGGAATTTTAAAGGAAACAAACTGATACGCGTCCTTATAATCAGAATGAGGCAGTTGAAATTTTAGGGACACATAATGAGGAAAGATAGCTTGGAGAATTTGGTATTCACAGGGCATATTAAACTTAAGAGAGGCACCGACTAACGAGCTTATGTAAAATGGATGGCAGAACTTATACTGGCATAGATATTAAGGTGATAAATATTACTTAGAGTTACAAAGGATAGAAAGGGAAATATTACATAAAAGAAAAAGGCTCTCGCGTTATCTTTCTGTAGATTCTTTTTATATTAATGACTTAAAAGGCAGAATTCTTTCATTCGCACCAGAATAAAGGAAACTTCATCGTCCATTAATGACGAAGGGTGTATAACCAATGTAGTTTCATCATATAAATGTCCGCCTTTTTATGACGGCACGAATAAGCTTGTAATGCAAAGATATGATCCGAATATAATGACCTCTGTATATTTTCATAGTAAGTATAACAGTTAAAGGAATGAAAATAAGTCAATTGAATCGAGCCAGTTTTCACCAAAAACACTATTTTTCCACATAAACACCCCCCTCCCCTTTACGGGAAGTGGATGTGCAAGTGGTGAAATGGATAGCGGCTAGAACTGAGGATATCCAAGCCTGCAACCTCTAGTGTTCCCAAACGATCACATATCTAGGTACTAACCAGGCTTATCTTCTGTGATCCTATGGGTATCGGTTTTTCAACGTGATGTGGTCGTAAGCCATTCTCACTCGAGTAATTGCGTTGACTCTTCTATCGAATCAGAAAAGTTAAAATTACAACAGAAAAAAGGAGACTAGTAAATGTGAATAATACGTCAAACAACTGTAAGGAAATTTCATAATATAAATTAAGAACAGAAGCTTGCACTTAGAAGCGAAGATTGTTTCATATTTCTAACAACATAAATGCATAAAATAAACAAATAGGCGAAGAGACACTTTTTTGTGTCTTGATATTGGCGCGTATAATGTAATGTAATATAATTTGATTTATGATTCTCACTTATCCTCAGAAATCCCAAGGCATATTCCTGGCATACAGTTTGTCTTTCTTTCATTCTAATCTGAGGAAGCCAAAGAGAATAGACGCTCTCGGCGAAAGGCGTCGCTAATAAAATTTCCACTTTGTCTCATTATCTTCATTTTTCTTTCGGATATATTATGTATCTCACAAACAAACATTCAAGCACAAGTAAAACAGCAAATTCCGAATGCTGTTTTTGTAGTTAGTTCGAAGGTTGCTAAATCTTTTTTTTATCTCTCTTTTCCCTTTTCCAATTTGACTTTGCGCAATACAGAGGTAAACTTACTTAATACCATATCACCAGAGAAAAATATTTTTATAAAAATTTATAAAAAATACCAACACACCTTAAAAATGTCTGAAAAGGCGGCACATTTGAAAAATATAAGCATGGTGACATATCTTAATAATATAAAAATGGTAGTGTTTTTAAAATGTAAATATGGTGACATATTTTTAAAATATGAAAAATTGGGAGACATTTTAAAAATATAAAGAATAGTGATATATTAAAAGATAAAAATTGCAACATTTTAAAGATATGAAAATGGTAAATATTTCAAGAAAAATAAAAATGGCAATATATAAAAGTATAAAAAATTTGGGACATATTTTAAGAATACAAAAAGTGGCCTATTTTTAAAAATATATAAAGGGTAACATATTTTAAAATGATAAATATGTTGATATATTTTTAAAACATAGAAATGCCGGCATATTTTAAAATAATAAATGAAAATAATATAAATTGTGACATACTATGTCTTTCTATTATTAGAAGCTTTTTAACATGTGATAATTGAAATATATTTTTTCAATCATTACATTGCAGTTATGTGATTGATCATTTTGTTATCGGATAACAGTAAATAACTTTTATTGCCTGGAGAATATTATATACGATTTGCTTGACGCCATTAAAAATAGCGACACGTTTAATTAAGTCCCTAGATTTTCAATTGTGAGTCTTTAAATATATTTCCCGATGGTTGTTGTACGCTGACGTTTCACCAAGTCAGTCTTTTTTCATTTCGGCTTCATAAACATCTCGCTAAAATCCGCTATTATTATAAGGAAAACATAACCACCTGGTTTCGATAATGTAAGGGAAGTAACTCGATTACAGTAAAATGTTACATCCGTTACTTAGTAATTGTTAAAGAATTAATGAGTTTTTATTTTCTTATCAATATAAAGGTTGTATTTAGTGGATGTTTGAATAGACGTCCTTTTTTAAACAGTGAAATTGACGGCTACCGGGCTGGGCATTCTGAAGTTTTAATAAAGGGAACAGTTTACATGAAACGTGTGTGATCTTCGAAGGTTTTTGTTTTCTTTTTGTTTTTGCTTTTTTGGCACAAAAATGATCAGTGGAAAGTATTATAGATCTCGTTCTGACTTCAGGTCTCTGGACCCGGAAGGAAATGTCTATACAACAGAAATCACGGGAAACAACAATAACAACAACAACAACAACAACGATAATAATAATAATAATAATAATAATAATAAATTATCATTAATAGAATTTTAATAAAGAAAATAAATAAAGAAAAACCTTCAAAATCACATATTTTTGTTAAGATATTCGAATACCCAGGTGGATAGGCGTCAATAGCATTGTTTTAAAAACAAAAGATGGCTTTAAAAATACATATAACCACTAAATATAATAACTTACTTACAAAACAAATACACATGATTTATACAAAAAGAATTTGTTTTGGGTTTACTTATAGGGCTTGTTTATCAGTTCTTTATTATACAGGATGAGATGAGAAAACCGAGAATTATATGTCATGGGTGACATGTTTTTTCCCTATATGGAAGATTGGCGTAACACAATCTTCATACCGTCATTACAAACTGAATCATTTAGCATGTTGCTGCCCTGGCGTATGCATTGTATATCACTAGAAGCGAGAGAGAGAGAGAGAGAGAGTAGAAAAAGAAATACAAAGTGCTAGAAAAGAAATAAACGGAATGGAATTAAAAAAGAGGGGGGTCTGACCTGAATATCCTTAGGGTAATCATTTTGTCGCATTGTTCTCACGAGTTTGTTGCGAAGCTCTTAGAAAAGTTTACGTCAGCGAGTCGGCTTGAGAAGGTCAAGTCAGTCGAAAAGCAGACGAACACTGTCAAGAAATGATTAGCACACATTGCAGAAAAGAAAGCGCAGTGAGTGTAGGAGTGAATGAAAAGTAGAAAGGAAGGATTTAGGGCAATAAAGATGTAGACAAATCTGGATGATCATTAGAGGGTTAATCTTTCTTCTTCTTACCCTTCTGTTTCACTTCCTTTTCGCCACTTTCTTTATCTCCCTCTCTGTTAAGAGAGAACATCCGAGGTTTTACGTTAAACACAATCCTTTCTTTGTTTGCCTCATTGTATACGAAAAACTCCACCTTTTATCTTTACTTATATTAATGTTTTTAGTCTAAGCGCCGTGTCTTCCTTCATTTCAACAAAAATAGAATTAAAAAAAAAACACCTTGAAAAAAAATAGAATTAAAAAAACACACACATCGCGGATCTAAAACTGAAAAATCATTCTCCCAGCCAAATGTAAAAGCGCTCACTGTTGTTTGACATAAATCTGTTTTTTTCTCGCTATTACTTTCTCTTTTCACTCCTGCTCTCCTCTGTCCGCTACTCCACTACTTCCAACTTAAGTGGCCGAGGAGAAACTAAAGAGTTTCACACTCGATCCCAGCTGCCAGATCGGTCAGGCTTCTTACAATTAAATAATTTAGAATCAAGAGATAAACGGAAGCCTTCTAGTTCGATCTCGTACGCTTACTTGTAAAATCTACAAATTTTATATAATTACCATTAACTATTGGATAATATAAGTGATAAAACATTTTAACCAGACAAAATCTGCTGGTTCTATATGGTAAAAATAGAAAAGTGATAGAACGATTAAATCCAATAAATGATCCTCTTCAATTCATTCCTCAAACTAATCAATAAAGAGCGAAAAATATTCTTTTATGTGTGTGATCCTTCAGAATATGGTTGATCATGGCTCTCCAAAACCGTTGTAACTTTAGCACTCTTTGTTTTTTACTATAATTTCCAAACTTTGTAATGCTGTCCATTTAGACAATTTCTTTAGGTAGGTTACTAGCTGTTTCGCTTTGGCTCCTGATCTCCAGTATTTACTGTTGGTGTAAAATTCTCCAAGACTTCTTTCCTCATTATATTTTTTATCAGAAGTATTAACTATATCTTTCTGATTCTAAGTATGAATGCTCGTTTTCTTTCCATTTTGCTTAAGACTTCCTCGTTATCATATGCTTAGTCCATGTTATCATCAGTATGGTAGGACCAAATTTCTGTTAACTCAAGTCTTCTCGTCTGGAAGGATATTTTCCAGCATTCTCTGCCATATAAGATGGTTGGTATTTCTATGCAGTTTAGCACTCTCTTTTTTTATATATATATCTGACGAAGTTTTCCTCTTTCTTAATACATTTTTTAGTTTTTAGAAAGCATCTTTCGTTATATCAAAGAGGTTTGGTATAAGCTAAAAAAAGAAACAATTGTTTTACCATTGATCATTAAATTAGAGGAGGACAATTATTTATTCAACAAGTTTAGTCTGGTACAAGTTATTTGAACACTCAGTGACGATCGTTCATATAGCAAATCGCTTGCTAAACGTTGCGTATTTTAGTTTTTGAAATATATTAAAATTCATTAAACACGGCGCAAAACATGTAATTATAATCTTCACTCCATGTCACCTGCTCTTTTAATTCGAATCAACAGGCTATTTCGAACTGGACCCTTTATTTAATCTACGAGGGTAGACTGTTCTCATTCCACTGACCATGACCAGGGATATCCCGTCTAGTTCTTATTTTACTTCTACTCAGTTACTGCTCTCCCCATTTACACTGAATCCAAGTACACATTGATTGATCTAGGGATGGAAAACGCAATTACGATGTCAGTAAATTCATAAACCAAAGCTTTAATTCACTAGTTTCTTGTTCCGTGGAGACGTAAATTTAAAGCATCTTTCTAACGAGTGCTGCTTCTGATACTTGTCATGCTTGTCTACAATCACAGAACCTTAACTTTTATTACAACTGCTGCCTTTGTTGAGGACCTGCTCTCTGTTGTCTTTCTTTAGTGATTTTCCAAGCATAGCTTAGATGTGGCACAAGGCCGAAATTAGGGGGCATCCAGTGAGAATCAAACTCACTACTCAACCGTAATTGTTCTAGCGAGACAAGCTTGCTAACCATTACACTACCTCGAGGTGCCCCTGTTGTCTTTCTTTATGAGCGACTCCCATATCGTATTTATTTTTATGCTAGTCCTACTAAAGAAGTCCTCATAACTTAGTACATACGCCGATACTTTCAGATATATAACTCTGTTATGGTGAAACACACCCATTCTATAGTTAATAGACTCTCCCACCTAATATAAGTAGGAGTCGTAAGAGAAACAAAGGTCAGTTGATGTCGGACGACCGGCTGAACGATTGAACTCTCTGCCTTCGGGCGGGGAGGGACCCGAACGAGGCTACGACGAAGGGCGAAGTTTCGTTGGGGGAGGTAAACCGACCCTGAACCCGTTTATACGGGTTCAAAGGGTATATTTTTGGCCGAGCCCACGGGCTCGGAGATCCCACGTTAAACCGGTCTTGTGCCACATGATACCCTCGTGGGGTGGGGGGTGGCTAAATATTAGTCGATGTCGG
Organism: Acanthosepion pharaonis; assembly: GCA_903632075.3. Classification (NCBI taxonomy): domain Eukaryota; kingdom Metazoa; phylum Mollusca; class Cephalopoda; order Sepiida; family Sepiidae; genus Acanthosepion; species Acanthosepion pharaonis. Next base: position 455,383 of record CAHIKZ030001212.1, read on the forward strand.
ACGACAGTCGAACTCTCTGCCTTTGGACAGAGAGGAACCCGGACGAAGCTATGCCGAAGGGCAGAGTTTCGTCCGGGGAGGTAGACAGACCCGATCCTGTTTATGCGGGCTCTACGGGGATTTTTTGGCCGAGCCTACGGGCTCGGGAACCCCACATTAAATTCGGCCATGTGCCACATGTGACCGCGTGAGGCAGTTACTAAATAGCGTCGATGTCGGGCGACAGTAGTCGACAGTTAGTCGAATACGAAAGTAGTCAGCGACCACAACAAGATTACTCAGCGTAATACCTATTATATCAAATTCCTAACGTTTTGTACGTCGAACCTATTTAGGACCGATTTAGTACAAATACATGCCTCCACTGCGAAATAACTCCACAACAAACTCTCTCAATATTTTCACTTCATTCCACATTAGTCTCATGAATACACTTTTCCTTCCATACATGATCAGCCATACCGGATTTCATAGTCTAATCCAGCACGACAGCTTTTCGGTGTTCATTCAACTTTACTTTGAGGGCTGAAGGGTACAACGGGCGAAACGTTATGATAACAACAAAAATGAGGACAATATTCTACATGCAAATAATGTAATCTATCTATCTATCTATCTACTTTAGTTTGTTCATATCTATCTATCTATCTATCTATCTATGTTTACAGGCGTATATATATTCGAAACTATAGAGTGTGCGTAAATTGTCGCTATTTTATATTTTTAAATTCGCGCATGCGCGTTGTTTGTTTTTGATTTTGTCGACTGCACAGTTTCGTAGGTTTAGTTGGGCACCGTCTGAGAGAAAAAGAGCACGATAACGATATTCCCTCCGCCAGAAATTTGGAAATGGCATGCAATACTGCTTGGCATACGCACCGGAAGCTCCAATACGAACATTTAGGAGTGTTTGGTGGGTATCTGAGGAGAGTGCAGAGTGTTTGGAAAGAGTTGGATGAGTCTAATGGTGATTAAGAAGGTACGGCAGCTCGGAAAATTCACTCTAATCGTTCTGATAAGAAAAGAACTCCCGAATTTGTAGGCGGGGGCCTTAAAATGAACACGGAGGCCTACATCAAGTGCTTTGAGTAGGCATTGGTGTTCTGGGCCAAGAGCGCAGGACTCTGCACCATGCCATACAATCAGGAGAACCCAGTCATGGCTGTCAAGCAATTTCTGTGACCGCATCATCCCTTTCATCTGGCCACCTCACTCCCCAGGCTACGACCCCTTTATTATATATGCGGTGCAGTTCAGCGTGAGACCAATAAAACTCTTGTAACACCAAAGATGAACTGAAGGCAAACATTATGGCATCATTCATCACCTTCTATCTATCTATCTATCTATCTATCTATCTATCTATCTATGTTTACAGGCGTATATATGTTCGAAACTATATATCTAGCTCTTCGGCATGAGGTTACACATGACTTGTTTGTTCATTTTTAGGAACACTATTTATATCATTCATCCTATAAATAATGTCCGATATATTGTTTTACAGCGGAATTTTCTTGGACACATGATAAGGAAAGAAGGCTTAAAGATTTTGACCCTCACGGGGCACATCGAGGGCAAGAGAGTCAAGGGAAGGCAGCGGGTCAATGGAAAAAGGAATAATGTTGAAATGCAGTTTTGGCAAAAGTAGAAATGCTGTTGTGGGCAACAAGGAATATGAGGCTGTGAAGAGACACGGCCTAAAGGGACACGGCACATAGAAGAGAAAAAAATGAATGAATAAATGATAACAATGCATATTATTACGTGTTCGTAGAACCTGAAATAAATAATTCTATATAATTACGATTTATATAATTTACTTAATGATGCTTCATTCTTAAAGATGAACTGGTCTTCGGAAGACAGACGACTATGAGAAGCGCCCTGAAATATTCTCGTTGTTTAGGTGATAGAATGGAAGAAACTTCTGAATGGTTTGAAAGTATACTTAAGAACAATTATTCTCTGATTGTTTGCGATGTTACGATAGACACAAAGTTTAAGCCATCAGACATTCAATGATAACGGCTTCAAAAATACATTACTCCCATCTTTCGAAACAGTAGAGTTGTCGATATGAGAGTTAATTAAGCCTGTTGCTCTCATTTAGTGTTCATGAGTTCAATCCGTGGATCAATCACATTCCCCGCTGTTTTTCTATAAATATTTTCATGATATCTGGCTATATTTCTGAGATGAGATGCTGTAACTGTAAAAGTATTTACATTGTTGTCTTCACCTTTGTTGTTATATTCATGACGTTTTGGGTGTTTGTTGTGGTAGGATCCACCTAATTTGCATAGTGGAGTACCGACCATATAAATATGGTTGGTACCGGGAAGAGAGGGAGGAATCAAGAGATTCAACCAGAGACTCTGCCCGACTGCGACTCAGTCAACACATTCTCCAGGAAAGACTATATGTAAATATTGTGTACACTTTCTTGTTTCAATACATTTTGTTCTAAGTACATTTTGTGTTGCATTATTATTCCATGCATTAGTCAAGTTTCAACAGTGTTGTACGTTCCGGACTTCTTCAGGAAATGTCTGTATTTCTGAGATGGAGTATTGTAACTGTTTACACTATTTACATTGTACGGACTATTGTCCTCATCTTTGTTGTCATATTCACGACGTTTCGGCCTTTGCACTCTCCGGTCTTCAGGATCTGCCTGTTTTTCCGAGATTAGGTATTGTTTGCACTATTTGTATTGTTCGGACTATTGTCCTCATCTTTATTGTCATATTTACGACGTTTCAGCCGTTGTACATATGGATCATTGAATTAAAGCGTTAGTTGAAGTAATCCAGAAAGTTGACCCAAACAGTTGTGAGTTCAATACCTGGCCATAGCAAAAGTGAACAAAAACTTCAGTTACTAAAAAAGGGAAATAACTGAAAATGAGATATCGAGGCATGACACGTGGAACTAGAACAATCTACCCTGGTGGACGAAATAAAGGGTCCGGTTGGAAATTCCAATTTATATCAACTGAAGGATGCTGGAGTGTAGAATATGACAATAAAGATGAGGACAATAATTCGAACAATGTAAACATTGTAAATATTTTTATGGCAGTTGTTCTAATAAGCTCCTCTACTTGGTACATCAAAAGCATGAATTTAAGCGTACTACTAGATTGGTTATTAGGTCTCAAACGGTTTATTGCTGAAATATCTAGATGTAACTGTAACTTACTGTTGAAATATCTAGATGTAACTGTAAGTTAGTAATTCTAATAGTTTCTTTTCTCGCAATTCTCGCCTGTGGAACTCTCTTTCCGTTCCTTGCTTCCCTGTCGCCTATAATCTTTAAAATATTAAATGCAACGTCAACCACCATCTTCTGTTTTCCTGAACCCTCTATCATTATTATCCATTCTCCTCGCTAAAATCTTCTCATTCTGTTTCACTTGCAGTAACCACTTGCGTCTTAGTGGCACTGATAGCCTTGCTTGTGGGTAAAATGATAAAAAAAAAAAAGATAGCGAAACTGGTTCACCAGAAATGAACAATAAGTGGCATCACAGAAAAAACTAGCAATAATCAGCAGGCATCCCATATCAGCGAAAGAATGAACACTTGATGATGGCCAGGGGCTATTTGGTCGAAATATTGTATCTGTAATAACATTTATAACAGTAACTCCCTAACTTTTTTCAACCAACGACCCCCTTTGGCCACAAACCTTTTTGTCAACACCCCCCCTGTCAAATTAAATTTAGAATATTATACTGAATTCATTTTTCATAGCAACAGTACGTACTGTCGGAAAGAGTCGCAGAGTTGGGGAACCTAGCAACTTTTTTAATGGATGGCAGAGCAGCGGCAAAAAGGGGGTCTGGTGAGTACATAGATAGGTGACCGCTTGGGAATACCAGGTGCTGTAAACTGGGATGTGCGGTGGTGTAATGGATAACGGCTTGGAAATGGAAATCGGAGAACCGAGTTCCAATTCCATTCGGATTTGCTATAGTTTACTTACGCACAAATACCCTTGGGAAAGTTATGAATCCATATCTTATCCCCCCATCTATGGGTTAATTAGTAGGACTTTTAACAGTAAATCATGATTATCTCCAAAAATAATTCCTATAATGTAAAAATATTTTCCGATATTTAATTTGCAAAAAAAAAAGGATGATAAGCCGTGAAAAATAATCAGTCAATAAAAAAAGATGGAAAGTTAAGAGTCAAACGTTGATTGGAGTTAAAAGCGAAAGGAAATTGTGGAGAGTCGCTATTGTTTTGAAGAGATACCACACAAATGATGATGATCATTACTTGTGAATTTAATAAGATCGGGGTCAAAAGATTATGTTGCATCAGTTTTACAACTTGGGTAAATTAAGTGCCTTGTATTATCTGGAACCTCAGCCACTAACACTGTCGGAAATATGTACCTATCATAGCTACCACATAGGCTTATGTTTTTAATGTCGGTGTGACCAATGAGGATTGAATTTGCTGAGAAACAACAGGTTTATGGAGCACAGGGTAATAACTAGATTCATTAACAATGATTGTATCATAAAAATCGTTAACGTTATGACCGGCCTCGATGTGGCGATAGTCACAACTGAGATCGATCGATTGATATATTCTAATTTAGTGACTTTTATCAAAGTGGAATCTGAGACTAACGGCATTTTGCTGTGACTTGGAATTGTGAAGAAGAATTATTTACCCAAGTTATCATTCAACTACTATTTTCTTTCAGTGACCAGGCATTTTGTCAATAAAGATAAGACATATTAAGTGTAGAGATATTAATAGGTCCAAATCTTGTCCTGTTAAGTAATAAAACACAATATAATTCTCTCTCTATATTTTTAATATTATTGACCTTAATTTTATTGTAAGACAAATTTAGTGCTTTGTTTCATTATCTTTTACTATTTTCAACTAGTTTCATAATTCCATCGTAGCAGTGAATATAATCTTTTCCCTGCAAAATACTTCTTTTGTTGGAAAAATGTAAGTTTTGTTATAAAGTTACAACATCTGGTAGTGAAAAGTAAATGAACACTTCCCAGACATTTTTTTTAATCATTTCATCCCAAACAAGGCGAGAATGCCACTAGTACGCAGGGGGGGGGGGTACAGACAGTGAAGTTGAGAGAAATGACTGGGTGTAGGGGGTGGTCAAGGAAAGGATAAAATCTGAATGTGATTCAAGAAGATAGAAGATTTTAAATTTTTGCAGATTGTAGTTATCAGGGAAGCAAGGAAACGGAAGAGAGTTCAACAGGCGGGAAGTACGAGAAAAGAAACTGTTGGAGAAGTGGCGGTTACATTTAACTAGTTCAACAGTAAAAGGGTGGGACCTAGATGCCAATGTAGTAAGCTGCTTAAACTCACTTAGTTCGGACACCAGGGAAAAAAGCTCGTCAGATCAGTAGCCATGAAAATATTTGTAAAAAGACAGGGAGAAGCCACATCATGTCTGTGAGAAAGTCTGAAGTCAAGATGACAAGTCTGAATCGATTACATTACAGATCCTTCTTTGGATTTTGTCAAGAGCTTCGAGATGAATAGCAGAAGCACCTGACCAAATACGGAAACAGTGTTCAATGCACGGACGAATGGTAAATTTTTAAATGTGCAAAATGGACTCTGACGAAAAAAAAAACCTGGCACGATATGGTGACCCAACTTTCCTTGCAGTAGATACAGCTATTGATTCGATGTAGTCGTTTCATTTCAAGTCAGTTGAAAACGTGAGGCCATGAAGGCGCAATATGTTCAAAAGTAGCGGCCAGGTTAACTTTGTCAGCTCCGACGGATTTGCCATTAACCCAGGAGTAAATGGTTGTGCCATCAACATAAATGCCTACTTGGAAACTGATGAGATCAGGAAGATCATTGATTAAGATCAGGAACAGAGTAGGGCCCAGCGTAGAGCCCTTGGGGAACACACCCGCGTTCGTATGAAAAAATCTAGAAGCGATCCCGTTTTAAACCACCTTCATTTCCCGATATGATAGGAACGATTTAATTAAATCAAACAATTGTCCAGTAATAGTGTAGCCTTGGAGTTTACGTAGAAGACCAGGAAGCCAAACCCTGTAAAACGCCTTTGAGATATCTAAAGCCACAGCTCGAGCTTTGCCATTATTACCAAGAGATTTATATATATATTCAGTGATGGCTGTTAGCACATCAGCGGTAGACCTGTCAAAACGGAAACCATATTGTTTCTCAGGGAGTAGGTCGTAAGAGGAAAAATGCTTAACCACTTGAGTATTTGTTGTAAGCGTTTTTCCTCCTAATTAAGTACTTTTTAAAAAAAAATTATATCGGACGCTTTTACTCGAATGAGCACAACGGGTCTAATTGGAAAAGAACATGTTCCAATTCATTGTTTGCTTCTCCTGAGTAGTAGAGGACTGTCTTCCCAGCATATACACAGCGTAAAAAGGGTATTTGTAATAGTGGCGATTAATTTTGTTTGCCACAAAATCTATTGCGTTACACATTGTTATAATGTATACCCTTTTCATCATTTATCGTAATTTGTTTTGAAAGTCGTATTTACTGATGTAACTGATTTTCAAAGCTTGAGTTAGATATTTTCAGTTTTTTGGGGGTTTTTTTTGTTTTTTGTTTTGTATCGTATATCGTATGCGGCGTATAAAATTCGGCTATTTTATGTCCGGATGCTCTTGTCATTAACTTCAACTGATTTACCCGAGAGTGGACCATCATTCAGCGAGAAATGTCAATTTTTGAAGCATTTTATCATTTATAGTGCCTTCTCCATAAACTAACACACACACATACAGAGAGAGAGAGAGAGAGAGAGAGAGAGAGAGAGAAAGAGATAATATGAGCAGAATGAAATAGTGATTGATATGAGGTCTCAGATAGATAGATAGATAGATAGATAGATAGATAGATAGATAGAAGGTGCATTAAAAAATAGATAGTTAGATAAGAAGACCAAAACAGGCATTGGTACATATGAATAGATTGAAACACATAATATTCAGCAAACTGAAAGTCACACACACACAGATATATATATATATATATATATATATATATATATATATATATATATATATATATATATAATTTTAAGGTTTGGTATATTTGTGGGATAAAAGTGCTTAATATCCGAGTAGAGCGTATGTAAATATAAAGTGTACATTGAACTCAACACTCAGAGGCGACAGGATGTTTCATGCTAGACGCAATCATCGGCCTGACAAAATTGAAGCCCGAAGAGAAAGATTTTAAATCGGAATTTTCGGACATGCTTGTGTCCTTTTTCAACAAGACGAGAAATAAACAAAGAAGTTGTACTTAATCTTCCGAGGAATTTTTTTGTTATTGGTTAGAGGTCTCCTGTAGAAATTATAATCTCCGAGTAAAGCCAAATCCCTGTTTAATCCCTCTATGTATGATTTTATTTAAAAAAATTATTTCAAATCAGATCATCTTTCTTGTCGGCTGTTGAATTTTTTTTATATATATATATATATATATATATATATATATATATATATATATATATATATATATATATATATATATATATATATATTTGACGGAGGACGCATATTTTCAGGCCAGTAGATGTAGTTGGATGAAAAATACTGTTTAATCAAAAATGGAGCTTCTACTCGAATATGAGTATTCTTAAAAATAACGTTTTAAACAAAATAAATCGGTCGGGTTTCGATCCCAGCTTGAATCAATCGTTCGTTTAGCCAGACAAGAAAGATGTGATATAGCGAAACACTCTGTCTGTGGATGACAATATATATATACATATATATATATATATATATATATATATATATATATATATATATATATATATATATATATTATGAAATGGATAAAAGTCCGACAATTATTTTTAAGACAATTTTTATTTTATACCTAATTTTAGCGATACGAATATTTAAGTAAATGCTTTGTTTATAATAAACAGTATTAACAACATTTACCAGTCTATGAAAACTTCTCGGACATTCAGGCCGGTAAACGTTGTTAATACTGTCTATTATAAACAGAGCATTTACTTAAATATTTGTATTTATAAAAGAACGTATAAACATAAAAATTGTCTTTATATATATATATATATATATATATATATATATATATATATATATATATATATATATATAATAAAAAGGCTTAAACACTAATACTCCATGGTCATAATTTATTCCAATTCATCAGACCTACAAATTTAAAATGAAAACAGAAAAACCACTCTGGAAGTGAAAACAGAATTTAGAGAAAGTGTAAATATGAGGAGGAGGGAGATGAAACCTTAACAGAGAGAATTTTAGGAGATGTGGGGGGGGAAGGGTTTTAAATAAGAGAAGAGAATGAATGTCGTCGGATGTCTAATGCATAAAGATACATTTCGTGGTGACATACATACACCATAGACCATTTAATGCTAGAATAAGAGGTAGGGGAAGGGAAAGAGGAGGTGGGGTAGAGAGATGGGACGAAGGAAAGTAAAATTGCGTTTACTTAAAGGGCCGCTTTGTATATTTTCCACTAATATTATCTATCTATCTATCTATCTATCTATCTATCTATCTATCTATCTATCTATCTATCTATCTATATATATATATATAAGCTGATGAAGGCGTAGAGATACATATGAACAGACTGACATAAAGATAGAGTCAGGTAGATCTAATAAGATTTTAGGACCAGACATAGGTACACATAAAAATAGATGTGACTGAACACAGGTAGACGGAAAGTTATGACAAGAATTTTGGAGATCATCATAATCATCATCCTTCGACCTCTATATTGTTGGTCCGAACTCCATTAACAATCCCATTCCACACTGTTTGATCCTGTATTGCTGTCCCCAGATACCCAATGTCTAACCCTGTATTCCAAGCTATAGTGTGTGGGAGAGTCAGTTTTCGTGGCTAACCAACTGTTGTCGTGTTTCCTTCAGCTTAAGACTGATTGGTCACAGTTCTTCGTAGATTGGATTGTTGCATGACATTCTCCAACTGATGTTCTGGAATTTTCTTAGTATATTTGTATATGCTCCATACTAACAAATAATATCCAAGTTTCTGGTCCATACATGTTTGAAATGTTTGTACTTTTAAAGAGTATGGAAGATTCGAGTGCCAAATCTTATCAAGATTGTTACACGCATCCCATGCAAGAACTTTGCTGATGTTGAAATCTTTTTGTGAATCTATGATGTGAGATCCAAGATACCTTTTGAGAGATTTCAACTCGGGTGGCTCAGGGGATGTTGTGATGCATTCTGTCTTACCTCGTTGTAATAAATACCTATCTGGTTCTCTGATTGCTTGACTTATTGCAGCAACGATTCTGCGTCCTTGATACATTACCTCGTTGTAATAAATACCTATCTGGTTCTCTGATTGCTTGACTTATTGCAGCAACGATTCTGCGTCCTTGATACATTTGAGAAATAAATGCTAGATCATCGGCAAAGTCAAGGTCAGTCAAGTATTGTGGATGGTACCGACTGTTCTGGCGATGTTTTGAAAAAGAGTCCTTTTTCTTCCATGTTGCCGAGTGAAATACGCAGAACAACTATAAACAGAAAAGGAACGTGTCGCTTTGCAGAACTTCAAAGCATCAGTCTCTCCATCAGGCGATACAATGGATACAGAGCTCTAATTGCCTCAACAATTCTGGAAGGTATACCATAGAGTTGGATGATTTTGAAGAATGAGATCTTTGCTGATAGAATCAAACACCTTGTCAACAAAACAGATTGTGATGTCTATATTAAATTTTTTCATCTTTTTTAGTATGCGGAGAATGGAGACGATTTGAATGCTGATGTCGTAGTGAACGGACCTCTTTTTTTGCATTGCTGAAAGAAAGTGATATATTTTTCAAAGAAAGGAAAGTCTTCATTGTTCTAATTATCCACTTGTTCTTATATTTTCTTTCTTTAATTTGTGTTATTATGCATTTATAATTCTTAATATGCATGTTTTTATAATATTTTTATAAATATTTGTTTATTTTTAAGATACGTCGTAGTGTACATCTGTTGTGTTAAGTGTATTTACCAAGTTTAATTTATTAAGAATATCTCACTAAGATTTATTATTAATTATTACAATAAGATTTTTGTTTAAATTACTTATACATTGGCTTGAATAATTTTACTCTATTTAAACGTATCATCTTTTTATGAAAGAAGACGTAGTTAATCTTCGAAATTGTAGGAAAAGCATTTAAATTTGTAATGTATGCTTATCTTCGGCTTTTGGTTCAAAATCATCGATTTCATTATCTATTATTGATAATTCGAACATCTTTTTGACATTTGCCTATAATTTTATTTTTATCCTTTTCTTATTTATTAATTGTAACGTATTTTTTTTTATGAATGAGGACTTATTTTTTAATTTGTTGGAAAAGCGTTCGAATCATAACAATATTTTGTTTCGTTTGCTATTATTCAATTTATTTTATTATATATATATATATATCAAATATTTTTAACAAATATAATAAAATGTTCTCATATATTTGATTATAATTTTATACTTTTATTCCTTTCTTATTTATTTATTTCTATTATTATCATTAAAAAAAAAACATATATAATAATACATGTGATACCACTGATGACGAATTGTTTACTCCGACATACAGTGTTCAATATATGTGTATCTATACACATCCTGTATGGATGAAATACGTCAACCCGGGGTGGTAGTTCATCTAAGAGAAGAAAAACTGTAATTGTAAACATCCACTGCCTTGCAGCTATACGTAATCATGCGAAAGGTTCGGGGGGGGGGCACCCTGAGGACAAATTTGGAGTAGGAGTCTCTAAGACAGTCCGCAAAAATTCAACTTCCAAGTTGGTGTCTGGCTTGGGATAATTCCTTTCATGGCTTGAAAGAAATCTTTAGCCTTGGATGGCAGTCTTTCCTCGACAAAAACACCCAGATGTAAAGTTGGCGCCCCACATTTTGTATCAGTGACCGAAAGAACTAGCATTCTGGAGATAAATATTTTTAATCAGGTTGATTTCATTTAATACATTGTTTGATGGACAAATGATTTATAATCAACCTCTATGACTTGTAAGATCGGCGTCTTTGCCTCCTACAGTCTTGCAATAAATTTTTGATCTCGCTAAATCTTATGAATTCTTTCACTGACGTCGTCTATACCTGATGGGTATATAGTTATTTATTTTACCTTGCATTCACAGATCCCCTCACCACGTGACATGCAGCGTTTTTTTTTGTTTTTTTTTTTTGTATGTGTGTGTTAAAAACAAACAAGTTGTTCATTGTAATTATGCACCATCTGGCATGCGATCAAGTTTTTTTTTTTTTTTTTTTTTGTTTTTCACTTAAATTGTTTGAATGATGAATATTTCAATAAAATCGAAATTTTTTCGTTCCCGGAGTGAGTACAAAAAAATAAAATAAAAATAAAAATAAAAAAATAACCCCAAAAACTCACTATATGTCAATTCATTGATTTTTAATTTTTAATGTCTATTTGTTATACGATTGTTGGAGTTTTAAACAGAATAGTTTGTTTAACTCTTTGAATTAGAGTTATGGTTTCAAAGATCGTCTGGCTGCCATGTTTGGTCATTTCTCAGATGAAATGATGTGTTAATGACTGCTGCTGCTAATGGGCCCCTTCAAATTACAAGAGAGAGATACTACTGACTGAGTTTCAAATAAATATGTTCACATATATATAATGGAATTTCAATTTGCATCCACACGCACACACACATGAAGAGAGAAAGACGTGCACATATACATATATATTATATACATATATATTATATACTTATATATTATATACTGTTAGAAGAACGATTACGATACTACATGCAATAACTATTGAAACAAAATCAACATCAATAAAATTTTACCAAATTTAGGAACATACAGGTGAAATATATTTCATAACTAATAAGGCTACACGACAATACGAACGATTACGTGAAAAAGCGATAATTAAAAAAAAACTGACATGACATGTGAAAACGCGACATTTAAAAAAAGAAGAAACTGAAGTACCACAAAGCAAAAGCGTTTTGACAATAGCTAAATAAATAAGACAGGAAGTTTGCTGAACAATACCGACAAGGTCTGTCTGTCTATCTTTTGACTAAGTTGTTTTATGCAATTGGTAAACTATCCAAATTTCATTATATATATATATATATATATATATATATATATATATATATATATATATATATATGTGTGTGTGTGTGTGTGTGTGTGTGTGGAGGGATTGTTATTTGCTAAAGTTTTTATGGAGTGTTTTAAGTTGCGTGTTCTATGTTCGGAAAGTACAATTTCTTATATTTCATTTTGTTTTCAGTTTTTATTTTGCGAAACACAATCTGTGGTAATCTTATATGAGACATTTTTATTTGCTCAGTGTTTCTTTCTATCAACCACTTCATTGATTTAAGTTTGTTTCTACACAGAAGGAAATAAAATTGTCATCGTCTTGAAATACAAGGCCGACCATAAACTAGTTTCAATATCTACATTATAGGGTATATTCTTTAACCTTTATGTTCTGTGTTCCATCAGGACGTATGCGATCATGGCTCTCCACAAATTCCTGTCCCTTGTAGCTCTTAATAAATTTTCTCCTTCTTTTATTTTCTTTTTAAACCTTGTCCCATTCCGCCATCCATTTACTCAAGCCCACTAAGTACGTTATGTATTGTTTTCCTGTCTCTATTGCCTCCAATCTGTCCTGTGAGTATCAAATTTTCTAAGACTTCTTTCCTCGTTATGTGTCCTAGAAACCTCATCGTGTATTAGGGTTTGAGCTTACTCGCTTGGTTCAACTGCTGATTATGACAGTTATTCGTTTTCTCTCAGAAACTCTTACTATGGTCTGTTCGGCATTGTTGCAGCACTTGTGGGTTCTGTTTGATGTGGAGTGAACAGAAATAAACCTGAGTAACCGTCTTCAAAAAGATGTGTTCAGAAAATGAGTAAACGGCCATTATGTATATTTAGATAATCGCAGATAGATATAACAGACTTACATAAATAGCGATAGGGACAAAGTCAGACATGGAAAACTAGAAAGAGATCAAAGTAGACAGAGATAGCTGGAGATGTAGAGAGAAAAGAAATGTGCAGATAGATAGATAGATAGATAGATAGATAGATAGATAGATAGATAGATGAAAGTTGCGATAAACAGAGAGAGGTAGCAGTATGCTTAAATAAATAGGAATTCAGGGAAATAGAAAAAGACTGAAGCAAGTTAGATGAAGGAAGAGAAAGAATGTTGTAAATATAAAAATAGTTGAACATTGATATAGAAATAACTGAAGAACAATTTAAAACATTAGCAACATAAGGAGTGGCTTGTTTATATTAACGCCTCAAAAACTAATCTGCTCTCTTTTCATCGTCTGTAAAAACCATTTTTATTTGATATCATCATGGCTGATGCTAACATCCAATAGAATAATGCATTGCGCCTTCTCGGACTAATGTTTTTCGCTGATATGAGGTGGAAAGAGTATACTGAATCAATTTCTAAGTCTACTACTAGGAAAGCTGGTTTACTGTGTCGAGCTAGACAACTTTTCTCGCGAAAATCTATTTTACTTATTTATAAGTAAACCATTGTTTTTTTTTTGTTTTTTTTTGCTTTGAATATTACTGCCACGTCTACTCTGGTTCTCTTGTTATATATTTAAAGATTCTTGATAAAATCCAAAGAAGAATCAGCAATGTTATTGGTCCTTATCTGGCATCTCGGCTTCAGTCGCTTTCCCATCGCCGTAACGTAGTTCCCTGTGTCTTTTCTATAAATATTTTCATGCTAATTGTTCTGATGAATTTTCCTTTACGGTACCTAGACTTCATGAATTTAAGCGCAGTACTAAATTGGCGGCAAGTTCTCGTTATGCTATAGTTGAAATGGCTAAATATAACCGCAAGTTTTATGCTTGCAGTTTCTTCTATCACTTCTAAGTTGTAGAAATCGCTTCCGGCTTCTTTCGGCTCCTTGCTTTCCAGTCAGCTTTATTTTTCAAATATTTAAATGCAATCAAATTATTAATTCTTGTTCTTTTATTGTCTTTTCTCATTAACTGTATATTTTTCTTATATTTTCTAACACTCAGTAGCCCCATGCATCTTAGTGACTTTATTACCTTGCTTGGGCTGGACTGATTTAAAAAAAATGAAAACTAAAAAAAAATTCTGACTTTTAGAAAACATATTTGAAAAACATAGAAAAATGAATAGAACTTTTAGAAAAATGTCAAATATTAAGAGGTGCTTAGGACCCTATCATTTTGAAACCCGGTTCTCGTATGATCAGCGTAGTTAAGCAATGTCGAGCCTGGATAGTACCTAGATGAGTGATCGCTTGGAAATGTAAGCTTATATGTGCGGATGGTGTAATGGATAAAGGCTCGGAATTGTAAATCGGAGGAAAGAGTTCCAATTCCGGTCGGAGTCCTTATATTCATTTACACGCAAATACCATTCGGAAAAGTATGAATCCACCTCTTCTTTAATAACCCAGCTATGGGCTAATTAGTAGGATCTGTATTAGTAAATAAAAAGAAAAACTTCTTACTATCTAACAATTGTTTTCTGGGTTTAAATAACTTAAAAAAGGTTGGTAAACCGTAAAAACAACAAAACAAAATCACGATTGATTGGTATGTTGAGATGAGAAAAATATTAAGAATATTATTATAAGACTACCCAAACTACAACTTTTTCATGCTAGATCGTAGCATATACTTTAGGAGAAAAAGGGCACGAAAAAAATATTCAACTACAACTTTTAGTGATTACTGTAGAACTACAACACATTCGATGAGTGGGCTGGAAATATTCGACCAACACGACGTAGAAGTGAAATGGAAGGCGCTTGGGGTGGAGTAAATGTAATGCGGCGGGCAGTAAAATCGGAGGTCTATTCAAGTATGCTAAAATAAAAGAAAAGATTTATTGCAAGTTCTTGGACAAGGTATTTGGAATGTTTTCTATGGCCTATATAATTTAGACATATTAAATAAGGATTTCCAATAGACTTTAAAACTTGACATTCCTAAAACCAATAAAAATAAATTTTAATAACCATCGAGATCATGACCTGAAACTTATATGATATATTATTGTATAGAGAAATATAAACGGAAAGCTTTACTATCAGTTGCTTAATACTAATTTTATGATGTATAATAGATTCTGACATAATATAGATAAAACAGAATGAGATAAATAGATATGTATAGAAATAGAGAGTGAAACAGACTAACCGACCTATCTATCTATATATATATATATATATATATATATATATATACATACACACACAAACACACACACAAATGTATATATATATATATATATATATATATATATATTTTCATATATATATATATATATATATATATATATATATATATATATATATATATATATATATATATATATATATATATATATATATATATATATATATATATATATACGTATATTTTGGCAGCATGTTTTCATTGAGACATGTTTCATTAAATAATTTAGACAAGTTTTTTTTTTTATTTTCAATTGGATACTTTCAAATTCACGGACAAGATTTTTGGTGAGAATATTTAAGGAAGAGAGAAAATCGCCATGTTGATACATAATATTTCATTCCGAGTACTTTCGACATAGCACAATGTCATCATCAGGATGTTGTTTAATTTCAGACAAATATTGTAGTGTTCATCATTTTCAAAGACAAAATTGTTGTGTGTATCTAGAAGTTAATTTTTTTTACTTGCGAAGAACTCTCTCTCATATATATATATATATATATATATATATATATATACAACACACACACATATACATATATATATATATATAGTAGGTAAAGATTTCAATATTTATCTTTTACTTAGGCATGCTCAATGAATAGAATTTCCACAAAAAAAAACATCTGTGGAGACCCACAACCCTAATCGTGGAAGACAACTATCTAAAAATATATGAGACTTAATTAATACAATAAATTAAAACTGGGAGACTATCACACACGCATTCAAATACATTAATGAAAACGAAAATCCTTTAGCCACCAGAGAAGGCGGGTTGGGAAAACATAAAAAAATGACCAGGTAGGTTAAATCAATATTGATTCAATGTAATAATCTAATACCTTCTATACTCGGATCAACTGTCCACTATTTTTCGCGAAAACTTAAAATAAATGAATCTACGCATGCGAAAAAAACTCTTTCTCATAAAAATGTCTTATTTCATTTTATTTTTCTCTGAGAAAAGAAACGGGCGTGTCCGAAAATTCGGGTTCTTAACATTTTTTTCTTGTTCATTTATTTTATCTAATGGCCTAATAATGATATCTTATTATTAAAATAATTATATATAAATTATTATTATTATTATTATTCTCATCGGCTTACTACACGTACACGCCCCCCACACACACGCATATTTTTCTATTTGAACTCTGCATATGATCCATTATTGTACATAATTAGATTACAATAAAATTTGTATTTTATATGAATACTACCTTATGAAAATTGAGATGTCATAGTGTGAGGCACAGTATCATAGATTCGAGCAGGGCACAAGACGCTTGTAGCGGCCTATATATATATATATATATATATATATATATATATATATATATATATATATATATATAAAAAGTGGAGAAACAGCTAAGCATAAGACGAGGATTGTATGATAAAACTGATTTACCTTACCTGAAATATTTACGAATCATTGTTCAAGCAGATTGAGACAATCAGACTCCTATTTTACTGTAAGTTTACATTGCATCCAATTCAGATTAAATGACAGTTTGTTGTAATTTGAACACAGATTTTTCAAGAAATCAAATGACCACCGAAATGAATATATTTCGAACAAAAAGCAAAGACCTATAAAAAAAAATATAACATAAACCCCCAAGTGGACCATTTGTCACAGCCGACCTTCGGTGAATTCATTGAATTTTATTAACATATAAATTACATTTTACACACACACACACTCACACACGCACACACGCGCACACACATACACCCACATTGCTGTAAATATTCATACGTCAGCTAAATGAAAAGCTAATCCACCAATCAAAGGAAAGATTCGATGATCTTATGTGATTGACATAATCTATTCTTATTCGCCCCGCCTTCATGCAAGCAGACAAAAAAAAAAAAAAAAAATGAAGATAAATAAAAAAAGTCATCTACTCACCTGTGATCCCTACCCCAGACAACAGCCAGCATTGTAATTACAAACATAAAGTCAGAGTTACGCACCGATATCTCAAATATCGAGGAATTTTCTGTTAAAATCCACCTGTTTCGTATTTCGGAGTGGAAGAATAAACATTGCTATGAAAATATTATCGTTGATATTTCTTCGATCTTTCCCCTGTTACAGCTTTTCATTTTCAAATGTGATTGTCAAATAATCGATAAAGAGAAAAAATTATTATATACCATAATTATATTCGTGTACAATACCCACTCTTTATTTAGGGCTGCGAAATTATGGAAAAATATCTTCTCAAGTTTGCGCACAGATATTTTAGAATTTTGTAACTGCTAAATTTAAACCAACCTTTTCGTATCCGAGTATGCTTGTCTTCTAGAGCGGCTAACCAATCTTTGTTACAGACGCCAACTCAGGCACATTTGTGTTTGTTCAACACTCACAGAGTCTACATGTTCTTTATACTGCAATTATTTTGAACGAATCTGGGTTACAGTTTCTAAGAAAAAGCTTATTATCTGTTGTGATCAACTGTCTGGGGAAAGTAGGCTCAAAGCCATGATTACGATTACTTGTAACTTGGTTCTATCACAAGCATTGATATCTTCCACTATTGTTACGTTTACCCAATTTCATTCAGGTTGGGTATAATTTCCATTCACTTTCTAAAGTTATTTCATGCAGGGACCGCCCGCCTACATAGGCCGATAACATCAAGAAATCTTCTTCCATGGTGAGATTCGAACCCGTATCTCATGCTCAGAAAGCGAATGTTATTACCACTCGGCCACGTGCCTGCTAAAAACAAGGATTTATACAGTGTCTCAGATTTAGCTATTTTAGTGAAATCAGACATTTTTTTTTAAACTCACTTCTATTTCTGTTCATAATGTTTAATATGTGTAGCCAGGTATTGAACCCACAAATCTTTGGACAAGGTCACTGGATTACTATTATTGCTTTTATCCACTGAACCATGAGGACACCAACGTATGAAATTTTGGGAACCAAATACCTCAGTAACCATTTTTTACCATTAATAGGAAAGTCACTATCATATGTTCGAAACCCCGCCCACTTCGTGGAAATAATCAAAGATGTCCCCATCCAATCCTGATGGTGAGCCTGGGCGGGGTTTTTTCAGCAAGGTACCCACAGAGGAGGCATTATCGGTCGTCAGGGACGAACTGGCTTTAAACTCATCCCTAGGAGAATGTACTCGTACACCAATAGGTAACCTGGTAGGTAACTGACTTTCTGTACACAAACAACACATTTATGAATGGGATCAGATATATCGGCAGGATAAACGCTAGGCAATGGTCTCGCCAATAACACCATCACATGGAATACATCTGCTACTGGACCATGTGAACTCAATAAGATCATCGATATAGTTCACAATGGAGAGAGAAAACAACAACAAACTCTCCTTCCTGGATGTACTAATATCTCGAACAGAACATGGGTATAACGCAAGGCAACATTTACCGGACAATACCTCAACTTCAATTCTCATCCCCCATACAGTGTAAAAAAGGGATCGTCCGCTGCCTACAACATCGAATAAAAGTCATAACTGGCAATATGAGATATATGAACAAGAAATGGTCAGTATAAGCAGTACCCTACATCATAACAACTACACTGGGTATATGACGGCACCAAGAGGATAATAACACTCAGAAAACAACTTCGGTCTGCCTACCTTATATGAAGGGACTACCGGAAAAACAATAGTCTATATAGTCTATATAACATCCATATGACCTTCAAAAGTGGTTCAACATTTCACAGACATTTCTTCTGAGTAAGGCCTCCCATAAAAGAGAATATAATTAAGGACTGTGTGGATGCCATCACATAAAGCTGTGAGATTTTCTATGGCGAGAGAGGGAGATCATCGCTCTTTGTGGGATGAGGTTGGAATAATAAAGAAAACATCACAGGGAAATACAAAAACTTAAGGAATAATTGGTTACATGCTACAAAAATCTCTAAGCCGGTTACGTATAATCATGAATACAATAAAGGAACCAGTAACAGTCCGAACATTGTAAATAATTAGAATACCTTATCTCAGATATATAAACAGGTACACAAGAAGGCATCTTTGATGTCTTTGGATTTCTCTGCGTCGGGTTTCATAAAGCAAAGGTTTATTGCCAAACAATAAATAGGTTAACTGAGCGTAAAGAACGCATTCAATTAGCAGAACAGAAGGTAACTTCGGAAATGATTCAAAATGTGTTTCCCAATGCTAAGGATACATTTGAAATTTGCACGGATGCAGATGGAGTAGATGCTGAAAATTTTCAATAAAGTTTTGATGTAAGATTTATAAATTTATTTAATTTGTATTATAATTAAGTTATAAAAATAAAATTATGTCAGCTTTTTTTAAATTACCCGATTTCATTGAAATAAAGAGTTAGTTCTGGGACAGCTTGTATAGTGTTTATATTTTCGAAACAGATTTTACGCCGTGTTGAGAAGAAACGTACGTATATTTTCATGAATATGTAACAAGGACTAAACACGGTATTCAGTTGGTTCATTAAGGATAGTAAAAGCTAGGCAATATTTCATATTTGCTATTAGCAATATCTGTGCTTTTGCTATCCTTGCTTGGTTGACTTATAATTGTTCGTATCATTCTTTCTCTTTCTTATATAGTCGGGTGGCTGATACATAATTCATAATTGCATTCAGGAATAGTTGTGTACCGGCTAAAATTGGTTGGTTAAAAATTCATGTATAATTTCTTTTACCAAAGTTTGTCTTTTGCTATCCTTGCTTGGTTGATTTATAATTCATAATTGATCGAATCAATGTTTATTTTTTGCTAATCTTTGTTGATTGAGGCATAAGTGCGTTTAGTAATCATAGATCTTTGCTATCTTTGGTTGGTTGACACTTGATACATAACTGATATAAGCAATGTTTATTTTTTTCGATCCGTAATTGCTCTTAGGATTATTTAACTTTAGCATTTGTTGGTTTACTCTTAATTCATAGTTGCTCTTTTTTCTTTTTTTTTTTTTACATCGGGTGGTTGATACATACGGTATAATTGCCCGTAGCTATGTTTGACTTTTGGCTATCCTTGGTTGACACATCTTAGTAATGTCTTTGAATTATCTAAGGTTGGTTGACGTATAATTCATAATTGCTTTTAGCATTCTGTCACTTTTTGATATAGTTCGATAATTAAAAGATAATTCGTAATGCTCTCAACAATATTGTCTCTTTGCTATATCATTTGTTTGTTGAGGTATAATTTATAATTGCTCTTAGCAATATCTGTCTTTTTCCTGTATCATTGGTTGGTTGGCGAATAATTCATAATTTCTCTTAGTATGGCTTCTCTTTTTTTAGTTGTGTGGTTGATACATAATTCATGTTTGTTCTCAGCAATGTTTGTCTTTTGCTATCTTTAGTTGTATGATTCACATTTCATAAATGCTCTTAGACGTGTTTGACCTTTTACTTATTGACTTATAATTCATAACTGCACGATGTATTTCTGCAAACCTTGGTTGTTTGACAAATAATTAACAATTACTTCTTGTTATCGTTGGGTGGTTGTTACATAATTCATAAACGTTCTCAGTAATGTTTCTCTTTTTGTAGCCCTTGATGAAAGTTTGTATTTTTTGCTATAATCAGTTGTTGGAAAAATAATTCACAATTGCTTTTAGCAATGTTTGTCTTTCTGCTATCCTTGGTTGGTTGACTCATAATTCATAAATGAACTCAGCACTGTTTTTTTTTTTTTTTGTTAACTTTGGTTTATTGATTAATATTTAGTAATTGGTCGCATCAATATTTGTCCTTTGTATATTTTTGTTTGGTTGAGTATAAATTATATTTGCTTTTATCTACATCTTTTTTTTTACTGTGCATGATTGGTTGACTCCTAATTCATAATTGTACTGAGCAATATTTGTCTTTTTGTTATCATTGGCTCGTTGAATTATAATTCATAATTGCTTTTAGCAATGTTTCTTTTATTCTTATTCTTGATTGTTTGACTCATAATTCATAATTAGTCTCAACAAACTTTGTTTTTTTTTTCCCTAGCCTCGGTTGGTTTTTCTATATTAGTGTTCTTCATATAATTTGATAAATGATTTTAATTTATAATTCAATTCATTGAAGTATAATTCATAATTGTTCTCAGCAATATTTCTCTTTTTGTTATCCTTGTTTAATGGATCATTTCATAACTGCTTTTACCTATTATTGGTTTGTTGACATATATTACATAATAGCTCTTATTTCATAATTGCTCTAATCAATTTTATTTTTTATGTTCGTGTTTGATTGACTCATAAACTATAATTGGACTTGTCAATGTTTGGTTTTGGTTGATTGACTCATATTTCATATCTTTGGTTGATTTACTTATATTGCATGATTTTACGAGTCTTTTAGCAAACGTTAAGTGCTTGACGCATAATTTATAACTGCTCTTAGCATTGTTTGTCATTTGGATAAAATCGTGGTTGGTTGAGTCATAATTCATAATTACTCTTAGCAACGATTGTCTTTTTGCTATCCTTTGGGGGTTGATTTATATTTCATAATAGCTGTTAGAAATGTTTACCTTATGTTTACCTGTACCCGGGGTGGGTTGAGCCGGCTCCAATATTGGAGTTTCATGGGAATTTGGAATTCTCAAAGGTCCCCAAACGACCATCCACAGGTTTGAATTCCGAGTTTTCCTTCTCCTAGACCAGTTGCCATCCAAGGCTATAGAACCCAGTCTGTCCTGCTATTTACCCATAGCTGGAGGGAGAAGAAGAGGGTATTAGCACATAAGTGAATGTAATGGATTCTACTGGAATTCGAACTCGGCTCTCCGATTCCTCAATCCAAGCCGTTATCCATTACTCCACCGTGCCTTATGTTTATGCTATGATGATTGACATTTAATTCACAATTGCCCCGCGAAATCTTTTTCTATTTCCACCTTTGATTTCTTGACTTTGTTAGGTGTCTTATATTTTATAATTACTCTTAGCAACATTTTTCATTTGGTTGTATTTGGTTGTTTGATTCATATTTCATAACTGATCTTAACATATTTATATTTTCATTCTCTATGGTTGGTTTAATCATGTTTCATAATTTCTGTTTAGCCTTTTTGTTATACTTGGTGCGTTGATTTATATTTCATAATTGCTCTTGTATTTTTTTGTCTTTTTGCAGTCTGTGGAAGGTTGGCACATAATTCCTAATTGCACTGAGCATCTCTTTTCATTCTCTTATAATTGGTAATTACTCTTAATGATTTTCTTTTTGTTATATATATTTAATTGACATATAATTCATAATTGCTCTTAGCAATGTTTGTAATTTTGTCATCCTTTGCTGTTGTCTCATAATTTATAATTGCTTTTACCAATCTCGTCCTTTTCTTATAACTACATGGGTAACTAGTAAATCATAATTGCCTTGAGAAATGTTTTCGTTTTGATATTATTGTTTTGTCAACTCATATTCCACAATTGTTCTTAGCAGTGTTTGTCTTGTCTCTATTTTTGAATTATTGACCCTTAATTTATAATTGTACGTAGCAATGTTTTCTCCTCGGTCTGTTCTTCATTGGTTGACATATGTTTCGTAATTGCATTTAGCAATTTTTGCATTGTTGTAATTCTTGCGTATAATTCATAATTGATCTTTTCAATACAGGCATATAAGCTAGCCTTGATTGTTTGGCTAATGGCTAACATTTACACTTAGCAATTATTCTGATTTTTTTTAATCATTTGTTGGTTGACAGATATTTAATACTTGCTCTTAGTGATGTTTTTCCGACCCGTCTTTCGTCTATTCATAATTCATAATTCATAATTGTTCACAAAAATATGATTATTTTATGTTGGTTAACTGACAATTTATGATTGCTGTTTGTAATGCTCTTTTTTTTTTGCATTTGTTGGTTGGTTGATTAATTATTCATAATTGTTCTCTCATCATTACTCTCATCATTTTGTTGATTTACTCATTTCATAATTGTTGTTAGCAATGTTTGTCTGTATCATATCCTTAGTTGGCTTACTCATATTTTATATTTGCTTTAAGGAATGTCTGTGTATTTGATATTTATTGGTTTACTAATATTTCACAATTACTCTTTGCATTATCTGCCTATTCAATATCCTTGGTTGGGTTACTCATATTTCACAAGTGTTTTTAGCATTGTCTGCCTGTTTGGCATAATTCGGTGGTTATTCACATTTCATAAATGTTCTTAGATATGTTTGTCTACTTGATATCCTTGAGTGGATAACTCATATTTCAAAAGTGTTGCTAACAATGTTTGTCCATTTGATATCCTGAGTTTCTTCACTCCTATTTCATAACTGCTCTCAGCAATATTTGTTTGCTTGATATCCTTTGTTAGTTTGCATATATCTTATAATGGTCCTTTGTAATGTTTGTCTATTTAATATACTAGGTTGGCTTACTCATATTTCATAATTGCTTTCAGTTATATTTGTCTATTTGATATACTTGACTGGATTACTCATATTTCATAATTGCTCTAATGAAAGTTTATTTAATATCCATCGTTGGCTTACTCACATTTTATAATTGCTGTTTACAATGTTTGTCTGCCTGATATCCTTCGATGATTTACTCACACTTCATAATTTTTCTTGGCAATTTGTCTATTTAATATCCATAGTTGGTTTACACATTTTTCATAATTCCTCATATCAATGTTTTTCTGTTTGATATACTTAACTGGTTTACTCATATTTCATAATTCCTACTAGCAATGTGTGCCTATTTGATATTTATAGTTGGTTTACACATATTTCATAATTGCTCATTGCAATGTTTGTCCATTTCATATAATCGGTTTGTTTACTCATATTTCATATTTCGTATTGGCAAGATTTTTCTATTTGATATCCTTGGCTGGTCTACTCACATTTTTCAGTTGCTCTTAGCAAAGTTTGTCCATTTAATATACTGATTATTTATGTTTCATAATTGTTCTTAGCAATGTTTGCTATTTCCTATACTTGGTGGTTTAGGCATATTTCACAATTGCTCTTAGCAATGTTTGTCTATTTGATAACCTTGGTTGTTTTACTCATATTTCATCATTTCTCTTAGAAATATTTGTCTATTTCATATACTAGGTTTTTTTACTCATATTTCATAATTGTACTTAGCAATGTCTGCCTATTTCATATCCGTTGTAGGTTTACACAAATTTCATAATTGCTCTTAGCAATGTTTTCTATTTGGTATTTTTGTTTGGTTTACTCATACTTTATAAATGCTCTTAGCAGTTTGTGTCTTTTTCATATCCATGGTTGGCTTAATTGTAATTGATTTTAGTAATGTCTGCTATTGGATATACTTGGTGGGTTTCGTCAAATTTTATGATTGCTCTTAGGAATGTTTGTTTATTTTATATCCTTTGTCGACTAAGTGCTCTTAACAATGATTATCTATTTGATATCCTTGGTTGGTTTATTCATATTTCACAATTGCTCGTAGCAATATTTGTCTTTTGAAAACCTGGTTTGGTTGATTCGTAAATCACATTTGACATTAGCAATATTTCTTTTATTTTTTTTAATTTTTATTTTTTGCTAGCTTCGATTGGTTGTACCATAATTCACAACTGCTCTTACCAATGTTTGTCTTCTTGCTGTTGTTGTTTGACATATAATTCATAATTCTCTCAGCAATATTTGTTTTTGGCAGCAATTGTTGTTCTTATTTGACTTCTTGATATCGTTGTGTTGTTGTCGTATATGTCGTAATTACTTTTTGCTGTTTGTATTGTTTTGTTATGCTCAATTGTTTCTCTCATATTCCATAAGTGCTCTTTCAATATTTGTCTTTTTGGCATTCATGATTCATTGACATAAGTCATAAGTGACTTCAGCAATACTTGACTTTTTGCTATCCGTGTTTGCTTGACTTAGAAATCATATTTGCTCTCAACAGCCTCTGACATTTTGATATTCTTAGTTAGTTGACTCATAATTCATAGTTGTTTTAAGCAATTCATTTGCTCCACCCTTTGTTGGTTTTATAATATTTCATATTTTCTGTTATCCATGTTTTCTTTTTGCTATGCTTGTTTCGTCGTCATATTTCATAATTGCTGTTAGCAATTTTATTCTTTTGTCATCTTTATTTGGTTGATGTATAATTCATAATTGCTCTTTGCATAGTTTTTCTTTTGTCTATACTTGGTTAGGAGGTTTATACTTTACATCAGAAAAAAAAGACAGGTGAAATCGCTAAAGACTAAACGTAAAACGCTCTTTTCCACGTCGCAACCGGATGTGACAATAGGTCAACATTTAAAGTGAACTTAACGGCCATTCCAGTGCCCCTTCGGCACTTCCCCTTTTGGGGATGCCTCAGGCACTGTAAAATAAACCCAGCCCCCTCCCGATTGAGAGGTACTGCCTAGGGAGAAATCCCCCCCCCGGTGTTTGAGCTAATATTCAAACAATACCAATCTCAACCAATAGTTAGGATTAGTTTAGCCTCCAACTGTATCGACTGCTACTTATATGCTGGAGATTTGCATATGAATACAACATTCTCCCTCACATTTTATCTTTGACAATGCAAATTTGAAATACTTTATTCCGGAAAAAGATGAAAAGGAATGCACATTTAAAAAAAAAAAAGATTTTAACCAGATCCAAATTTTTACTGTTCGATCCAGATTCCTTTAGGCTCTTTGGTGATGCGCTAAGAGTGCCTTAGCGGATTTAGAAAGTGGGAGCATTTTGCATCTACCTTGAGTAGCTCTTTAAATTAGTAAAAAACTAAAACTGAAAAGCCGAAACCATCCCTCCAGTTATGACGTGAAAGAAATGAAAATGCTTGTTAACGGCTAAATGTAATACAAGTCGAAATTGAAATTGAAAGGTCGTGACGACGTTTTACTCAACACCACGAAATAAGCAGAGTAATGATTCATTCCAATCAAAGGGGGATTAATTGATCCGTTAACATAATTGGTTTGCATGAAATCTCACTGACTGTTGGAGGAAGAATAAAGATTGTATACATTAATATTTTCGATGTCGAACGCTATTTAAAAATACTGAAGGTAAAAGATTGCTTGTTTTCTTTGTTTAACGGTATATCAAGTACTTATAGGTCATTTAATGTCAAAATTTAATTTTTCTTAGGAGTTTAGACGTGATAGAAATGATATATGTCATTTTGTTTTCAAAATTGAATACATGGTAGATGATATTCAGCTTTTATGCACATACTTTAATTAGTTGAAAGTATTCACTACTATTTCTCTCTTTTTTTTTTCAAATTTAGAATTTCTGTTATTTATCAGGGCGCCCACGTCGCAACAGAATGTAACACAAGGGTTTAACGGCCATACCACGAAAAACTTCCTAAGCACATTCGACAGTTCCTCTTTTAGGAACGCTTCAGACACTGGGCAATCAACCCAGCCCCGTCCTGATTGAGAAATACTACCTGGTGGAAAAGATTTCAGGGACTTTGGTTAATATTCAAAGAATACAAATGCTAGCCAAATATTTTATGGCTTCAGATTAAATATATTTTGAACGCATTTGTGTGCCTTCGACTACAGATAATGCTGACCATTTGGTTATTTTTAATGTA
The DNA here is from genome assembly GCA_903632075.3 of Acanthosepion pharaonis. Classification (NCBI taxonomy): domain Eukaryota; kingdom Metazoa; phylum Mollusca; class Cephalopoda; order Sepiida; family Sepiidae; genus Acanthosepion; species Acanthosepion pharaonis. The sequence goes on from CAHIKZ030001212.1 coordinate 482,306, forward strand.
AAAATGTAATGCTGGTGTTTTTACTGTAAAATGTATTTTTGTACTTTCAAAGTGCTTTGTTTTTATTTGGGAGTTCAATATTTTCCCTAACAGGTGCGACCAGCACAGGTCAGGGTGAACCTGGGAACAACGGCAATTAAGAGGTGGTTCCATGTTTCTCAAAACCTCTAATCTCTCGATCAGTGGCCTTGATGCAGGATGTAGTTTATTGTCATACTCAAGACTTTAAATTAATAGTAGGGTAGTAGGTAATTGTGTGTGCAAGTATGTATAAAATTTTGTAACGTTCTATTGAAACGGCTCTGCAATATTTCTGATGACTGACAAATGCGAACAAGGTGCCTGCGTCAAATTTCGCATGCTGTTACCGAAACACTCGTTATGCTGCCTCAGACTTTTGGTAAACATTCTTCATGTCGGACACAGTGATGGCTTCTCAGGGAAAACAATCTGGAAAAAAATGTGTAAAAAAATTCAATAAAATGAAGACAGACACTGAACAATCCATAATGTTTCTTACATGAACGGAATCAGTTATGGAGTCTGCAAGAGATTCTAGTTTTAACATGAATCTAAGAAAAACGAAAGAAAACCTGTTCAAAATCTTCATTGAAGACAGAGGAATGGAGTTTGGTACTAAGAAATATCTAACGAACAAGGGGAAAAGAGAAAACGGAAGTACTCACATTATCAGGAATATGACAAGGCGAAAATGAGAGCCCAAAATCTATTTAATCTTTTCTTAGACTATACTCTACGCATTTACAAACACAAATGTGAAGAGATGGGCACTGTTCATTTAAGATTTCAACCCATGCATTCTTGTAGCATTATCGCCTTGCTTGGGGTGAAATTAATATATATATATATATATATATATATATATGGTGTATCAAAATACATTTACAAACTTTGGAGAACTTCAATCTTCCATGAATCTCTCACGTACATTCATATCTGTTCAAAGCTTATCCAAATGTAACCAAATGACGTCAAACATTATAAAAGGGACAAAAGGCACTAAAAATCCGTGGCTAAGTAACCCAAGTAGATCGTATTAATATAAAATATTAAAACTGATCCACAAAAGAGAGCTCAATATAATTTTTATTATAGAGTATATAAGTGAATTACAATTAATGTGATCCAAACACTTTACCTCATACAGATGATCATTTCGTCCATAGGAAAGTAGTTTTTTTTCCCTCGACTTATCAATGCAAATACAGTAAATGATAAATTTAATATTTGCATTGATAAGTTCAGGGAAAAACTACTCTACCATGGAGGAAATGATTATCTGTATGAGGTAAAATGTTTGGATCTCATTAATTGCGCGCACACACACACACACACACACACACACACACACACACACACACACACACACACACATATATATATATATATATATATATATATATATATATATATATATATATAAATCACAGTGACTGCATGAATGACACTATAATTAGTCTAATGAGCTGCTCCTTCTCTGAAAGAACGTGTTTTATAATTTTAATGGGATGGAGCTGAATATTCCAAGTACTATCAAGATAACTTTAACATTCGCTTGTCCACTGTTAAATAGGAATAACCCTAACCTAATTAAAGACGTGACAAACATACGCGCATCTAAATAAGCCTCGGTCTATTTGAGCATGCCATATAATCCTTCTTTACTCCGACGGAATAGATTGTCAGGCACTAAAACATCTCACAAAGCACTGACGCATTATAAGAAGTAGTCGACTTTTACCGAGAAACATTTTATTGCCTTAACGCTTGTCACGATTTTAATAAAATGTAAAAAAAAAATGTAACATAATATTACATTTCATTCGAGTAATTAAATTTGTATTTCTTTTCTTATATTTATCTGGAATAGAACGTCTGATGATTACTTAACACGTGAAAACCTTAACCCTAACCTTGTTTCTGGTGATCAGCCAGGTTCTATATTCTGGACCTGATAAGGATCAACGATAGTTGAAAGTATCCAAATTATTACACAGAGTTTAGGCAAGTTTCTTAAGTTTCTATCTAACATCAAACAATGCATTCGACACCAGGAGGAACTCGATAAAAGATTTTACAGGCATTCCTTGTTCTATTCTATTTAATAAACACGTTTAAAAAAATATACAGGGTATCCATGAAGTCTCGTTACAATTTAAAAAAATATTACAAAAGCAAATGAAAAGACAGATCTGTGGAAATTGTTACAAAATGTGTAGATATTGAAACTTTTTTAACTAATTTAATACACTTCTATATGGGCAGGATTAATTGCATGAAGCACATGTTCGTTGTAGTATAGCCTCATCAGTATTGGCAATGGCATCAGTGATCTTTTGCTTTAGATGAGTGATGTCCCTTATCTTTCTTTGATACACGAAATCCAGGGGAGAGATATCTGATGAAGGAATTGGCCAGGGAATTTGGGCCATACCTTCCAATCCACCAGTCTGGAAATGTTTGCTTTAGGGACCGAGAAACTTGCAATACTCAATGTATGGTGCACCATCTTGGTGGAAAATGATGGTTGGTCGAAGGTCATCTAGCTGGGGTGCCGCATCAATTGCCTTTGTAATATATTTTTTAAACTGTAAAGACACTGTATCGGCATACGAGATTTCCCTTCTTCACACGTGAGTACCATTTATGACATATGTGCGTATTCTGAAATGTCACATTTCAACGCGCCTTTCAATACGATTCGTAGGTTGATTGGGAATTTTAAATGTTTTTGTGTTAAAAGTAACCTTAGAAGAAAATGAAAAGCAATGTCGTCATTTATAGGTCTTATATTTTTAGAAAGGAAAAACTTACTGTAAAAACAGCAATAAAAGATATGTGCCGTTTATGGAGATGGTGCCATAGCTAAGAGTACTGTTAGGAAATGGTTCACTAGATTCAGAAGTGGAAATTATAATGTGGAAGATCGAGAACGTTCTGGCAGTTCTGCTTTCTTTGATGGTGAACTAATCAACACGCTGATTTAAAATAATCCCGATCTCACGATGCGGGACATCGCAGAGATACTCCCCATATCTTATATTAGCTTTGTAAGGCATTTGAAAATAGATACGTGCATCGCTACGTTTGAGTGTCTCTTTGTTTAACAAATAAAATCAACGGACGGCAATTTTCATTTGCGATTCTCTGCTAAAACCTAGTAACAACAACATTTAAGGAAAACGATCACAATAGATGAAATGTGTATTGCTTAGAGCAAAGTGAGACGAAAAAGGTCCCAGAGAAAACGAATTGAGACACTGTCAACCACTCTAAAAGGTGTTCTGCTTCGGAAGAAGATGATGCTGCATATTTGATGAGATTGGTTATTTTGTATTAAGAGTTTCTACCTCAAAACGAGGCGTTATATTCAGACAAATGCTATTGCCAGTTGGACCAATTAAAGCTAAGACAACAGTCGTCATAAATGTGCCGTCTTCCATCGAGACAACACTAGACATCAGGCCACGTCGAAGACCCGGTGGGAATTAAGATGTCTTCCTACATCCGCCCTACTGATAAGGAACTTCGATACGTACAAAATTCTCATAAGGGCAAGTATTTCAATTCTCTGTGAACATGTAAAAATCAGATACACTATATTATCATACAGAGATATGTAAATTTCTGGTAAAGTGGAACGATAAAGTTATCTAAAAATGACTATATATCGGAGAATAGACTGACACATGTGTGGATGAATAAATTCGTTTATAAATATTTAAATGTTCTCTTAGAAATTCTCTCTATATATATATTAGTTCGAATTCCAGTCGAAATTACGTGCTAATACTCTTAAATTCACATAGCTGCTAATATAAATACATCTCATTTCTCCCACCCATATCAGACCAGTTCCTATGGATATTTACTTGACCCCCACCCCCACTGAGTCAGGTTGTCACACAAGGTCAGTTTTTAAAGTGGGAACCCGAGTGTTTTAACTCGGGCTGCTGGTCTAAGCTGGTCTTAGTTTGTTCAAGCTGGTTTAAGCTAGTCATAGCTGGTCACCAGCCCAGGGACGGAACCCTGGGCCAGGAAGTATCCACACTAGTTCCTATGGGTGGCAACCGGTTTAGAAAAAAGAGAAACCTTAGAATGGTCGATTGTGGGATATTGTGGCTCTATGTGTACCAGTTCTTTTTATTCGGCTCTTCCAAAAACTGTGGTCGGATCTGCGCAAGAACTCAAAACTATATTCACAATCAAAGCATATGTGCAGAGGGTCTGGTTGTTTGTTTTAAGAACCCTCATACATCGAAAAACGACCGGAGAATACTCCATATGAAAATATAAATGTGAACACTGTTGCTAACACAGTGTGGGGACATTACGGATATTGGGCACTTTTACCCATAAATATAGCCTACATTAAAACTATATTTTATTATACACACACACACACACACACACACACACACACACACACACACATATATATATATATATATATATATATATATATATGTATATATGTCTGAATGTATGTATATATGTATGTATGAACAGTTACAGCATATATGTAAATTTTGACGCCTATCCTATTGATCAGTAAGTCTTTAACCTGATACGTGATTATTAACAGAATGTTTGATTTGAAATTTTAGTGAAATATGATTCCTCTATCAGATTAATATTCTTTTGGAAATTAAGTGCCTTGACAAAGAAGGAGATTATGATGATAGATATTTGTTGTGTAAAGCTCTTTTCATTACTATGTTTCCAAAACCTTGATGCGCCGATATATAAATAATCATGGTAATAATGATGACATGAATGTATTTTCATTGCCTGACTCTAGGGCAAAGTAACCATGGCTACAAAGTGTCCGATATATGATACGAGTACTTACTATTGAGATTAATGCGAGGAGAAAGACAAACCAAAGAGAGACTAGGGCTATGGTTTTCAAATAGATCGTGTTATGGAACACCGAAGACCAGATATAGTCATCTTCAACACAACGGAAACTAAATGCCAAATAATTGATGTGGTCACACCTGCTGAAGACAATATAGCAGCAAAAAAAAAAAAAAAAAAAAACAGAAAAGAATAACAATTGCTCTGATCCGAAGGCTGAGATTGACAAATTAATAAAAACGCCGAAGAAAAATATTAATATCACCCCTGTATTTCTTGGGATACTCGGCATCATCCTATTGAAGTTTAAAGAATATATCAAGCAACTTGGTGTAAAATTTAATTTTCAAACATACAAACGCTTGCTTTTTCGCCACCTTACAAAGTACTGTGTGAAGTCATTTGACTTGACAGGTAATATCTTATTTATTACTCAAGCTATCAACACATCATAAATTCATAATAATAATAACAATGCCTTGGCGTTACAGCAGACAGGAATTTCATCGCTTCTGCTCTTTCTTGAGTGGAATTATTAGTGTGACACTGGTACTATTAATTTGTGATTAAAAAGGGTTAATGTAAAACATACTTATAGAATTGAAGCATTGGAAGGGTTAAAAACGTTAAAATCGTTAAGGTGAAAACATGAACTGAAATATGAAGTGAAGGAAAAAAAAGATGTTTTTCTCTCTTTTCTTTTTGATAACCAGGTCGGTGATGTAAGCAATTTGACATTTGAGAAATGTAAAATGTAAGCCGAAAAATATTTGCCAGCCCAGGAATGTGAACAATCTGTAATGTGTAGAGAATTATTTGGAACTTTTCTTGAAAAGTCGTCAAACAAGGATATTTCATTGCCGCGTGAAATAAATATCAAAAACGCAAAAGGTTGGTATCGGAAAAATCATCGTTTTGAATAGTTGACCGCTTTTATTTGAAGGTCATTGTCGGCGGGGAAGCGAATTTCAGTAAAAACCAAAATGTAAGCAATGAAATTTTAAATCGGTCATTTTAAAAGTTGACAAACAAAGTAAAATTCTTGTACGTCAGAGGACATAGAGATAATTTTTAAACACAAAAGTTTGTTAACGAAAAATTATTGTCTGGATAAACGACCGATTGTAGAAAGGAATGTTAAAAATAAGTTTATTGTCAAAGGGATTATTGTTTTAAAATAGCAGTCATGTCTCCAGTGTTGAAGAAAATAATTAATTGATAGATAGTTAATGAGCTTTGAGGTGCGATAGGTGTCGGGCGAAATACATATAAACCGAACGCCTAATTACGGCCAGCAGTTGGAGCGAGAGACACAGACGAGACGTAACAGTGGCAGAGGAGGAATTGCTGAACTCTACGTGACATGCTACCGACAGAATTCTTAACTTAATTCCTTGAAATGTGTATTCAACAAAAATCAAAGGAAATAATAATAATAATAATATAATAATAATAATTTGCGCCCAATGAATATAAAACTTGTCACTATAGAGTAGGGCAATACTTACACTGGACAATGTGCATTACAGAAATAGAAAACCACGATTTTATGGGATTATACCAACTTTACAGACAGGAAGAATGAAGCAAATAGGCAGGGCATAATTGTCAAAAACTGAAAAGAAAAAAAAACAAACTTGGCTACTAATTGATATGGCTTGACCAACGGACTATAACATAGCAAACAAGGGATTTTAAAAAATTCCGAAGTATAAAGACCTGGGAATCTATATAAAAAAATGTGGAAATTGAAAACAAGAATAGTACCAGTCATAGTAGGTTCGCTTGGAATGATAAAAAAGGACCATAACAACACCCTGAAAAAATCCCTGGAAATTCTAGCTTAAGAGAAATACAAAGAATGATTTGATAAGTCTACCCACGCACTAAGAACAACTTTGTTCATATAATGCTAGTGATGTTATGGGCGGTAAAGAAACAAATCACGAAATGTAGCTATAATTACACGCCACGACCAGCCTTGCGTCTTCCCGCAGACTTGGTAGGTAGTGTGATCATAGCAGAAATCGAAATAAATAATAATAATAATGTAGAAGATAGGTAAAAAGCACAAAATCGAAACCACTGAGCGATGTTATGAGTACCAACCAGACACAGAAAAACAACCATGTAAATATCCTTTGGGATATACCAATTCAAACTGACAGGTAAATAAAAGCCAACAGACCTGATATTATCATAAAATACAAGAAATTCAGGAAGTGTCTGCTTATTGACAGAGCAGTATCATCTGAGAAGAACATCTCCATGAAAATTATCGAGAAATTGTCCAAATACAAGGACGTGGAGATCAAGATTAACAGGATGTGGGGAATGAAGACTGAGTCTGTACCAATAGTAATCGGAACTCTGAGCCTCGTGATAAAAGGAATGGACAATTTTAATAACAGTCTCCCAGGAAACATCAACATTGAAATTGCCCAGAAGATAGTCCTACTAGAAACATTCATATACTAAGAGTTATCAATGACAATTCTCCTCTAGTGATGATGGTAATAAGAATAATATACAGTTTGTAAGCATTATCAGTTAGCCACTGAGAACGAACCCAAAGATCTTTGATACAAATGCCATTCTTTTTTTTTTCTTTTTTTTTTTTTTAGATATGAGAAATAAGTTTTAACAGTACAAACCAGGGTACTGTTTCACTGGATTATTTTAGTGATTTAAGGTAACTTGCTGACTCTTGTTTCCAATCAGTTTCCTCTAGGTTAAAGATGCAGGTAATTTTGCACACTTCCGATCCACTGGAGAAGCTGTCTGACACTATGAGAAATGAAATTAACAACAAGATCAAAATTCCAATGGATGCATTAACATATCCATTTCTAAAAATAGAATTTATGTCAAACTTGTTACAAGGAAATTTTATTTGAACTAAAGAATTTTATTCTTAAAAATATTAAAGTTTTGATAATTAAATCAGAAAAAAGTAGAGCAACTGATAGTAAAGCTAACAACATAAAAAGACTGAACAGCATTTACATCGGGTAATTAATATTATTATATATAAACAACTATAAAATATAAAGTCATGAGGACATTTTCAAACAAGTTTTAAAAGCAGCTGATTGCCATTTGCCCAGGAAGAAGAGGCTCTAGTGGATGGCATTCGCAGTGGATTCAGAGGCTTCTGTCTCTTCTTAATGAACAGCTACTACTTTTTAAACGTATATGCATGGATATAAAATGCTCTTGCAGTTGATACGAATAAGCGGCGTCTTCTTCTTGCAACAAGAAGAAGAAATTTGAACTGCAAAAAACAAATTTCATAATAAAAAAAATGTCCTGTTTGATAAAAGTTACCACCATATATATATATATTTATATATATATATATTTTTTTTAAGCATTTCACCCCAAGCAAGGCGGGGAGCCACTAGGACGCAAGGGGTTACAGAAAATAGGACGATCAGATAGGAGTGATAGAAGAAAGGATGAAGGTAGTAGATAGATTAAGGCAACTGGAGATGTCGATTGACATTACACTTGAATAGCTGGAGATTATAACTCTCAGGGAAACAGGAGAAGGGAAGAGAGTTCCACAGGCGAGAGGTGCGAGACATGAAGCTATTAGAGTAGAAGAGACGGCTACATTTATGAGTTTCGACAGTGAAGGGGTGAGAGCGGGATGCCAGCCTCGTAGGGCGCTTGAACTCATGAAGTTTGGGAACCAGCGAATGCAGTTCCTCGGAGCAATTTCTATGAAAGTATTTGTAGAACAGACAGAGGGATGCGTCGGTGCGTCTGTGAGAAAGTGACTGTAGACGAGACGCCAGGGCAGGGCCAACCATATAGCATATCCGCTTCTGGAGCCTATCAAGTACCCTGAGGCAAACAGAAGGGGCGCCAGACCATATGGCAGCAATACTCCATGCAAGGGCGAATTGTGGATTTGTATATCTGGAGGATCGACTCAGGGAGAAAAAACTTCCTAGCACGGCTCAGGGAGCCAACTTTCCTCGCAGTGGACGAGGCAATTGACTCGATGTATTTATTCCATCTCAGGTCAGCAGTCAACGTGAGACCGAGAAGCCGCAGAGAGTTGCTCTCGGGAAGTTGAGCGTCAGACATTATAATGGAGGGAAGGGAAGGCTCTCTGTGGTGATTAATAGAGAGCAGTTTTGTCTTCGAAGCGTTGAAGTTGACCAGCCAATTCATGCCCCAGTTCACAATCGATTGGAGGTCCTTTTCGAGGCGCAAGGCAAGGTGAGTTTTGTCAGCGAGACTGGATTTGTTTTTGAGGCAGGAATAAATTGTGGTGTCATCCGCGTAGATGCCGACTTGAGAAGTTACGGCGTCAGGAAGGTCATTTATATAGATAAGGAATAGAGTGGGGCCTAGGATGGAGCCTTGAGGAACACCTGCGTTCGTGGGGTAGGAACTGGAGGAGAATCCATTGTGAACGACCTTCAATTCACGGTTTGACAGGAATGATTGTATTACGTTATATAATTGACCCGTAATGCCATAACCCTGGATCTTGCGGAGAAGGCCGGCGTGCCAAACCCTATCAAATGCTTTGGAGATATCTAGTGCCACGGCTCGGACTTCCCCGTTATTTTGGAGAGTTCGGTAGACTGTTTCCGTGATGCCTGTGAGCACATCGGCTGTAGATCTGGCAAAGCGGAAACCATATTGCTTGTCTGAGAGCAGATTATGGGATGAGGTGGTTAATCACCCCGGTATTGATTAGAGCTTCGAAGATTTTGCCGAAGAGGGAAGGAGACTGATAGGACGGTAGTTGGAAGGGTCAGAGGGGTCGCCGGAGTTCTTGAAGACAGGAACGATCAAAGAGGACTTCCAGCAGTCAGGAAAACAAGATTCCTTTGAGGCAGTAGTTGTATAGTTTCGAAAGGGCGGGCGCCAGTTCAGGCGCGCATTTCTTTAAGACAATGGCTGGTATCCCATCTCCACCACTCGCCTTGTTGGGATCTAAATTGGAGATAACGCCCAGTACCAAGGTTGGGGTTATGTTTAACCTACTCAATATGGCCTCAGTTCTAAGAGGGAAGTCGGGTATGGGTACACCAGAAGAGTCGAGCGTCGAATTGGATGAAAATCTCCGAGCAAAGCATTCAGCCTTGTCGGTAGAGGAGGTCAAGACTTCGAACTGGTTGAATAGAGGAGGTATAGAGGGTTTGCAGTTATTCAATACACTCTTGCAGAGACGCCAATAATCTTTGGAGCCAAATTTGCGAGATGCAATACGTTCCTTCATTCGAGCCGCAAATAGTGACTTAGCATCATTTAGGACACGCTTACAATCGTTACGGGCGGCGGCAAAGAGACGTCTATTGCAGTCAGACATGTCGCTACGGTATAGGTGGAAGTAGTGGTTCCTATGGGCGATGGCGCCTGAGCAAGCAGCCGAAAACCAGGGGCAGGAGCGCGACTTAACCCTATATTTCCTTGATGGGATGAAAGCGTCGATTCCAGCTTTAACCCAGGAAGAGAACTCAGAAGCACATTCTTGGACGGGGAGCTTAAAGACTCCATCCCAGGGGACATCGCGGAGGAAATCACGGAACGCGTCCCAGTCAGCTCGTTGATAATAGAACGAAGTTCTAGTGGTAGGAGGTTCTTTATAGGGGGTGGAGTTAAAGGAGATGTTAACCGATACTACTGTATATATATATATATATATATATATATATATATATATATATATATATATATATATATATACTGGGTGTAACAGAAACAGTGTTCAAATCGTGTAAATGCTTACTATCTAAATAAACAATAAACCAATTGTTTCTTTTTACCAGGTTTCAGATAAAACGTTTCGACATCTTGACACCATTTATCGTAAGAATAAATATTCAGCTAAAGAAAGAGCAGGTTAAAATTGTTTTGTGTCAGACTCACTGTCTTCCCAACTGAGCAAGGGTAAGAGAAAAAAAGATCCTTCAGGCCTTCATTAATTGTATCAACATTCATATTCTGGATTCCATCTTGAAATCCACGGTGAATAAGTTTTAAAAAGTGGGAACAGTAGAGAAGAAAAGTGGATCAGGAGATTACAACAGGGAGGAGGAGGGGTTACAGCTAAAGTAATCAATTAGAAAAGATCCAACTCAATCCATTGGAACGTGAGAGAGGAAAGCTATGACAGTTCAAATAGCAGTGAAAGACTTGAAAATAAAATCATACGTGAAACCTGTGAGGCAGCTTGTTACTCTAGGACACAGAGTTAGAAGTTTAGAGAGGATGAAGATCATCTTGAATAAGTTCGAAAATGATCACGAATAATATATATATATATATATGTTTGAACTTTATTTCAATCCTTCATGAGCTTCCGATACTTAGCTATGATTAATTAATGTTATTTCCGTTTATGACCGATTTCATCACCATTCTTTTGTTAAGCTCGAAGAGTAATTATACATTCTTATTGCTCAAAGTAGAGTCCAAGAGTATTATAAAAAATCCTAGGGAATTCCAGTAAGATATCTTTAATCATTTCTAAGATACAACGGTTCAGAGCTTAATTTAACTACTGGCCAATTTTGCTGTTTGGACAATTGTGTTGTCACACCCAGTATATATATATATATATATATATATATATATATTGAATAATCTAGACATATTATGTCTAGTTATTTTACTTTAAACCCATGATATATATATATATATATATATATATATATATATATATATATATATATATATATATATATATAAATTTCAGATAGCGTATATCTGCGAAAAGACAATGCGAATAAGACAAATGAAAAATGATCACAGCGGATGCGTTTCGTCCTCTGAGGGACTTTCTTAAGGCAAATGTAAAGATTTTATTTTGTAACCAGTATTTATATACAAGAGCAAATATGTTGTTGATTTTCAAAGACTTTAAGTTTAGGGACGCTCATAAATATTCATCAGGTTAGCTGAAATGTAAGGTACAGTATAGAGGACACGACGTGACACAATTCAATGTCTAATAAACAAAATTAAGTAAATGACGTCCTGTCATTTTTCTTATATGCAAATTAGAATTTAAATTATTTTAGTTTGTTATTCACTAACGTGTTATATACTTTGAAAACATGATTAAGGGTTTAACCGGTTTCCTTCAATTTTTTAACATTTTTGTAGTCATGTATCTTGGCTTGGGAAAGTAACAATTCTTCCAGAAATGGAGATATTGAAAAAATTCGGGGCGCATATTTATATTTTGATAAGATTCAATAGAAGCACTTTCAATTTTCCTTCTATGTAAGTTAATTTATCTTTTAATAAGTGTTACATTCTTTAGATCAAAGGTGTCGTTGAACTTATTTCTATGTATAACTAATGCATTTGATAAATTACTGTGTATAAGGTCCCTTTTCTGTTAATAGATACATTTTTGTTTTTTGTTTTTTTTGTTTTGCAAGTTTTCTCAGTGTATTGTGAGGAATAGTTCTGGCAATTTAGTTTATATATACCCGCTTCAAAATTATTATGATTACGTGCACTTTTAGTTCTTTAAACAGAGATTTTTCTCTGACTCTCGAAACAGACATATCTGCTGACTTTCGTATCCTCATGTAAACAAAGTAATTTCTAAAGAAATTACTTTTTTTTTTTTATTAGTTTCCATTTTAGTGTTGGTGTTTTATTTGTTTATCTTAATTGCCAAAAATATTTTCATAGGGATGTTTGGCTACGATACTTAATATTATTGAAAGAAGTCAGATTCTGTCTCCATCGAAGTTTAAATTCATTCTTTGTACGTCCTGCGTAGAATTTCTCAATATTAGAATTATCAATGGTTGAGATAGGGCATTGGTAAACTACGTGTTCTGTGCGGCATTCATTATTCAAAGGAAAATTTTCAGGATTTATACAGTTACATAATTTTTCTTTATTATATTCCTCACAATCATAAGGCTATCACATCACCCCTATACAGTCCAATGTGCTTAATATTAATTTCACGGTTTGCACTATATAATATGAAGACCAACAAGGCTAGAAGACGCCGCAGAGTCTAGTGATCCCATTGTGATAGCAAAATGGTCTTCGGAGTTTTTAATCCACTGGTCTCCATTTTGAATGAGGACTGATTTTTTGCATTCATAATTACGTTTTTTTCTTCCTCTGTTAGGTCAGAGTATAGAGTATCAAATTCCATTGTAGTCGTAAAAAGTTCAATATCAAACTGTATTAGGGTACAATTTGATTTATCTTTAATATTTAGGGATGATGGACTTATGTTTGTGAGGAATCTACTAGCATTAAAATAGATAAAAATTTATTAAATCATAGAAATCAAATAGTAATTTTCTGTAGACATTGTCTTATATGTTCCTTAAAACAGTAATTAATTATATAATAAATAATAAAAAACATAAAAAATAATTCACATGTTTATATCTATTATTTGATCGTAAATTAAATAATTTATAAATGCGTAATTAAATTCTAATATATTACTGTTTCATTTTCACAAAAACAAAAACAAACCATAATCTACATTAAAAATTAATGTGGATCATCTTATTTTTTAACCATCAATTTATTTTTTATGTAACCATCAATTTATTTCTCTTGTTTATTAAGCTACGGTTAAATATATATAAAAAGCTAGGGTTATATATATATATATATATATATATATATATATATATATATATATATATATATATTTAAAAATCAGGAGGTCTGTTGAATCCGCTACCTAAAAGTTTTTAAAAAGGAAAAACCTTATAACAGCCTTGCAACCTCTGCGAAAAAGATAAATTAGCAATTAGGATATTTTCGGATCCAAAGAAACTTTGACCCAAAAACCGAAGTCTTGAGTCCTTACTTATATATTAGAAAGTTCCTCTTAAGTACATATGAGACTGGTCAAAAAATTATTTCAGTTACCCCCTACCGATACATTTGTAATACTCTTACTTTCCTTCTCTTTCCTCCTCTTCTTCTTCTTTTTCACATCCTAACCCTTTTCTATTACACCTAACGTCGTGCGTTTGTTTATTTATTATAAAAAATAATATAGTGTTCTTTTTTTAAAATAAAGCGTGAAGAGGTCATTTGATAAAAATCGCCTGTGTATACCGTAAGGTTGAAACCAAGGTAAGGATTCAACTGATCTTCTGATTTTTAAATTTAAAAGATCCACATGTTATTTTTATTTATTTATTTATTTGACACGTGCATTGAGCACTTTTTAATACTACTGTTTCCTGGTCTGATTCAACTTGAACATTAACTTTATATATATATATATATATATATATATATATATATATATATATATATATATATATATATATATATATATATAATTTTAAATGTTTTATTAGACTTTGTAATATAACTTTTAAAATATTACTATAAATTAATATATTTTTATCAATAGCAAATCCACAGCTGAACGGGACCGATTAAGCATTTTTTCGTTGCTCTTACACTTTGTCTGAACCAGCTGCACAAGATGGCGTTTCAGGTGTCCTTCTGAATGAGGAGCAACAGATGGCTAAGCAGTTATTACTTTGCCTTGTGTTAAAGACTGACTTTTGAACAGAGAAATGATTATTCAGAAACAAACTGCAAACACTGACGAATATTTAAGCGATTTGTTGCTAAATATATGAAACAGGAGAATACAATTTATGATTCGACATTTTAGACAACCCCAAATTAACAGCGAATCTAATGTAGCGTTTATTGTCGATTACTGCTTAAATATATTTGTAATTTCTTACAGCTGCTATAATTAAAGTATGAGTTGAAAAATAAAGCTGATGAAACTATGTAGATTTCCATACCCCATTACATACATTATATATATATATATATATATATATATATATGTATGTATGTATGTATGTATATATATATGTATGTATATGTATATATATATATATATATATGTATGTATGTATGTGCGTGTGTGTGTGTATGTGCGTGTATGTGTATATACAGAGACCGCAACAAATATATACACACACTTCAGGAAAGAAAAACTTAAATATTGTAGTACTAAATTTATTCAGACATCACGAGATTAATACAAGTTAACTTTGGACTCTAGAATAACAAGAGATGTTGAATCTAGAGGCCTTTAGTTTCCAGGTATTTATTAGTATGATGAACTACTACGTTGACTAAGTTGTTCAAAGTGTCTAGTGGGATTGCTGTACATGCATTTTAAATTTTTTGTCTAAGCGCCGCCATTTGTCGAGAAAATGTACTACAGTAAAAAGTGTTATGGCAATTTGATAAAAATACGAAAGGCAATCTTTTTCTGAAGAGTTATTTACATATTTGGTGGATTCTGTATATATATATATATATATATATATATATATATATATATATATATATTATATATAGGATAAAATATAGTTTTATATTCTGCTGTATTTTGGGGTAAAAAGTGCTCAATATCAGGTAGGGTAAAACTGTGTTTAAATACGAGAGTGGATATTGAGGTCAACACTGAGTGGCGACAATCTGTTTCATAAATGAATATATTCTACCATGAAACAGACTGATATATATATATATATATATATATATATATATATATATATATATATATATATAGGTAGCATATCTTCTTACAACCA
Organism: Acanthosepion pharaonis; assembly: GCA_903632075.3. Taxonomy (NCBI): domain Eukaryota; kingdom Metazoa; phylum Mollusca; class Cephalopoda; order Sepiida; family Sepiidae; genus Acanthosepion; species Acanthosepion pharaonis. Next base: position 497,785 of record CAHIKZ030001212.1, read on the forward strand.
TGTTTGTTACAATAATCTAAACATATTTGTTTATCTTTATTTTACTCCTTTTAAATTCATAAAGACGCCATTGTTTTAGTTATTTCTTTTATTTTCCTAAGTACTTTCAATCTCAACCATGATCATCTTCAGGGGTCAATTACTAAGACTAATATATGTGTTTTCTTGTAAATGCGCATGAATAGTCAATTTAAAAATTAACTGTTAGGAATATATAAGGGAGGTAACTTAATTTATACTTTTTGTTGGATATTTATGAGCGTTTTTAATTTCAAAATTCTCTTTCGAAGATGTCACATGACGTAATCGAAGGTCTAAATGCTTAGCCATTTCAATTAACCGGTTGAATATTTATGAGCCTCTTTAAATTTAAAAATTCCCTTTCGAAGATGCTATATGACGTAATTTAGGTTCTAACACCTAAACTTTTTCAGTTAACCTGATGAATATTTATGAGCGTTCTTAAATTAAACATTTTTGAGTAACTAATATATACTTGTTACTGAATAAAACCATCACATTTGCCTTGATTAAGTCCGTTAGATGACGAAACGCGTCGGGTAAAAAAAAAATTATTATAGTTTCCCTCTCGTCTTTTCATTCATTCAATCTCTTCTACATATATATATATATATATATATATATATATATATATATATATATATATATATATATATATATATATATATATATATATATCCAGGTAAGATGAGAACGAATAGAGTACAATCCTGACGTTCGTAACATTTAATTTAAAAGAGGGCTCAATACAAAGTAGCGCAATATTAAATTTAACCTTTAGTCATATTCGATTGGTTGGTCTGAGTAAATCCAATAAAATTCATAATTCCCCTTTTTATTTTTATTTTTCGTAAAAGGAGGCGGTTATCTGCATTTAATTCTAAATAAATGGTTTATTCGCCATTAATTTACAATCGCCTCATAAGATGAATTGTTACGCATCGAAACACGGCTGCAATTGTGTAGCAATTTTGACATGTTTTCGATGTAATATCCTATATATATATATATATATATATATATATATATATATATATATATATATATATATAATATTAGAAGTCAATATACATACATATATAATATATATATATATATATATATAAATTCCCAAGAGGATAGAATCCAGGTAGAACTCAATGTCCAGGACAGAGTAAGAATATATTATAAAAGCTCAAAAACTAATATTCCATGGTTATAATTTATTGCATTGGAATCGTAATCACGATCCAATTCATCAGACTTACAAATTGAAAAAGAGGTTGCTTTTAAATATATATGTGCTATCTGCGCAAATAATGGGGTCTATTTATGTATTGATTGTAACAATTGCCTAGAATCGAAGTGTCTATGCCCTTCTGACTAGCATTATTGTAGTATCTGTTGCAATTATTTGTGTTCTCATTCTTGACATGAGAGGCAGTGATGTGTCATTCGGTTGATATATTTTGACAATGATTTCGGGATTTGGAGAATTTTTAGTCCTTTGATTCTAAGTGATAATTTTTTATACTGAAATTAGATCCATCCATTAAAGGCATTATGGTATTTCTAACAAATAAAATTGTCCTAATTATTATTTTTTTCACTTATACATTCTTTTTTTTGGTTGTGTGCTTGTTGTTATAGATTAAAATAATAGGATGTTGGAGAATTTAAAAAATATTTTATTGTATTTTTCTTCATTCGGTAGATATTCAAGGCTACAAATTCTAAGATATCTTGAATAATATCTTATAATTATCTTAAATTTTATCCTATTTTGGCAACGTGAATAAAAAACTAAGAGATCGTTTCTTTTTGTTAGCTTCCGTTTAATTTTAAACTGGTATTAATTTGAATGGACAAAATATCAGGAAAACTTGAGGTGTTATTTGTTTCATTTTCGTATGTAGTTTCGATTTTGTTTATTTTATTTATGATATATCCTAAATTAGTTTTGTGTGAATATACGAGTGTAGTGTCTTCTTTATGACGGAAGTATTCAGCATTTTATGATACATCATGGATTTTGGGACCAATGTTATTATTTTGATTTCTTTATCGCTAATGTTACAATAGTTTGGGGTTAAATTAACATCATTCATCAGCAGATCTTCGGTAATGGACGGGTAAAAATCAATTATGTCGAATTGAATGAACATACATCGATTATTCTTTTTTTTATTTTTAAATCAATTTATAGCTTCCTTCGTACTATGCTGTAAAGGAAGCGGAAGTGAACAGTATCAAATCAAAGGAACAAATTATAAAATAAACACACCATGGAAAGGCTAGGCGCGGCCTTCTGGGTTTCAAACACACTTCAAACTTTCAATATATTAAAAATAAATAATTAATAAAATCAGCTTTCGTCCATAAATAAACACAGGTTTCTGGGACCTACACGAACCCATAAAAATCAAACATTCATTCAACTCGACAGACGGACTAACAGTAAAGAGACAAGAGTCAAACTCGACGTCTTGTCTTTCTCACTAAAGCAACAGCGGACTATCTTTGATATTGTCTCCTAACTCTCTTTCTCACTGAAAGACTATTCATGTTCATTTTCTTACAGTCAAAGAGAATAACTTCATAATTTTATAAGTAATTACAGTAAAATAATTGTGTATCTTACCTTTACATAATTCATAATATCATCATTTCAACACGCGACAATCTCCTCTCTCATCTTTATTCAACAAACGGTGACCCATAAAATCTTTCCTCAACAATTCCAATGTTTAATTCCCAAATCATTTCTTGTATATTTGCAGGTCATGTCGACGATGTATTTGCTAATTTTTCCAATATTATATTTAGTTGAATTGAACAGTTTATTGAGGATTGTTCTGGAAATTCGCTTTACGATTTTTGTGGCAAATGCTTTTCTTTATACAATTTGTAGTTTCAATCGTGATTAATAATTCGAATTTGCCAAACAAAAGAAATGAATTAATTCTCACATGTAGGCATAACAAAAAAAATACCTCTTGAAAAATGTTGAACCAGATTGATTTCAATTCAGGTCATATATACTGATTTTTTAAAAATATATCGAAATTTATTTAACTTTTGCTTACGATTTAGATTTATGATTACATATTTACTAGTCTAAGTATATTTCTACTAGCATCTATGTTTGTTTATGTTCTTTTACTAATATGTATTTTGTATGTTTGTATATTTTATCATTTCTTTAATATAGGATTGATGAATACTTATAGGTATGTATTTACAATTACGTAAATCATATGTGATGTTATTATATTATTTGTCTATAGGATATATACATTGGATTTATTCCAGTTTATATATTCACATAAATATAGGTGTTTATCTGAGTGCGCATATATTGATATATATCTGTATATATATATATATATATATATATATATATATATATATATATATATATATATATTTACATGTGGACAAAATGAATTACCCACTATAAAGATGCATTTTTGTTTCGATGTCTTATTTGCATCTCGACTAGTAAGAACTAAAAACGGTTATAGACAATTGTATTCAAAAACAAAACGCTTATGGTAAGTCACTACCTTAAAAACTATAGGAAGATACACCTTAAGAGGAAAAAGAGAGGGGTAAAGAAGAGGGAGAAGCAAAGAAAGAATAGGAAGTTATAGAATAAGGTAATAGTAGTTTTCATAGTGGATTTCGATACTATGCAATGGTCAGATATTTAAACCCCCACGTTAAAACTCCAAGCAAAAAGTAGAGATAGAGAGGAGTAAGAGGTGAAGAGGGAGTAGAAGACAGGAAAAAGAGGAAGAAGAAATATAGAGATAGTTGTAGGGTAAAGTCATAGCAGAGAAGAATTCAACTAGAATTCGAACTCGTTTCGCCGATTTGTTTTCTCCGACTTACACCATCTGAACATTTTTGTGATCTATTATAATATTTCAATGATCTTAGCTCTTCTGAAACGTCTGGAGCACTAGTGATCATGTTCTCCTTACGTTTTAAATAATCATAGTCGAGCATACAATATATAAAACATACTATAACATTAATAATATAGTGGAATAATTATAGAGATTATTTAGGTTCATAATTGAAATGATCTTTGGTGTAAAAGAGGGTAAAAAAGCAATAATAATTTTGATACAATATATATATATATATATATATATATATATATATATATATATATATATATATATATATATATATCCACGCTTTGCACAGAGACAAGACATCATTTGAATTTAATATTTTACAAAAGAATTGCCAACGAAGCGGAAAATGACGTGCCATGAAAACAATGATACTACCTTCCAGCCATGTTTTCTTGTTTCATGAAAACCTTTCTTTCATTATTATTGCATCATTGCCGACAAAATGTAAAATAGTTTGAATGATAATTTTTCATTTTTTTCTTAGATCTTTTCTCCATCAATGATTAACTAAATGAAAATTATCCACGGGGACTCGCTTTCGTTATTAGAGTTAGGTGGAACAGTTTTCTTCTGATAATTTGTTTAATTATTAAAAGGCATATACAATACGGTAGGGCAGCATTTATAGAACATAAGTCAAAGATAATTTAATGAAAGCAATATAAATTCTTTTTAGCGATTCATTAGTAAAACTTATAAAGCAAAACAAAAAAATCAGAAAAGAAAAAAAATAGGGTAGAACTGCTTCAGTTATAGCATTCTCTTTAAATACATAATAGATCAAATGTTGATTTTCCCTACATCTTGCAAACATTTAATTATTTCCTATCCGGAGACACTATTAGATATGTTTGTAGTGTTTCCCCTTAGACCAGTACTTAGTTGGGTTTCCAAAGCTGCGTCTTGGATGATCACTGGCTGGATACAAAAAAAAGTGGCGTGGTCGAAAAGATCACAGACGACGAAAAATAACTGAAAAAATTATTCTGGTTTATTCTTTATTATCCTTTAATATCGAAACAGGACGGCTGCTAGTAGACTTTGAATAAAGGGGAAAGGTGATAGGGTTAATTCCTCGTAGCTGACATTAGGTGACCAAATGTTTTCTCTTTTGTAGGGTTTGAACTCCTCCCTCCTCGCTTAATTAGGAAAAATCCTAAATCAGAGCTCTCAGGCCACATTCGCCCCAGATAGAAATATTTGAGTTGAAACTGATCGGAGATTAATAGAAGTGTCGCGCTCAAGTGTGTTGAGCAGTCATACCCAATTCTTTCATTTCAGATCGTTTAATCGGCAAAACTGTATATATTTCTTCTTCTTTTTTGTGCCGTATCCTTTCAGGGCGTAGGCGATCATGGTTCTCCACCTCTTCCTGTTCCTTGTAGCTCTCAATAAGTTTTGTCTTTTTGTTATTTCTCCCAGACTCTGTTCTGCCATCCATTTGCTTAAGCCTGTTAAGTATGTCACACGTTGCTTTTCCTCATCCCTCTTTGCCTCTATTCGCCCTGTGAGTATCAGATTTTCCAAGCCATCCTTTCTCATTACGTGTCCCAGAAATTTCAGCTGCCTCTCCTTGATATTAAGTATAAGTTTCCTCTTTGTTTGCATCCTCTCCAAAATAAAATCTGTATATTCCGTGGAAAACTTGCCAAGTCTATCTTAAATCCCTTTCATTTCGCTGAGGCTTTTACACCAGAAATTATTATTCCCTTCAAACTTGGCTTTTGTGAACCGGATATCGATGCTTTGAAACTAACCTATTTTTCATTACATTCCAGACAGATTCATCGCTGTGCTGTTGAAGGAGAATTTTCTACAACTTTCTAGATGTTTCAAGAACTTTTGAGAAATTTCTAAATATTGCACGAATTTCTACGACGTTCTGGATACCAAGAATTGTCTAACGAAAATATGAATTGCAAAAAAACTTTTCACTCCTAATTTTTTTGTGGTCTCTCTTATGTAATGCTATTTTTGAATTATATATCGTTTTCTTCCTACTCTGCGTGGACGATGATTTTTAAATTCGACAGTTTTCTCAATAGGAAGAGGTAAATTTCAGAAATACGATTGTCACAAAAGCAAAGTTTGAAGAAAATATAAGCAATTTACAATATGTTCTAGGTGTAAGCAAATAGGAAATATAAGTTGCAACCCAAGGACAAATGTCGTGTTACACTGTGTTATTAATATTAATCTTCATTATAATATATCTTCGTTCAAAAACGGAATGTGGAACGAAATATGGACATTCTTCTTTTAATTTGAAGACACTCCAAGTTATTGCATTTCACTCACCTCAGATTATTTTGCTGTTATAATAGTGAAAGAAAATTTACGATTTTTATTTTATGAACTTTTAAGATAGGTATCTTCATCGTTGTTACTTTGTGCACAACATTTTAACCGACAAATTCTTTTACTTTACTTCGACTGTAGACTGCTTTCGAGAGTTTAAGTGTTACGCAGTACGTTTTCTTTTGATACTAGAAAACGTTTTCCTTGAAAGTATGAAAAAATTTACAGATATATTTGAATATCGATTTAGTTTCTTTTTCAATAAGTTGAACACTTTTATATTTTTAAATGTGTTTTATATATATATATATATATAATTCAGCTCTGTTAACACGACTCCTACTCGCACCGGACTGCGTCTTGCACGCATTGTGTTACCACAAAAATGACATTTTTTGATTACTCTTAAGTAGTAAGGGCAGGGTTACTCATAAGCAGTAAGGCCTTTGTCTGACGACGGGTGGTTTATTGTTTACCATTACGCTAAAATAACGAAAATATTAACCTTTTAATGCCCAAATTAAAATCAAAATCGTGTCTCCAAAAATCCCTTATTAATTGTAGGCTTATAAAAATTTTTTATAAGTTATATATTTATAAAAAAAAATTTCTGTTGGATATAAATCTCTACTGATAATAAGGAACAACAAGAAACAAAATAATTTAAATGAAATTTATTAGCAGCCTGATCTCCTCTACTTACTAATTAACTATTTCGACTCCATGAAAACATGAAGCATGCTAACATCTATTAGCATCGAATAATGGTTCTTTCCACTATAACATCATATCTCACTGGTAAATAGGGAAGATCAGGATGCGTAATCGATAAATATATAAAATTACATTATGCTTTACATTAGGAAATAGATGAGTACGCCTTCCCCAGAATTCATAAATTCAAGAGAAAAAATGTTTGTCCTGTTACCAGGAAAAAAAACCGAAAACGGTTAGTCTGAAAAAGGAAAAAAATGTATTGCAAAAGTCAGTACGTATTCTAAGTTTTGTGTATGATATATAGGGAGCATTAATCACTGCTTTTTCGTCAACATCAAATATGAAAGCTTCTAAGGATCATAATTTTTATTTAGTTTTTCAGCTCTCTTGAGTAATGGTTTCCATTTTTTTAATTAATTCACCCCATGCAAAGCGATGATATCACTAAGACGCAAAGTGCTAATGGGAGAAGACTTCAGAACTAACCAAAAACCCAGTCCTAAACAGGAAACAAGATATAAATCTCTGCACTTGTTCATGAGACTGGGGGAGGAGTATTAACTGGAGGTTAGGCGAACCTCTCTTCTGAATGTTCTGCCCTCTTATGTAATTTCTAGTGTAACTCTTATCTATCATTTAGACTTAATTCTAGAAAAGATGTATGTGATCTGATATGCCTATTTACATTGTATCGCATAAGATTTGAGCTTTACTATGCTCTCCAAATGTGTGTGTTTTTTTTTAAATATTTTATTTTTTTCTCTAATTCCTTGTCCCCATTTCATAGAATAGTATACATAATTTTTAATCATTGCACCCCAAGCAAGGCATTAAAGTCACTAAGACGCAAAGGGCCACAGTGTGTGAAAGAATATGCGAAAAAGTAAAACGGTATGAAGGCATGAGAACAATAAAAGAACAGGAATTAAGAAGGTAAAAGATAACGATTTACATTCGATTTAAACTTTTGAAAATCAAAGTTGGCTGAAAAGGAAGAAGATAGAAAAGAGTTCCACAATCGAGAAGTGCGGGAGAAGAAACTGTTAGCATAGAACTTACGTTTACATCTAGCCATTTCAATCGTATGATGAGATCTAGCTGCTGATCTAGTACTTCGCTTAAATTTGTAAAGTCAACATATCAAAAAGGAAAGCTAGTTTAAAAATATTTATAGAAAAAGCACGTGGATGCTAGGTTACAACTGTGGGAATGTAACTGAAGCCAGAATACCAGTGCAAGACCAATAACATTGCAGATTCTTCTTTGGATTTCATCATGAATCTCTAAATACATAGCAGACGTACGAAACCAGATGTGACAGTAATAGTAATGCATGAACGAATGGTAAACATGAAATTTACTGTTATATTTATTTCGTATAACGATCTCGCTATTATGATATGGTTGTCTAGTGTAGTTATAATTGAGAATTATTGTATATTTTGCTTGTTATGCTGGTCAAAATTTCTGTGAATATTTTCGATTTTATATAAGCTAGAATGAACAGAAAAAAATTAGATGCAAATCTGAATAATTCATAGAATCATTAAAGAATTCCTCTTAGAAATTCTAACATCATTCTTTGCACCAATTGGTGGTCTACAAATTTTAGAATTAAATAAAATTTGTCTTTCCAATAAAAGCCAAAGAATAATTTCTTATTTTCAGTCTGTATATCGTAGAATAACATTTCGAGAAAAAGGAACATGAGTTCAGACAAACACTAAATAATTAGAAATGATTCATCATGAAATCAATGATTTCATCAAGAAATTCGAACATTATTACTACTAAATATATCACAGTATCTAAACCCAATTGTTCTATATCAGTCACCAGAAAAATAACAAGTAAAAGCTATTAACACTATTTACATTGTTCGGACTGTTGCCCTAATCTTTGTTGTCATATTCACGACGTTTCGGTCGTTCCAGATATCTTAGTTTCCGTTATTTCCCTTTTAGTAACTTAACTCTCCAAGTTTTTTGTTTGTCTCTGTTGTGGCCAGGTTCTGAACTGACAACTCTTTTGAATCAAGTCACTGAATTTCTTCAACCAACGCTTTTTATCCACTGGATCAGGTATCCTTGAGAAGGTGTTAAGTTAGAGGTGAATTTCTGTAACTGGTAGTCTACTTAACCAGATATACAAGGCAGCTACCCCGAACAGATACAAAGTCCACAGAAATTTTGTAATTTGAACATAAATCACGCCGGCGTCTGATTACCTATCAATATTCATGACTAACGATCCTAGAATTACCGTTTGAGAGTTACGATAAAGAAAATAAGACGGAGAATTAGAGGTCAAAATCATATGTAGAATGACTGCGTTTTCCTGATGACGGCTGGGGTAAAGTTTCGTTTAAATACAATTAAAAATTACTTTTAAGAGTATTATATTTTTCACATTATTATGAGATGAAAGAATTTCATTTATGTTGCTTCGCGTAGGCCTGACGAATAAGTGACATCATTTGCATTTCAGGCATTTCGATTAATTTACAGTCTGAAGTCGTTAGCTTGAACGGCGAGCTCCAATTGGAACCAGGTACATTAAGCGTCTCTTTTGTCAATAACAATTTCGCTTCTTTGCAAAATAACTGGACCCTTTCGATTACACTTCGGAAATAAGTGACTTCCTCGAAGAAGTCCGGCCCGTATTCAAAGATACATCGCCAAAATTCTTTGAGAAAATACCTGTAGAGAGCGTAATCAGCCCTGGAGTAATTTCTGTGGAGATCATGATCATGAAACGTATAGGCGTAAGAGAAGTACCGATGGTTTGTGTTTAGAGGGAGAGAAAGGATGTCTTTGACGGTCCAACAGAAACGCCGTCGAAGGAGCACAAGGGACTCCTCAAAATATTCCAGAATGAGTATCACATCGAAGTCTTGTGCAATCATTTTTATATGTTCACTGACCTTGTCTTCATCAGAGAAGTATTTGCTGTCTAATCCGAGATCGAAGATCATTCGATTTTGCACAAAGTTTAAACCCTTTGGAAATGTATATCTGTCCGGGTTAAGCAAAAACTGACGAACTGGTTGCACGCCACCAACTTTTTTGAAAACTCCGTAGTACCGAAAAGCGGAGATGAACTGATGGAATGGTTCTCGGACGATGCCTAAATACATTGTATTGTTTGAAAATAGCGACCGGAGTACAGTTCTATTGTAAACAGCGTGGTTACAGAGGAGATCATAATTTCTCCCTGGGGGTGGCGGGAGAAAAACGGATGTATTCAAAGGTGCAAGACGGTTGACGTAATTCTGTCTTCTGGGCAGAGCAAAGACAAGATTGTTGTATACACCGAAGCGCGCAATTAGATTCATAATGGTTGAACTTCCTGCTTTATGAACCTTGAGAAATACCACTTTGTGGACTGGCTGACATTTTTCCAATCTGTTGACTGCATTATGGCTACCATCCCAATGGACAGACTTATTATGATACGAAGTTGTTGGTTCGAGACTGCTGGTACTCTTTGCAAATGGTACGATTGGAATAGTAACAAATATCATCTTGAAAACGACGAAAATGCCAATGAATGCAGTTGAAACTACAAAAAGCCTGAAAAAGAAAATTAAAGTAATATGAGTTGAAACCAGGTAAAATTCTTTAGCCTGAGTGGTTAATAATCGAAATTTAATAGGGAATTTTCTGTGTATAATGCGCGGTGGTATAATGAATAACGGATCGGTATATAGATGTAGTGTCCGTATTTGAGAATTTAGAAAAAAATGTCTACCTCTCAGCAACTTGCACACGAAAAAGGGTAGCTTCCTTCGACCATTCCAGTAAGAACTCGATTCCTTCTACCATAAGTAACAGATAAGACCAAAAATAGGGAATTGTTGCCATATCTGAGCTGCCCAGTCCTCACTTGCCAGTCTTGAGTCCAAAAGCATCTACACAGCCTTGTAGATGATGAATTATTTCCCAGCCTACAACTTTCCCATAGACGAAACGTCGCATACCTCTCGCTAATCAATCGCTATTACCATGGTAAATGTTCTAACGAGCTGCATAAATTATTTTTACCAGACATTCGCAGCTAAGACCCAGGAGAAGTCATCCTTATTCCTTTCATATTCCATTAGTAAAGATGAAGTTCCATTCAGACACTTCATTCCTAAGAAAGGTTACTTTGTGGAACAGACTCCCGAGAGGGTGTTCTCCCGATCACTACAATACTAAACTCTTTATGTCGCGGATTAATCATTATCACTCCTACATAACCTCACTTCTGACGCCCTTTTCTTACGCTCATACAACAACATTATCCTCTACCTTGAGTGGCTTTTGGGCCATGTATTGGGTGAATATTGGTAAAAATAATGATTTATAAAGAAGTACTTGCAATTATTTGCAGTAGCATGACTAAAATATTTGAAGATGGTTTATAGATCAACCGAAAGCTATTGGAACAATCAATCATTTTGACAATGATCGTCTACCATTTAAAAGGACGGCACACGTAAAAAGATAGTCTGAGTTGGAATATCTATTGGGTTTTTTTATAACTTTAAATGTTACTTTTAGTGCATAGTCGTCTTTGAGTATGAGCTCCGTTTATTTATTAAACAGTATATTTATTTATTTTTGTCTACCAGCTTGAATGTTCGAGAAATCCCATTAAAGAAAAATGTACACTCTCCGGCACAGAGCAGTTTTTCTTTAATGGAAATGTTTTCTTTAGCATTCAGAACGACAGACGAAACTAAGTGTATCCACTAAATAGAACGTTTAAATTGATAAAAAATAATTAATAACAAATCCATTTTAAAATCCTCTTTGTTTACATTTGGATACGAATTTCTGCAGATATGAACAACTTCGAGAGATTCTATAACGGGAAGAATTTCGCTTGAATGCACTAAATTAGGCTTCGCCTGACTTACTGATTTTCGTGGCCAATTTGGTCACGGCATTCCGGGTTTAACGGTAGCGTCCTCTGTCCTGACGGACGCAGGTTCAAATACTGCCCGAAAGTGAAAGTCTTAATAAGATTTCGCGAACATTCACACAGGTAAATAAATATCATATTTAATAGATAAACGGATAGCCTACTCAAATGCGATTATCCACTAAAGAGAATGTTTAAATTGACATATATATATATATATATATATATATATATATATATATATATATATCAAAGTATATAATTGGTATATACGGAATGAATTCCAATAACCAACAATTACTATTCTTAAAAGAGTGCTCAATACAAAGTAGAGCAGATATAATTATTTTTATAAAAAAAATTTATAACATAAGTATGTTATAAAATCGCTACAAAATAGCCATTTTTTTTCAACACACACTGTGTCTTATCAAGTGATGATGTTGAAAATAAAATAAATGGTTTTAAAAGTTTCAGATTAATTAACGATCCTACACTAGGGGAAACATTGTTACAAAAGCTAGAATAACCAATCAAAAACCAAGTATAGAAAGATTCAAAAGCTTGACAACGAAATCATGCTATAATAGCTTTTCAGATCTTTAAATACGTGCAATACTAAAATAATTTATGCTAACTAATAATTATAAAATTATATGATAAAATTTAATATTAAAATCAAAAACTGGCAATTTTAAATCCAAATTTAATCACTATTAAGTTTAAAAACTACAAAATTATTGAGAAAAGAAAAATATATATGTTTATTCAATTCATTTCTTCATTGAAATTACGTTCGACAAGACGCTACAATACATCCGGTCATTTGACAATACATGTATATATATTTTTTTTTTCCCTTTCTTTTCCGTTTTATTTTAAAGTTTGTGAATATGGTCTTAAACTCACGCGTGACACAACAAAACACAATCAGATTATAATACATAAGCACCCAGACATATTAGACACACACACACACACACACACACACACACACTAAAAAAAAAAAAAAAAAAAAAAAAGGAGGGTGGGGGGATATGAACATCTCTACAACCCTTTATGAAAAGAGGAGACGTGGAAACCAACACTTATACACACACACAGTTAAATGTGAATACACTCTACATACATATAGACACCGATAGATACACATACATACATCCACAGACAATGACATAGACAATCATTAAAATCACAACCAATAAATATTTCAGACTTAAATAAATGCTAACCACTTATTGAATTATAACAGGAACAAATATACAAAGATAAAATGGTTAAAAATAATATTATTATTTAATATATTAAAACGAAAATTTTAAAACCATAAATATCAATAAAAAATATACTAATCATATAAGTTGATAATAGTTTCATTATATATTAGGCAAAAGAAAAACAGGATAAAGAAACCCACAGATATATATATATATATATATACGGCAGCAAAAAACAAATTAACACACATAAATATACACTCATACATACATATACATACAGGAATACATACAAATAAATATATAAACATAAACATATACACATATATACATATCTATGATAACAAGTACACATGCACGCACATATACATATAAACCTAAATACACACATATACACACAGACTTTTGCACACATACTTTATATAAAAAACAGTCATGATATACCAAAAGTTTCCATATTACACATACACACAAACAAACTCATATATATATAGCCAACACACACACATTTATACATACACAAACATACATAAATATATATACACACATACATACATATCTACAAATAAACATATATATAAGTATATCTATCTACAATAACAACTATATATATACATGCATGTAAAAAATACAACAACCTCAACCAAATATATATAAACGTTTAACATATAGATACATAAATATGTTCAAATGCAATATATATATAGTCTAATATACAAATATATGGTATATCATACAAACAGAAATATTTTATAAATACACATATACAATAAAATAGGACATACAGATATATACATATATGCACACACAGTATATATACACATATACATACACACATACACACACATACATATGTGCGTGCATGTGTATTGTTATCAAAGATAAATATAGGGGCATAGTGAGGAACGAACTGTTTATCAGTCGCAATCATCTAACGAACCATGTGGCCAACCATTATATGTATGATTTTATCATACATATACATATGTTTATCTATACATATACATGTGTTACATTTATATATACATATATATATATATATATGCATATATATATATATATATATATCACACACACACATATTATATATTTATACATATTTTATTTACATATATATATATACATGCATAACTATTATCATATATACTTATATACACACACCCAGTATATATTTTTTAATACATATTTATGGTTTTAGAATTTTCGTTTTAATATATTAAATAATAATATTATTTTTAACCATTTTTATCTTTGTATATTTGCTCCTTAAGTTATAATTCAATAAGTGGTTAGCATTTATTTAAGTCTGAAATATTTATTGGTTGTGATTTCTCATTGTCTATGTCATTGTCTGTGGATGTATGTATGTGTATCTATCGGTGTCTGTGTATGTAGAGTGTATTCACATTTAACTGTGTGTGTGTATAAGTGTTGGTTTCCACGTCTCCTCTTTTCATAAAGGGTTGTAGAGATGTTCATGTATCCCCCCCCACCCTCCTTCTTTTTTTTTTGTGTGTGTGTGTGTGTGTGTGTGTATCTAATTATATCTGGGTGCTTATGTATTATAATCTGATTGTGTTTTTGTTTGTGTCACGCGTGAGTTTAAGACCATATTCACAAACTTTAAAATAAAACGGAAAAAAAGGAAAAGAAAAAATATATATACATGTATTGTCAAATGACCGGATGTATTGTAGCGTCTTGTCTAACGTAATTTCAATGAAGAAATGAATTGAATATACATGTATATTTTTTTTTTCTTTTCTCAATAATTTTGTAGTTTTTAAACTTAATAGTGATTAAATTTGGATTTTAAAATTGCCAGTTTTTGATTTTAATATTAAATTTTATCATATAATTTTATAATCATTAGTTAGTATAAATTATTTTTAGTATTGCACGTATTTAAAGATCTGAAAAGCTATTATAGCATGATTTCGTTGTCAAGCTTTTCAATCTTTCTATACTTGGTTTTTGATTGGTGATTCTAGCTTTTGTAACAATGTTTCCCCCTAGTGTAGGATCGTTAATTAATCTGAAACTTTTAAAACCATTTATTTTATTTTCAACATCATCACTTGATAAGACACAGAGGGTGTTGAAACAAAATGGCTATTTTTGTAGTGATTTTATAACATACTTATGTTATAAATTTTTTTATAAAAAATAATTATATATATATATATATTCCAATTCAAACTTTTTACATGTGCCGTGTCCCTTCAGAAAGTGAGCGATTATGGTTGTCCAACAGTTCCAATCATTAGTAGCACTGAGCAGCCTTTTTATCGCTACTAGGCCATATTCTGTCACCCATTTAAACAAACACGTTGTGTAAACTGCGTGCCAAATTATTATCGAGATAACTTTTTTTCTAATATTTCAAAAACCGTCCAATCAATTCAGACAAGATTTTCACACAATGTTGATCTACGCAATGTAAACAAACTGGTGCCATATTTGTTATCAGCACCTTGATTTGAGCGTACCAAATTATTAGAAAGGTTTAGTAAAATTCCCAGAATTGAGCAAACGAAACGTTTATTAATGTTGCACGTGAATGTTTATGATCAAAAGAAGCTCATAAATAATATAATCAAACAAATAATAACAGATACAAACAAGGGCACAATTTTAAACAAATTAATAGGGAATGTGCTTTCCCTATTTTGAAATTACTTGAAGAAATCGACGATCCATAGAATTTGTTAATTGTAGGATGTCATCTGCTGTAATGCCGCGAGATATGTCAAGAATTGCTTCCCACAACTCAGCGTTGGCCTGAATTATCGACCGTTGGTGTACAGTCTTCGCTTCATGATGCTCCAAAGGTTTTCGATTGGATTCAAATCCGGAGAATTTGCTCGCCACTATCACCGTGCTGATAACAAATATGGCGCCAGTTTGTTTACATTGCGCAGATCAGTACGAAAATTTCAGTGGTTGCGCAGGTCAGTGTTGCCAACATTGTGTGAAAATCTTGTCTGAATTGATTGGACGGTTTTTGAAATATTAGAAAAAATGTTATCTCGATAATAATTTGGCACGCAGTGTAGTTTACTCGCTGTTTCCCTCTATTTATCTTGCCTTCAGTATGTCCTGTGAATGTCAAATTCTCTAAACTCACTTTCCTCATTATGTGTCTTAAAAAAATATCATCTGTCTCACTCTGTTTCTAAGCAAAAGTTCCCATTGCGTTCCCATTTTCTTTAAAGCTTCCTCGTTGCTTACATACTCCGTCTATGGTATACTCAGCATCCTTCTGTAGAACCATATCTGTGTTGCCTCAAGTCTCCTATTCACATCTAAAAAAATTGTCTGGAATTCACTGCAATGCATTTTTTTTTTAAAAAAACAAACTAATCTGCCAAGTTAAATATTCGAAAATGTATACAAATCATCAGTTCGGAAAATATAGGCTACTTGCTTTTTGTTTCGGGGTTTAGAAAGAATTTACTTTGTCCTGCACGATGTCAAAATATCTCACATCTGGTCGGCCCAAGTCCAAAGGCGAGGAAGAGAGGTTATGTTACGCCAGTGTCAGATGTGAACTGTAACTGTTTTGGAAATACTATCCAAATGTTTTTTCTTATAGTTTTACCGTTTGTTAATTCTAGATTATCTCAGATGCCAAGCATCGGATATCTTGAAGCTGAAATTTTAATAGATTCCACAAATTGTTTGACTATAGACTGGTAGAAATTTTTCATACTGGTACTAATACTGCCAAAAGTTCAAGAGGTAAATAATATAAAGGTTTCATGGTATAAATTAATTTGTGGCGTTAATACGATATTTACTTGGAAGTTAGGGAAAAATTTGTTAAGGTTTATTTAATTTTAATTATTCCCTACCTCCCAAGTAAATATTGCATTAATTCTACAAATAAATTAATACAAATTCTTCATTCTGTAAAACCAAACGACCAAATAATAGCATCTTTGTATGTCCAAAATTTATTTATTAATGTCTCCGTCCGTGAAACGATTGACATCATTATCCGTGATGTATACAATCACACTTCTGTATACACCCACTATTTTTAAAAAGATATTATTAGCATGTATTTCATATATTATAAAAACTTTAAAACAACTGACCTCATTGTCTCTAATAAACCTCAAACCACACAACTAAATCCTTTACAAAAAAAAGCTATGTAGTGTATCAATTTACAGGCCAGCTCAGAGATTGTATCACTGATACTAATAATAAACCTACTACATATATTGGTTTTACTACAACCACGATCTCCCGTAGACTTACCTGTCACCTTTCTGCCTTTAGTTCTATTAAACAGCATTTGTCAGAAAAACATAGCCATGTACATAATATTAGACAGATATTAGTTGATAAGACAATAATACTCACACATACACACAGTAAAAAGAACCTTCAGATATTGGAGGCCATCTACATTAAAACAAAGCAAACCCACACACTTAATAAAATTACATTTCAAACTAGACACAACACAGTACATTGCATCTAGACATAGGGTTCTGTTGTTAATATTTCGGCCTCTAGCGTAGTATGACGTCATAGAACTGTAACTTGAACTTATGACCTGCGTCTGCTATTCCGCGACCGTTATCGTCGCATAGCAATCTTTTATGTCAACATAACAAAATATTATTTTCGATGATGAATATCTTTGTTTAAATGTTCATATAACCACTCTGAAGATGACTCATTTGAGCCTAATGCTTAGCTCAAGGACCAACATAATATATATATATATATATATATATATAACTTAATTAGATAATTAAGAAAGAGACAACCTTAAGGTTCCATGACTATAACTTATTTCCCAAGAAAATATATTAAGGTCTTTCTTAATTATTTAATTAATAATTGCTCTGGTGTTACATTGAGCTCTCTGGATTACATCCTCTTTGGAATTATCCACACGGATTACCAAACCTTTCATTACCTTACTATATATATATATATATATATATATATATATATATATATATATATATATATATATCAAAAAGAAAATATAAAACAATAATAAAATTTGCTCCTTTTTATTTATTAGCTATTAAATTATATCACTTGGCATCATCCATAGCTTAGCTTGAATTCAACAGTTAGCCTGAAGAATATTTATGAGTGTTCTTAAATTTAAAGTTTTTTAAAAACTAACGATATCTTTTATTCTATTCATAAATATATGTTGTGAAATAAAATCCTTGCATTTTTATGGCCGGTGACATATTTTAGATTTTTAAGGGACGCGTTTCGTAACGTATTTGGTTTTCTTTACTTTTTTCTGTTGATTCACATAGACAATTTCTTTCTTTATTATTAATCTTTCAAACATTTTAACAACAACAATAATAAACAAATGTTCTCATATTTGATGTTAATTTTATTCTTTTCTTAATTATTGATTGGTTTCTATTTTTTATCATTTAAACAGAAATTATAATTGCAGTAATTGGTACATTTGACGATGAACGGATATTTCGATATTCAGTGCCAACTATATATGTGTATTTATGTGTTTGCGTATGTTTTGTTTATATATATATATATATATATATATATATATATATATATATATATATATATATATATATATATATATATATATATATTATATATATGTATTTCCTCTCATAGCATAGGCCAGAGCAAAAGTAAACTTTCGAACCGCGAGAAGAACCGTTCTAAACCCTTCACATGTTTCAGCGTTCTTACGTTTTTTTTAATACCAGAAATGGGAGGTCATTGAATTAGAGAGGCTAAAGTCCATGACAATAACACATGCAAACCTTGGAACTTTTTTCAATTTGTAATTGTAAGAATTTGTAAGAAAAGCGTTTCGTTTTTGTAACGTTTATTTCTTTTTGTCTGTTTTTGAGTAATAGTTTTTTCTATAGTTGTTTTTTCCCCATTATTTATCATTCAGTGAGTTTTTACAACAACAATAATAAAAACATCGATCTTATAATTTACAGGGTGGTTTGAAAAAGTACTGAGAATAATAGAAGAACAAGTTCATGTACTGGTTTCAGTTTATTCACTTTCATTGACGCTATCACACATCAAGAAGGCCTGTACAAACACCATCATTTTCGTGGTACAAAATGATGCGGCAGTATGTTCTCTGTAACATTTTACGAAGTTGTGCTTTGTTGATTGTTGCAAAGCCTCTCCGAACGGCGCCCTTCAACTGATGGGTATTCTGCTAACGTTCATGTGAAACTCTCTCTTTGATAATATCTCAGAGAAAAAATATTTGAAATAGAAAATTATATTAGCTAGGGGTGATAAGACCTTCGGGAAGCCGTATATATTTATTATAATTTATATATTTAATAAATAATCATACTATTTATTAGATCCTGAGACGCCTAACAGCACAAGCGGAAGGGAAAACTATTTATTATATATATACATACATATTCTTTTCATATTTGTTGATTGATTTCTGCTATTCATCATTTAAACAGAAATTATAGTAGAATATATTGTCCATTTGACAATGAGGCTTTTATCCTTTTTTTTCAGTGTATAATATACACGTATGCGTACGTGTGTGTGTGTGTGTTTAAACTAAACACTTTTATTAATTCTAACTAGATTAAGGCATCTAATTTTATGATAATTTATATTTATTTTCAACTCTTAGGATAACCGTAAGAGAGGTTTATAAAAATTGATTAATCACTTTTTGTCTGGAAGGGATTTAAAGCCTTATTCTGTAACCTTCCATGTTTATTGAACAGACGTAGAGGTTTATCCCTTGTTTCTTGCTTAGGATATGGTTTACCTGTTCTTTCTTCTTCTATGGCCATAATGATTTAACTGTCTTAACTTTTTGGTGATCTGACTGATATTGCCGGTTTGGCAGCTTTCTGCTTCCTACTTTCGACGTGTGATAATAAGACCTAAGGCTTTAGTAGCGCTTAGAGAGGCTGCTCTTATCAAAAGTTGCATAATATTGGGGTATTTGTAGTGACATTGCGCACATGGAAAAGTGTCCCTACATGTATTTCCAGTGAGTAACACTGAAGCCACATTATGCGTTAGTTTTAGCCACCTTCTGGCGAGTTTGTCTTGCCAAAGACGATAGATAGTGAGAATTAATTTGGCATTTTTCTTAAAACGAAATCTTCTGATGACAAATACAATGAAAAGAATACGTGATTTCGACTTTCCGTGTTGCAATCTGTTAGCTATCTCTTTTTACTTTATCGCTCTTCTCAGGACTGTAATATATTAAACACAATTTCTAATAACATAGAAATGGATTTCTCTTCTTTTATCTGCGGATATTTTTGTGTTTGGAGATTTTAATGCTCATCAGATCAAGTGGCTTAAGCATTCTAATGTTACTAATGTTGCTGGTTTTCAATTATTCCGTTACTCAGTCTCTCAGTCAAATAGTCGATTTCCCTACTCGTTTCCCTAATAATTCTGATCCACATTCTTCTTGATTTGATTTGTTTTGTACCTCTTCCTCGCATAGGTCGTCCCAAGGATGTTCTCTTGGCAATTCGGATCACGCTGTAGTATCTGTTGATATTTCTTTTTAGTCGTCTATTAAAAAGTAACCTCTTATTCACAAGGCTTCTTTCTGATTGGAATTCATTTCGGGAGTTTCTTCGAAATGTCCTTGGATTGATATTTTTAACCTTCCTATTGAGGATTGTGCCACAGATGTTTCCTCTTTCGTCAAAGCTGGAATTAATATTTTTCTATCTTCTCGCCAATATCAGGTGAAACCATGGGAATCGCAGTGCATCAGTATGATAATTCTTCAGACCATATTTGTTTTTCGAAATAATTATAAACGTGTCCTCAAAGTGCTTTGCTGATAGCCCTCTAACAAGTTTGGAATCTGGTAGCTTTTTATGAATGTTTTGTTAACATCTTCGTATATTTTCTTCAATATTTTCTTCGACTCTTTATTCATCTTGAGTATATTTGACTTTCAATTTAGAACTGAGTCCCTATTGAGAGATATGTACATAACTCCTTCCATGGTTTCTGCTATCGTCACTAAACCGGATTCCCACAAGCATATGGGCTTGATGATATCCCTACAATAGTACTCAAGAAATGTATTCCTGAATTGGCTGCTGTTCTTTCTAAACGCTACAATAAATGCTTTGCGGTTTAGTGTCTTTCTGCATGTTGGAAAGCATCTTCTGTAGATCCAGTCTTTAAGAAATCAGGTGAACAGCCTGATCCTTCTAACTTCGGCCTATTTGTCTTCTGCCTGTTTTTGGCAAAGTACTAGAAAATCTGATGAACTCTAAATTGGTTAAGCATCTCAGCTTTCAGATAAGCAATATCACCTTCACTTCTCTAGGTCCCACTGATGATGTATTAACGATTATTGCTGAAAGAGTTTGCCAGACTTTACATAAGTATAGTGAATCTCGGGCTGTTAATTTAGATATTTCAAAAGCATTTGACAGGATTTGGCATACTGGGCTTCTTTACAAGTTGAAAGATTGTGGCATTTCTGTACAATTTCTTGAACTGATTTACTCTCTCTTATCAAATTGCGAAATTAAAGTTGATTTGAATGGCTACTATTCTAGAATGCAGGTGTCCTCATGGATCTATTTTCCACTTACGTTATTCCTAATTTTCATAAATAACCTTCCAGATGCCATTGGTTCTCAGCTCCGTATCTATGCTCATGAAACAACTATTTACTCGTGTTTTAATAGCAATTTGTAGGTCATTTTCTAGATCAGCTCGACCTTATCGAACTGATCTAGAAAATGACCTACAAATTATTGTTAACAGGGGCAAGGAGTAGCTAATTAATTTTAATGCCTTCAAAACGAATCTGCTCTCTTTTACTCGAATGAGAGTACCCTTTTTACCTTCCATCAACATGGCTAATTATAACCTTCGGGAGAGTGATTCGTTGCATCTTTTCAGAATTTCCACTGACATGAGGTGGAAAGAGTATATTGAATCAATTGCTAGCTTTGGAGATAGTAATGTTGCTTCACTGTGTCGAGGCAGACAATTTTTCTCGCCAGAATTTATCTTATATATTTATAAGACTATCATTCGTTCTTGCTTTGAAGACTGCTGCCAAATCTAGTCCTGTGCTCCTGTTATATATCTAGAAATTCTTGATAAATACAAAGAAGAATCTGCATTCTTATTGGTCCTGACCTGGTATCTTGGCTTCAGTCACTTTTCCACCGCTCAAATGTGACTTCCCTGTGTCCTTTCTATAAATACTTTCATGGTAATTGTTCTGATGAACTTTCCTCTAGAGTACCTAGATTTTAAGCGCAGTACTATATTGGCGGGAATGCCTCATCATTTTGCAGTTGAAATGGCTAGACCTAACTTTAAGTTCTATGCTAACATATGCTACGCAATTCTCGCTTGTGGGACTTTCTTCCGGCTTCTTTATCAACTTTGATCTTCACAAATTTAAATGCAATGTCAATCGTTATCTTCTGCCTTCTTAATTCTTGTTCTTTTATTATTATCTCTTCTTAATAATATATTTCTTTCATATTCTCTGACATTCAGTAACCACCTTGCGTCATAGTGGCTTTATTTTCTTGCTTTGTGGGAAATGATTAAAAAAAATCTGTCCTGATAAAGACCAGCATTTGACAAAACGTGTCACTACAGAAAAGTTTCCTTTTGTCTTTATTCATATAGTCTTTTCAAATATAGATTTTATCGTTTGGTAAACATTCAAATATAAATAAAATATAGTTTAAAAAGACAATAGGAATTTTTACGCGTTTGATCACTCCGTATCCGTAAATTTTTCCATACATACATAATTATATATATATATATATATATATATGAAGAAATATAGTTTTATGGTGTGGTGTATTTATGGGATAAAGTGCTCAATATCAGAGATATAGCGTATGTGAATATAAATATAAAAGTGAACATTGAAATCAAAACTCAGTGGCGACAGGCTGTTTCATGTTAGACGCAATCGTCAGGCGGCCTTGATGCATTTCCGAACGATTGAGCCCAACGTCTTTTTTTGCAGTCATAAAACAGAAATGTGAAATTGGTTTCGTTATTCATTCTGATGAGTGGTCAGCCTACCGCTTTTTAAATAATATCTTTTATCATCATGAAACAGGAAGACATTCAGGCTGAAGTTGTTGATCCAAATACGGTTGAAATTGAATAGTCATGTCTGGAGTTTTTTTTAAGAGAACCGTACCTGTTAAAATCTCACCTGCACTATCTTTACTGAAAAATGTTAAGAAAAAAAAAATGGAACCGATTTGTTTATTGACTTTTTACAAGATGTACAAACTGTTTATTTTAAATGGTTTTAATGATTTTAAAATTTCTAATAAATATTTTTAATAAGTAGTTAAATAAACGTAAATGTATAAAAAAAATTACTTTGTATTAAATTTTAATTTCTTAAATTAATTTTGAAAGATAGAAACGTTAGAAACAATCTGGTAGAATGCATATTAAAATAGAAACAGAACACTTAGAAGATTTTAATTTAGAACCAGTCAATCTTTTTTCTACAGACACACGCACGCACATCCACACACACACACACACACGCGCACACACACACACACACACCAGTAGATACACAAGGTGATGCAAGGTATACTGCAATGATAAAAAACAACGTTCATACAAAACAATATGTTTGTATAATAAATATATTACGTTTTGTGCACGCTTGTTTTTCATTAGTGCATAATCTAATTTTACATCCCCTTGCATATTCTCTTCAGATGACATTGAAAAGTTAGAAACTGACAACATAAAAGTAGGCGTAAATAGGAAAGTTAAATAATAAACAATGTAGATAGGGGCGCTTAGTGATACCATAATTACTATAAAAAGATGAAAATGTCGACTACCTGATGTACTTGTTTGCCATCATATCAAGAATCTGTTGATATTTTCTTACACAATTTATTTTCTATTTTGGGGTCCAGAAAATATATAATTTGGGATATAAATTTCACCTGAAACGTAAAAAGAGATTATTATTTTTGTTAATGTGAAAAATATAACAAATGCAATTCATACATTTCTTAATCATTTAATAATATTCAGTAAATTAAGCAAAGTTAAGTTCATGGGCCTCAATAGTTTCACATGTAAATGCGCATCAGGGCCAGATGTTTGATAAATCTAGGGAACTTACTCCCAGGTTTTGTAATATGCAATAAATATAGTCACAGCGTAATAATATTGTAATACATTTAATGTAATTAAATCGAAACAAGACAGCAATTGTGTAGTGATTTTGACGTTTTTCGATGTAATATCCTAAAATAAAAAAAATAAAAAGTATATATATATATATATATATATGTGTGTGTGTGTGTAGAAAAAAAACTAACTTAACTTTTCTAAATTTAAATCTTACGAGGTTTCTAATGAAACTCTGGCGTATTAAGAATTGGAAATTTGAAAGTTAAAATTATCGTTTGTTCGTTCAGGAAAGAATATAAATATGGAATCTGACGATTTCAATAGATTTCACAATCACCTGGTCCTGATTAGTGCTTCGATACGTAACTCATGAGTTGGCTAAGTCACTTGAAGCTTTTTTAATTTATTGAACATTATATAGCTTTAATTATCTATTGGGATTTTTTTTTTTTTTGGCAAAAGTTCTGCTAACCTGAAAAAAGAACGCGTAAAACTCTCGTAGTGTGCGCGTATTTTACCAATTGTACTATTATTATTATTATTATTATTTGATAATATAAGTAATAAAATTATTAAATGAAATAGATGCATAAATAGATTAAACGAAATTAATTTACTTAAATTATTATTTACTAAATCAAAAGTTCAGTGGACTTATCTGATTTCGTGTCGAAACGCAAAGCAGAGCCAGATGTTCGATAAATCAATTGAAATTATTATGAGATCTGATATTGATATTCCTTGGAACAAACGCCAATCCTAATTTTCCGATATCAAATGTGAAATTCTTATGTAATTGCTTCGTTAAAAACGTAGAAAAAATTACATTTAAAAGGAATCAAAATGCCTTTTTAAAATGTTTACTTTTTCTAATATTACTATATATTCATATAAGCATATTAACCTATACATGCACACACACACACACACACACACACACATATATATATATATATATATATATATATATATATATATATATATATATATATTAGGGGGAAACAAATATTTCCACATACAAATTTTTTTTTTTTTTTTGTATTTCCACTAATGAATAAACAAACATCCATAAGTCTTATACATTGGATTGGTACTACAGAAGTCATCAATTGGTTTAGAAGTATTAGTAACAAAAGCACCTGTTCTTTTATCCAGTTTGATATTGTGGATATTGTGGATTTTTACACTTTCATCTCTAAGGATCTCTTTACTCTGACTTTGGAATTTGCCAAAGAATATTCTAGCATCTCCTGTGAAGAGATAAATATAATAATGAACTGTAAAGATCAGTTCCCATCCACAATAAAGAACAGTGGGTTAAGAATCAGATGATAACTTTGTTATTTCAATGGAATCATTAGATTTTCTAGAGTCTTCTGATTTGGTGGGTTTATTTATTTTATATAATCTTACTGCCTGTGTAGAGGTCAATGTATATAGGATTATATAGAGATGATGGCCTTATGGTAGTAAAAAATTCCACAAAAATTAAGGTAGATAAATTAAGGAAAATAATTCATAGAGAACTAAAAGGTTTAAATCTTAAGGTTAAGATAACTACTAATGTTAAAGAGGTAGATATTCTTGATGTCACGTTAGATCTCGTTAATGATCTATTTCAAGCTTATATGTACAAGAAATGTACTGTAACAGTGAAAATCAAATTGCAAGTTCCTCAACGATCGCATAATTCGTTATATTGGAACAATTATTATTCATTGGTTTACTTTTAATTTGTATATATATGAAATCTGGTAATAATTACAATAGATTTTCGATTTTGAGCATTTTGAAGCGAAAATCTGGAGTCATTCAATCAGAGGAGATAATTGAATTTTTATTGAATTAAACTAGTTATCTATGCGGAACTTTTTAGCAGATGTTCTACTGACTTGGAAAATATACTAAATCTTTGGACTTTTCCCGTATTTTATTACTATTATTATCTTTAATATACTTCCTTTGATTTCTGGTGTGTATTCATTTCTTTCTGAGTCCCCACCAGAGACCTAAGATCAGAAATGGCATCATTCTCCACTGAGCATTTGTTTTTTAAATTACACACATTTTACATAGATAAAGCGCTTCGTGAGAACAATTTTTATATTTAAGGCATGGGCTACCAGGAATCCCTTTAATGAGTCTTTTGGAACCTTTTTCAATCAATCCTAGACCTCCAACGACAACTGGAATTATTGATGTTCTCATGTGTCACTTTTTTGATATTTCGATTTCAAGGTCCACGTATTTTGATAGATTTTTAAAGATCTTCAATTATACATTGCAGTCTGCAAGGACTGCCATATTAATAAGGAGTCACTTTTTGTCTTTGCGGTCTCTAATCGCGTATGCCTGGGGGTTAGCTTTGATTGTTCTATCTGTGTGTATTATGAAGTCCTATAAAATTGTTACAGGTCCTATATCCATAAGCGAGTTTAGGTACAGATATTGGCCAACTCTGCCATGCTGGGTTTTATATTCTGTGGGTGCCAATACTGTGCGACATGATACAAGCTGGTTTTATTGTTTCTGGATATTTATCACAGAATCTGCATTTTGGACTATTACATTTTATTCAGTATATGTGCTTAATCATTTTAGTTAGCACCCATTGGACTTGTGCAGCAAGAATAATACCTTCGGTTTCAGCTTCTAACCCTGCACTAGGTAGCCACTACGGAACGCGCAGAGTATTGACCGTGAAGCGATTTATCTTGCCATCGATTCTGTATCTGGTTGGCTGCATTTGCCTTGGATTTTTAAGAGTATTTTCTAGGTTCAGTTTGTGTATTGTGCTTTACTTGTATTTCTTCAACAATTTGAAACTTCATTTTGAAATTGTTGACTTCCATTATTACTGAATTAAGTCACTTACTACTTTCATGTACTTTGACACAAATCATCGGCCAGTCTTCTGTAGTTTCCAGGTATCTTTGAAGGTCAAATGTTGTAGTTTTGTAAGACAGTTCTAGTTGAAGTAATCCTCTGCCTCCTTCGGATCTAGGCACAAACGATCAACATCAGTTTTGGATGATGCTTGCGTTGGTAGGTGAGAAGCTTTCTCGTTTTGGCGTCCATTCGCTTAATGTCAATTATGGTTCAGTTAAGGATACTGAAACTGTATTGCATCACAGCGACAGCCAAGTTGTTTATGGCTGATATTGTGTTTTTTTTTTTGTTTTGTTTTTTTTTTAATTCAGCTCAGTATTCAATACCAGACACACACGCCTGTAGTACTCATTTCTTAACTTCTCCATCATTGTATTCCATCTCCTTCGCTAATTCCTAGTTACCTATAGGTTCTTGTTCTATTCCCCAAATCTTTGTGCCAAAATCTAAATCTATTTTAATTATCTATTTTTGGTTCACCATTACCAATTAAATACTTTCCCTATGGAAATGAGGCAACTGACCTCTGTAAGAAAACATCAATTTGAATGATGCATTTATTGAAAATCAACATCATGAACCTTTGAACGACATTTAATCCTATTATCTGGGTGGAGTGTTTCTCAAAAAACTTGCAATTATAGTTTAACAAAAATATTTAGATTCCAGAACTAAGAAAATTTCTAAGAAACAGGAAAATTTCATTAGAAACAAAAAGTGCTGGACTACCGTGTAATATCAATCCTCCTCTATGGCAGCGAATGTTGGAGAATTCTCTCATAGATGAGAAGAAGACTAAGCGCAAAACAAAACTGTTTGTACAAAAGGATGCTTCGAATAAGATGGACGAAGAGTTTAATAAATGAGGAATTTTTTAAGGATAATGGAAACAAAAAGATCATATTCAGTATCAGAAAGAGACAGTTGACATTTAAGAAGAAGAAGAAGAAGAAGAAGAAGAAGAAGAAGAAGAAGAAGAAGAAGAACATTTCAGCTATACCAAAAGCTATGAAAAGTTTTTGAATTTACAATAACTTATACGCTATAAAACTGCTGCAGGGAACGAGTGACAGAATTTGGTGACTTGGTTGTTCTTTTGCATAAAGCCATTAGATGAAGTGTAGCTGATTGATTTATACACGTAAAAGGAATTGGTACGTGCCTTATTATATTAATTTATTTATTAAAGTAGTTCATAAATTAATCATCTTAATAATAATAATAACAATAATAATAACCCTTACCCACCAGTGGTTGCGTTGTAAAGTGTTAAAAGTTGAAAGGCTTTATCCTTGTTACAAAGGATCAATTCTTCCTAACTAGAAATTACCCAACACACATACTGAAAAATTCACACGAAATACAGATTATGTGAAAAATAACCAGAAACACTTGGCCATCTTGTATAAGATTTCACTACTAAATATAAAACTTGACATGATAGAATGGGTCAATATCAGTAATAGAAAATATGCAACTTTTACGGAAAGGAACTGCAAGAAATTGGGATGAACATCACACAGATCCGGTTACGGATCTAGGACCTTTAACAAATGTGACTTTACAATACAGACAGACAGAGCAAATCAAAACTAATCAGCCAGACATATTGATGAAAGACCACAAGAACAGAATGTGTTTTCTTATTGACATGGCAGCCACTTGCAGATTGGAATGTATATTTGAAGATTTTCTAAAATCTATTAAATTACAATGATCTTGAAGTGCAAAGCTCAGAAATGTGGTTCATGAGGAAATCAGTAATCCCAGTTGTAGTTGGAAACATCGGATTGATTGGAAAAGGTCATATTGAAGGGATTCCTGGTAGCCCATGCCTTAAAGAAATAGAAAAAGTTGTACTCCCAAGTACAGCTCACACATTATGAAGAGCTTTATCTATATAAAATATGCGTGAACTTTTATTTGTTTAGAAAAATGATTAGTGAAAAATGTCATGAAGACATTTCTGATTTTAGGTCTCTTTTTGTGAGCCAGAAGGAAATGTGTATACAAAAGAAACGTCAGCTCGAGAAGACATAACGCGCCACTCTCTGAAAGGCTGAAAACTTTCCCTTGGGTGATTAATAGCGGGCAGTTTCATTTTGGAGGCGTTAAAATGAACAAACCATTTCTTGCCCCAGTTAATAACAGAATGTAGGTCATTTTTTAGATCAGTTGCCAATTTGACTTGATCGAACCGATCAGGATTACTGTTATGACTGGAGAAAATAGTTGAGAACTGATGCCATCAGGAAGGTCATATATATATATATATATATATATATATATATATATATATATATATATATATATATATATAGCACGGAACCCAGTAGGGTTAGGGTTAGCAATGAGCAGGGTGACATATCTATCTATCTATCTATCTATCTATCTATCTATATATATATATATATATATATATATATATATATATATATATATATATAGATATATCATGAAAGCCGTCGTAGGAGCACCACGTACTCCAGACGCAGTAGTATTGGCGTTACCATGGAAAGATAGCCTGACTCTATCAAAAAGTCTCTAGTCTCATTTTGAATTCAGAGTATTCCTTCCCCTAGAATGGTTACAAACCAAGGTTATAGGATCAAATGTCTTGCTACATACCCAGGTAGAAACGATACAATCGTACATTTCATAATGTTACTAGCACTTATGGAATTCGAACGCGGCTCTCCGATTCCCAAATCCGAGCCATTACTCCATCGTGCATCAAACATATACAGGATACGATATGTAAATTGTCGCCATTTCATATATTTTTAATTTCGCGCATAATATAATACTGTCAGTTGGACATCGTCTCTGAGAAAAAGAGCATCATGACGCAATTCACTCCGACAGCAATTTGGAAACAGCATGCTGTACTGCTTGGCATTCGTGCCGAAAGCTCCAATACGAACAGTTCAGAGTGTTTGGGTGTCAATCTGAGGAGAGTAATGAAGATCCGGAAAGAAATAGATGAGTCAAACGGTGATTACAAAAGTGTTGGGGGGGCGTTATGCCTCCATTCATCTTCATACAGGTTCTCAGACTCAACACAAAGGCCTACATTAATTACCTTGTGGAGGCAGTGCTTCCCTTGATCTTGAGCTAACGTTCTTTGCTGACATGAAGTGGAATGATTCTATTGAATCAACTGCTAGGTCTTCTGGTAGGAAAGTTGGTTCACTCTATCGTGATAGACAATTTTTTCTGTCCAGAATAAATATCACATATTTATAAGTTTAGAATTCACCCATAAATTGAATATTGTTACCACATACGGTGTGGTGCTTTTGCTATATATTGAGAGATTCTTCATCAAATTCAAAGAAGAATCTGCAATGTTATGGGTCCTGACCTGTCATCTCGGCTTCGGTCTCTTTCCCACCACCGTAATGTATTTCCTCTATGATATCTAAGATTTTATGAAATTACACACAGTATTAGATTGGTGGCAAGGTCTGATCCTTTTATCTTTGAAATGGCTAGATTAACAATGCTAGTTGTGTATGGTTGGCGTATCTATAAAAGATCGCAAGATATGAAGAAACTGAACTATTCAGACATGCATATAATTAATTGCTTCCTCAGATTAATAGTTAAAAATGGTTTCCAGCAAAAAAAGAAAGAAAAGATAAGTAGAACCGTGTGAAATAGTGCTAGAAAATCACAATCAAAAACTGTACCAAATAGCATCACTTGTAGACTTTCTACAGTGGCTGCTAAATTTCATGACATGGAGGTGTTGAGCCCACAGAAAACATCTTTTGTCCTTTCATCTCTTACCGTCTCAGACCATTCTCCAGTGCCAGATTAATCTGCTGAGTGACCAGGTAGACGAGATCCTTCCAGCGGCTGTTTGGTGTGTCGCGGGGTGGTCGCCCGTCTGTAGATGGCAGATCAAAATGGTAGATGGCTCAGCAACAACTAAAATAAAACATTCGAAGAGAAAATAATGATATAATCAAGTATATGTTTCCTGTAAAATTCTTTTAATACAATGATTTTATAAATATGAACTGAAAGTAGCTCCAGATGTTCGATCAATGTTTCCTTATAAGGAAGCAGCTAATATTAGCATGGCCAGCTTCACCTTCACCCGTGCCACATGATAAAAAAAAATCGTTTCAGTCTCTCCAAAAAACAGATTACTCACGTGGGGTGATCCACATCCCAAAATATCAAGAACTCGATCATGTTTCTTTTTTTCACCGCAACACGGCGATAAAAGCCAGTGAGAGGTAAGCCTCTGAGTTTCAGAGAAACTGAGGCAGCTTTGTCGCGACGAAATGACAATAAAAGCCCAAAGACAGAAAGTGACAATTGACGTTGCATTGAAACTTTTGAAGATTGTAGTTAATACAAAATCATAAAGATGGAAGAGAGTTCCACAACTGAAATATACGACTGAAGAAACTGTTAGCATAGAACTTACTGTCATCTCTTAGCAATTTCAGAAGTGAAATTATGAAACTAATTTTGATATTTAGTACTGCGCTTCCTCATCAAATGTCTCACTTTAAAAATTATTATTATATATCTTTTAAATGATAATAGAAAAGGAACGTGATGACGATGGACATCGAGAGGTGTGAAGACGTCGCCAAGGATCGCACATGCTGGAGACGCGATTTACACCGAAGGGCTGGAGCGAAGAGAAGAGAAACGAAAACTTGCCGTTTTGGAGGAGAAGCACGTTCCACGGCTACACCGACGGGTACCACATACTACGTTTAAATTCTTGAACTCGAGGAAACAAAGAGGAACAATTTTCATCAAAGTATTTATAGAAAGGACACAGGGAACCTACGTTACGGCGGTGGTAAAGTGACTGATTCAAGTTCAGGACCGATAACATTGCAGATTTAGGCAGTTTGTCAAGAATCTCATGATGTATGGCAGAAGCACCAAAACCAAAAATGTGACGGAAATATTCAATGCACGGACGAATCGTAAACTTCTAAAGATACATCATAGATTCTGGTGATAAAAATTGTCTTTCACGTCACAGTGAAACAAGTTTTCTAGCATAAGACGTAGCAATTGATTCATTATAATCGTTCCACTTCACGCCAATGGAAAACGTCCATTTGAATCTCACAAAATCTGGTGTAGAATTGCAGATATAAAAATTGAAGGTGGCTCAAGTGGCTCTGGGGCCTTGTACGGGATGAACATCCTTGTAAATAAAAAACCTCTCTATGCATTTCTAGGATGTAGCTTGCTCGTTATATATTGTTGAAGTTACATATTTCTAATTGTCCCCAGTGTTCGAGTCAAATTAAAAGAATTAACATGTTGATTTTCCAAGTCTGAGTCTCTCCAAACGTGAAACATGAAATAGCATTAAACTTTTGTAGACTATTACTCCAAATTTCACCTTAATACTATTTATATTTCTATACTGTTCCATAAATTGGTGTCCTTGTGCCAGACCTTGCCAAGCAATAGATCAACAGTATCGTCGCTGAACTGTTATTAGGTAGATTATCTTGTGGACTGTTATTATTGCAGTGAGTTCTATTTACATTGGATGCTTATTATTTGTGATCATGTGCCAAACTAGATTAAGTTAAGGAGCTGGCTAATTGATTTATACAAATGAGTGAAAGTGAATCATACCGATTTCCCCCTCTTGTAATGTGTTCGACTTTTACTGCGTTCTTGGTGCAATCGTGGCCTTGAACGAGACAGGACCCATCTTCGTGAACAAATAAATGTCTTTTCTTATTTATGATAACTGTTCGACAATCCTCCATTAATGGGCATTAGGGATAAACACCTGCTTTTCCCCGTTTCAATTATGATTTTAATGAAGACACTCATAAAACGTAAACTCTTTTAAACACTAATTCATTGACCCGGTGTCATTTAGAGAATTCTTTATGGATATAAGAGTGAAAAGTCCAGCAGCGACAGCCAGAGCTGATCAGCGAGAAAGTGTATCGTTCCCACGAGTAACGCTAATGACATCTGCGAAATTTAGAATGTCTGACACAAGATCCTAACTGCAAAGGAGAGATTTTAATCACTCGAGGAGCGAATAGTCAAGTGAAGCTTGTTTGCCGACCATTACGCTAGAGCGGGAACCTAAAATGTCTTCTTTAATGCGCTGTATCCTTTTAGGAAGTGGTTGATAATGGCTCTCCCTAAGCTCCTATTCTTCGTACTTCTAAGCAGTATTTGAACACTTACTACCCATCTTGATCCATGTTCTGCAATTAATTTACACAAGATCGTTAGGTAGGCTACTCAATGTTTCCCTCTTACCTTCAATATGCCTTTAGAGTGTTTATTTCTCTAAGCCCTCTTTCCTTATTATGTGTCTTGGAAAGGTCAACTGTTTTTTTTATAATCTTAAATATAAGTATCTATTTAATTCCTCTTTTCTTAAAACTTCGTCGTTGCTAACATATTCTGCTCCTGATATTCTCAATATCCTTCTGTAGAACCACATCTCAGTTACCCAAAAGGTAATCCCAGTTCTCAGTACTTATTTAAAGTATGTTTTAATTCCACATAAGCGTCATTTCCGTGGCTAAAATTATTTGAGTTGGCATCTTTTTATTTTTATTTTCTGAAATAGGGAAATTAATGTCAACCAGCCTAGTTCGAGAAGACCTGCTAAAGAAAAATCTGACCCCCACCTCGACAGGATAAAATAAAGCTAGCTAATTACTCCGGACCATCTTTATTTATCTCTCTCTCTATATATATATCTATATATATATATATATATATATATATATATATATATATATATATATATATGAACCTTTTGCTTGTAATCATAACAGAATTTCCTTTCTCACTGATTTTTCTATGAGCCCTCAGGATCAATCCCTAGGACAGTTCCTTTCCATAAGTCATTCATATAATTCCTCTGGTATCTCTGCTTAATAACCGAATGCTTTAGGCATACTCTAAAATCCCAGATTAAAGAGATGATCTTGTTTCGTATTCACAATCTCGTGGGAATGCAGATTATTCTAAAACCTATTGAACAAATCACAGTGTCGAGATTGTCATTGTAAATAAGTTTCAGTCTCGTGTTAGTAAAACTAACCTGTGATGTACTTAAGGAATGTCGGTAATTTTAGTTTCCAGTTACTTTTCTTTGTAACTTAAAGCTTAACTCTCAGGTAATCAGAAATGTCGGTGGTGATAAGCAAATGAATCGACTGGTTTAACAGATTGCAGAGCTGACGTCATGTTCGTATGTTAGCCTCGGGCCCAAAGGAAAGAATGTCGGTGGAGGTCGCATGCTTTTCATATAACCCAATATATATTTCATGAAACCTAATTAAACGTCCACCAACACACAAGGGCTAGCAGGCAACCGCTCACACACACACACACACACACACACACACACACACACACACACACACACAGACGCTGAAATTGACACACGCACGCTTGCAGACACAAAGACCGGTAGACAAACAGGTATGCACACAGTCATATACACATAAGAAACAGGTGCACAGACACAGAGACAAATATGTACACACACGCGCACACACAGAGAAAACCCATATATACAACTTATACACACATTTTTACTAAATTTTCACCTAATACAAAGCCCAAATGTACCTCGAGGTAGGAGGTTACTGATTTTTTTTTTTTTTACAATGCTTTTCACCCTATACAAAATCCAAGACATATCGAGATTGGAAAGTGAAGACTGTGCAGCTCCTGTCCGTATATGGTAGCAGCACTCCATTTTTGATCAGATCTGGCGCTTTTAAACATAGATATTAGGAGGATTCGGGTACTTGCTGGAATCGACTATTTTCCGAGCATCTTTAGAGACAGATCATATGTACGAGTTATACTTGAAGGCTGAGCTTATCGAAATAGGCACTCAAGACACAGGGAATGCCTGATAGAACACCCGTTCATCGCGATAGGTGAAAATTCAGGGTCTTCTCGGTGATGACAGAACATTACTTCCTTAGTTTTTGAATGAAGTTGAATAAGAGGAAGAAGTAGGTGCAGATCTGGATATGTGATGAGGTGTAGGATATGGAGGATAGATAAAAGATTGACGCAAGGCTTGAAGAGGTTAACATTGTAGCGATCTGGTAAGCATCCTCTGGGAGTGTTTTGCACTCAGGAGAAGCGTTCTCAGTAAAACTTTCCTCTTAGAAATAGAATAGGAATAAATATTTGCCATGGTAATAACAATAGAGTAACGATTAGTTAGCAATTTTCGCTTGTGGGGAAACGAGTTGTAGAGTTGAAAATAATTTATCGTTTACAAATACAAAGTAAGCACTTTTGAACTTTTTTTTACAATAATGTTCACCCTGTACAAGGGCCAAGAGACACACGAGGTATAAGGTTAGAGAGGAATCGGCACTGTTTATGGGGATATATAGGGAAGATACAAGTTAACTTGATTGGGCGCCCCAAGGCGGTGTAATGGTTAGCGAGCTTGTCTCGCTAGATCAATTACGACTACGCTTGGAAAATCACTACACGTTAACTTGATTCTTGAACAGGTTAAGATTGTAGTGATCGGGGAAGCATCTCCTTAGGAGTAGGTTCCACAAAGTAGCGGTTGGTGGGAAGGAGCTGATCGAGTTGAACTTACATCTCAACAAAATAGGATACAAAGGGAATGAGGAGAGTGATTCGCTACAATGTACGCGGCATCTCTCAAGGTTGGTAAACGACGATTAAACATTTCTAGCCAAGATATTGTAGCAATAATCCATTTTGGTGTGATTTAACTTTTGTAAAAAATAAAATGTCCGGAGTAATTGGTTACTTTCTGGATCAGTACAGGTACCCCAACTTTTTTACTGGATATTTAACGATGCAACCTAAATACGAGTTCCGCGGGTTCGCGCGCGCACGCACGCACACACACACACACACACAGACACACATACATGCACAGAAAGGGAGGGGGAAGAGATTCGGATGATTTTGGAATATCATCCAACCAATGTTGGTATCATTTTCAAGATATGAAGATATGAACAATATATGAAAATATCACATATGATAATATCATATATTGCTCATATCTTATTTTTAGGGGTGTCAGGGTTTTACAATGCAATAAAACTAAGTGTGGCTTGCGGCGATATCAAAGTTGAAACACTGGTTCTCGGACAATCAACGAAATTGGGACTGAAGGGAATTAAGTTAAAAAATCTTCATTAACTTGAAAGTTTGTTACATGTTTACACCACCTAAAACGAATGTCATCTAGATCTTTAAGTAACTCTTTGCCATCCAGAGTTCGTAGTGAAGCAGTCGGAGAGAAAGTCGGGCCGTAAATTACTCGTTATGCAGAAGTTTCGTATTACTGGAAACGGAGGCAGATTATATATTATCAGCTTTATTTTTCCACCAAGTATCTTAGATATTATGGAACCTATGCTATAATTTACACTTAAACACCTTGTACGTCTTACAGCTGTATCAGGTTAAAACACCGGTTTCCGTCCTTTTACCAAAGTTAAGCAACGTCGAGCCTGCTCAGTACCTAGAGGGGTGACCGCTGGTGAATACAATGTGCTGTAAGCTCGGATGGGTGTGGTGGTATAATGGATAATGGCTCGTAATTGGAGAAAAAACTAATGAAAAACTGAGAAATCTATGTTTATAGATGGTTGTAAATGACAAAATAACTGCTATGTAGTCAATATAATTCCGGGTGTTACGACCATATCATGTTGAAAGACCGGTTCTCGTACGTCACCGAAGTTAAGCAACATCGAGCCTGATCAGTATCTAAATGGATGACCGCTTGTGAATAATAGGTGTTGTGAGCTGGGATCGGTTGGTGGTGTAATGAATAATTGCTCGGAATTGGTAATCGGAGATCCGAGTTCAAATTCTAGCCGAGTTCGTTATATTAAAAAATTCTTACAATCCAAAAATATTTTGTCTTTAAATAACCTGAAGAAGGTTGACAAGCTGTAAAAACAAATCCAGCTAAGTGTAACATAAATTCCCATTTATAAATAAATCCAAAAGATATGAGCTGCACAAACATGTATTCGCTGTCTGAAATCAATATGAATATACCTGAATAAATTATTCTTTTAATATTTTACATGTTATAGGAACCACTTTACATTCTATGATAGGTATCAGTCTTTTAGTCATTGATTGAATTAATATTTCTTCTGCTTCTAATATAGTAATACTTGTAGTCTTTATTGCTTCTTAGAAATCTTTTTTACTCGAATATTGATTTCTATTCTCATATAAATCTCTTTTAATAATGAACGATATATTTTCTATAGGATTAATATCTGGAGAAGCTGCTGTGTACTATTTCATTGTTATTATTATTATTATTTTTATTTTTGCAAGGTAGGGAATAGTTATTAGAAAGTTAAGGAGTATTTACTTGTGTGAATATATTATTTAGCTTAGTAATTGTTGTTTGCGCTGCGTTCCTCTAAAAGAAATTATTAACCAAATACTTTAGGTACGTAATGGATAGAAAAAAGCGTTGATTCTTTTTAAGGAACTTATTAAGACAACCTCGTTTATTAAGTTTGCACATTAATAGTTTATTACGACCCCAACATATTAGGAAAAATTCCAATGACCCGATTATTTGGAGCCTTGTATTAGGTACCTGAAAGTATTTACAATAATTCTTTATCTTTATCTTCATATGATCATTAATTTTAAAGAGTTCCCATAATTTAAAAGAGAACCTATCATTTTTAAGAAATCCTATAATTTTAAAGAGACCTTATAATTTTGTTATGGATGCGCGGTGTTGTAATGGATAGCGGTTGGGATTTAGAAATCGGCGGACGTGTTCGTTTCATTCACTTACACGTAAATAAACCTGGGGAAGATATAAATCCATTTCTTCTTCCCACTCCAAGGTATGAGTAAGTAACAGGACAGACCAAGCCTTATGGTCTTCGATGGCATTTTAGAGTTGAACTGGTTAAATGTAACCGTAAGTTCTATACCAATAGTTTCTTCACTTCTCCCTTGTAAAACTCACTTCGGGTTCCTTGCTTTCAAGACAACTTTGATCTTCAAAATAAATAAATACAATGTCAATCGCGTTCTCCTTAATTCCTGTTTTTTTGTTACTACCTCTCTTTAATAATTTTTTCCGTATATACTGTAACATTCAGTAATCCATTGTGCCTTAGTGGTTTTATTATTTGCTTGGGTGAAATGATTAAAAACTTTCGAGAGAAGGAAAACACGGAATGAGGCCAGCCTTCGGCAGCAGTACATGTTGGTGCCCCTACAACCCAGATGGGTTATAGGACTCGTGGTTGTTATAATTTTATTGCTCGACTAACGAACGACGCTGCGCACATCAACCTGGCAGAGCTGAACGCCGTATTAAAAGGAGTCAATTTGGCACTTCAGTAGAGGGTAAAAAAGTTGCATCTGCAGACTGACTCCTTATGCGTATACCATTGGGTGTCGGATACCTTGACAGGCAAGGCCAGGGTGTGCACCAAGGCAGCCAGCGAGATTCTCATTAAAAGACGGCTGGGCACTATTAAAAAAACTGGTCACTGAGTACGATCTGTCCATGGATGTAACACTGGTAACATCGAGCTGCAACATTGATTCGGATACTACAAAGATTGTTTGACGCTGTAAAAAAGGACGTCGAGCCTGTACCACCGATGTGCGCTGCGTCTGTGGAGGACCCGGACGAGATAATGAGGATACATCATTGTAGTGGGCACCCCGGCGTAAGAAGAACATGCTATTTTGTACGGCTGACCAATCCGTCAGTATCTAAAAATGCCGTGAGGGCCGTGGTCAAGGGATGCTGAACATACCAGTCAATTTGACCCTGCCCCAGTTAAACGGCAAAAAGGAAAGCTGGGAGTAAGACGCACACGGAGCAGTCTGGGTATGGACATAACCCATTACGGCGGCCAGAATTTCCTTACGCTGATAGATTGCGGGCCCACTAGATTCGCAGTCTGGCGACCGTTGTACGACAGGGCTCGTCAAGCGTAATCCGCCAATTGGAGTCGGTGTTCTATGAACGAGGACCACCGGAAGAAATCCTCACTGATAATGACACTGCCTTCTGCAGCAGACAGTTCCGGCGCTTCCTGGACGAATGGGGGATCCAGCTTCGACTGGGATGTGCACATGTGCCAAGTGGTAATGGCAGAGCGGAAAGGTGCCACCGAAGTATAACGAGGATCACTGCCAGAAAGCAGTGCACAGTCATGGAAGCTGTATACAGATACAACACGGCACCGAAGAACAACGTATCTGCTTTAAGTGCCCCCGCCAATGCGATATATAGCTACCAGGTACGGATCAAAGGGATCAACGTACTGACATGTGGTGGCCGATCCCTCTATGTTGTTGAAGGCCTCCGACATCTCTGCTGGTCCTGTGCTGCTGCATGACATCTTTCAAAATCTTGCATCGGGAAGAGACCAGTACCGCAACCCCAACCATCTACAAGCAGGGAACAACAGTGAGAGAAACAAAAATTTTAAAAGGCCTTGTTGAGACGGACGTTGTAAAGAAGGAATATTTGGAAATCTCTCAGAAAATCAATCAACAATACTCAATCAGGAAGCTTATATGCTGAAAAATATTTGATCACAAACACCACAAAATTTTCCCCTCCGCCTTTATTTATTTAACTTTTTGGTCAGAGAAGAAGTGGGGTGAGGCTGGTCTTCACTATCCTGCACCTAGATAATCAGATTCGTGACCCATTCATTCATTTACAATGACCCAATCAAGATAAAATGGGGTAAAACAAACTGGGGAATCTTGACAAGGATCATAACAAAAGGTAATGCCGGGAACAGGTTAGGAACAACAATTAATCTCATTAATTATTTGAACAAAGGAAGTCTTGCTTAATCAAGGGAGATGTCCGCCAGGAATCCGCCCCGACATGTCGAAAGGAGACTGAAAAGGAACTTAAGGCTGGCTACGTTCTCGTGAATCAGACTCGATACTTTCACCCACCTTTCACTAAAATCTGCCGATATCAAACGATTCAGTACTGATCTTCATCCTAAGCTGATGCCCCAAGAATCCAACCAGATCCCGATGAGAATAGCGTTCTTATCGTAAAATTCCTTCCATTCGCGTAGTCTACACCACCATCCTTGCCACGTCTAGCAGCGTGAGAAACACCATCCGTCTCATCCCAGAACACCGGGGCGACATCCCATGCATATGCGAGATAAATGAACACGATATGTTCGGCGTAGATACTAGCTGTCAAATCGCCAACATAATCCCAGAACGGGCGCACCGCAGAACAGGGATGAAAGACGGGAGAAGCCGTTTCTTTTAAGCTAAGGTCACACCGATGACAATCGGGCTTATCTGCCTAGTCGTCTCTGAAAGCCATAACATTGAGAGACAGTCCATTCCGGATCAATTGCCAGACAAGCGAAAACTCGGGGTTGCTGAGAGAACGCCTTTCCAAGCACCTAATACGCAACCCCGAAGACTTGTTGCGGTTAATCTTGACCCCCATTGCACCCTCGTACCGTTCAAGCGCCTTCTCTACTAACTCAGTGTCACCGCGGCACGACATGAAAATGAATACGTTCTTAGCGGGCTGGAAATCTTGCTTCGATCTCCAGCAGGGACAGTGATTCCACGTAGGGGGAGTGATAAAGCAGGCTGATCCACTTGCAGAAGTCGTTTTTGACAGCAGTCAGATATTGAACACCTTGAACTAATCCTAATCCAAATTGATCATTGCGGATTCAACGTCGTTTATTAGACACTCTAAGATCGCGAAGATCTGAATTGTTCGGCTCTTCACAGCATAAGTCTGCTCGGGTCAGTGACTTTGTATTTAGCAGAATAATGGACCTATAACCATCTAAACCCGGCCGACTATTTTTTTCATTTTTCAACAGCGTGATGACACCTCTGAAGATCCAGCCGGGTGCGGACCACGACCGGAACCAGTTATTGAACTTCATTATCAAAATCGGAAGAAGCATCTGTGACAACCTCAAACACACAATTCTTAGGGCAGACAATCAAGATCCTTTTGCTGATTCACTTCAATGCCAAGTGAACTTCACCCGCCGTGAACTTCGCAGTCAGCTGCTTCAGTTGAGGAAAGAGCTGCGAAACTCTTCGTCACGGAGACTAGGCTCCTTGTTAAACCGTTTATTGAAATGCGGCCGAAACGCCTCGCACATGTCGTTGGTCCTCCGCTAGGTACACCCATCCGGGCTGTCGACCTGTCGAATGTAACAATCGGAAACTCGGCGTACATCTTCATAGCTCCATTCTGCGCCCATAGTCACGGCTTTATTAGGCATCTTTCTTAACCTGTGTCACACTGACCCTGGTAGTGCTCGCTATCCCCTCGCTCCAGGGCCTGCCTAACTAATGAATCTCCAAGCCTCTGCCCACGTCTGAATGCCATCTCTTTCTTAGGCTTATCATGGGCGAGTTTTTGTCTATATTCGGTGGTGAAAGACCTAATACTATACTTAAGCCTCTCCCACCACTTATTCCCAATAACACATCCAACTAAATCACGCTGCATTAGTTAGCTGTTGCCGGAATTCACTCCTGTTCAGTAAAGACAAGTTGAACTTCTAGTGCCCAGCCATTCTAGGACTAGAATCTAACGCTATCCATGGTCCGACTAGCCTAACCAGTGGAACGTGGGATAATATAGCAGATCTAGAACGATCCTTCTCTCTAACATTCTATCCGGGTAACTAACCAACTGGGCAGACGGCCACTTATAGGACCACGTCCATATCTCACGTCCCGGGTGATCGACCCGGTATCTATCTACGAGACCGATGAAAGAGACAAGGATGCGATCACTCAACCTCCCGCTAGCTTTCCACCCCCACCCTATCTAACTTGGATTTCAGGACAGAATTCCCGTCCCTCATTAAGACTAGGCGCACCGGATCCATCAGCAACGGCCCCTGCTGGAGGAGAAAAGACACACTCTGTGCCTGGTCGTTGGGCGCATAAGCCACAACGATCCAAAACGACCTACTTTTCACGGCAAAATAATCCACGGTCAACCGCTCCCACTCCGCATCGATATGTACAAGGTCCACCCTTACGTCCAGAGTACGCTTCAGCAGCAAGGAAAAACCTCTGGCAAGCTGGTCCCCATATGTTGAATAGACAACAAAGTCGGTAGACACCACACGAGCATCAACCTCGCAAACAAAGTGTGTTTCCTGGATGGCAGCCATATCTACACCGAAGGACAGGAAGCCCCACGTAATCAAGCTAGCAATCTTGAGAAACATTTTTCAAGTTTATTCCCCTAGACACAGATTGGACGGAAAGGACCCCAACGGATTGTCCTAGACTCCCTGTGCCCATCTCTTACATCTTACGTTCATCCAGGACAATGCCGTTGACCTCCGTAAGATAAGTTAATTTTAAAGCCCTATATAAGGACAGATGGGGTATAACGAAGACCCTCCCTGCACAGAACATAGATAAATTTTTTCATTCCGCCGTTCCAACCTGCTTTGCCCCTGAAAGATGATCCCAAACTTTCAAATACCTCCCCATATCTCTTATCCAGGTTATTACACCTAGAGCTTTGTGGAAATTTCTGTGGTCCTCCACAGACTTCTCGTAAACGGAAATGACTTTAAATAGGAGTCTCAAGTAGGTCATTTTAGCGGAAAGGTCCCTCTCAAAAGCCTGCCTGTCGACATGGCATAGTTTTCCATCTCTGTTGCTGATTTTGTTGGATCTCCTGCTGCTGATTTTGTTGGTACTCCTGCTTGAGTTGGAGCTACTGATCATATTTCTGTTCCGGCATATCCTGTACTGGTGTCTCCTGCTGGTGTCTTGTTACTGCTTTGGGGACGACATCTTTGCTTCCTTCTTATGCTGGTGATGTGGAGTTGCACCCTCTGATTCCTTCTTTACAACGTCCGTCCATTCATCGAGGCATTTGGGGTTTTTAAGACTGTTTCTGTCATTGTTGTTTTCCTGCTTGTAGATGGTTGGGGTTGCGGTACTGGTCTCTTCCCGATGCAAGATTTTGAAAGATTCTCTGCAGCAGCACAGGACCATCAGAGAGGTCGGAGGCCTTCAACAACATAGATGGATCTGCCACCACATGTCGGTACAATTTAGGGATGTCCATAAATTTCTTTCCGGTCAATGACCAAATTACATCAAAAAATGCCCAACTTGCTTTTTGATAGACGAGACATCAGCGACCCCTGCAAATTTAAAGGAAAAACCCAAGTGATCTTCAATGAGGTACAAGGGCACTCCGTGTAAAGAAACCTTTGCCTTTCTGGTGCTCATGGATTCAGTCTGCAAGTATGTGAGGATGTTGTCGGTCAGAGAATTCAATGCGTATTCAGTCGCCAGCAGTATGTCCCAAATGGCGTTACATCTGTGGGCCAAGGCTTTAGCTCCAATATTGAGGCTTTTTAGGGCCTCCACCATTGCCTCTATATTGACGCCGGTCAATTTTATGTCCGTAGTTAGCAAGGAGATGGTCCTTATATTGATTGCCTCTAAAGGCGAGAGCACTGGTAAAAGGTCATTGACAGAGATAAATTATTCGTATTGTTCTTTAAGACCGTTATAGTAATATGGCCATTTCTTTTTAGGCCTATCCGCTGCCCATGCCGATGGGCTTGCTGCTGTAGGCGTCGAGTTTTGTTGTTGTTGTTGTTGTTGCTGAGATTCTTCCTTAATGGTGGTGTGCTCACATCACTGCACACAATAATAAAAAAAAAAAAAAGAATTCACGTGGCGAAGACAAAGCACAACAATGACGAACGGAGAAAAAATGTGTCACTTTCGAGCAACGATATTTGAAATAAACTTAAAATAAACTGACAATAAAGTGTCCTCCCATTCGCCATATCTTAATGACAACCAAACCACAAAATGCACCTCAGGGTTAGGGTTGTAGTTAGGGTTAGCCTAACCCTAATCCATTTCCAGAAGGACTCCAGGAAGTTCAATAATGTTCCAGAAAGTTCTAGAAGGCTCCAGGAAGATATAGAACTTATATCCTTATATACGATTTTCAAAATTTTCGTGTTGGGGGTCGTTTTAAAAAAAAAATAAACTCAACAAAACGCATTTTCATTATTTCGGAAGAAAAGATTTACGAATTAAGATAAATCAATTATTTTACAAAAAGTCATGACCCTAATGCAAATATATATATATATATATATATATATATATATATATATATATATATATAAGTGAATATAGAAGTCAACACTTAGACACTATGTTCACTTTTATATTTACGTACGCTCTATCTCTGATATTGAGCACTTTATCCCATAAATATAGCACACCTTAAGACTATATTTTTCTTCACACACACACATACACACACACACACACATATATATATATATATATATATATATATATATATATATATATGTCTGTGTGTGTGTGTGTGTGTGTGTAAAATATATAGAAAATAGGAAAAAGAACTGGTTAGGTAAATAATCCAAAAGTTCTTTAGTATTTTTTTGTTATTATTTTAAAAATAGTGCTCGATACAAAAGTAGAGCATATATATAATTATTAATTTAAAAATATGATTCAAACTCGCGACATAAGAGGTCTTATGTTTCAAAACAAGAGCCGAAAACTTCAATATAATTATTTGAATTAAATTGAATTAAAATACTAAGCTCTGTTCCATCTTCAAGCGAAATATTTTTGGGAATAACTTATTCCTGAAATTTACGCGTTTTATAAGCATATTCATTATTGAAATTAAGATTACTATGGTAACGGCTAGAGCAATTGTTTAAAGAAAAGGGGCGTAAGGGTTAATAATTTGTATCAATATCTCAGTTACATTCAAAGAGGTCAAGTCAGGGTAAG
Organism: Acanthosepion pharaonis; assembly: GCA_903632075.3. NCBI lineage: Eukaryota > Metazoa > Mollusca > Cephalopoda > Sepiida > Sepiidae > Acanthosepion > Acanthosepion pharaonis. The sequence goes on from CAHIKZ030001212.1 coordinate 542,753, forward strand.
GTTGTGGTGCTTAAATTTAAAGCGGAAGATGACATCGTCTAGTCTGGTTAAGTGTCTATGGAGATTTAATTTTTTTTTTATTTTTTTTTTCCTGAAAGGGTTTTGTGTATATAAAAAAAACTGTCATAAGTCGCTAACATTTGTTTTTATGACTACTTCATAAAGGGTTATCGTTTTTTTTTTTCTTTTTTGTAGGGCATTTAAACTATTTATTTAGACTATGGAATTTAAAAATTATTTTATTGTTTGTTTGTTTTTATGTTAATTATTCAATGCGAAAATTTGATGATGTCGGAAAAAAAACGTTAACTCCTGTCTATTGTTTAATAAATTTTTATTATTTAGAAACTTGATAATGTGTAGTTTTTCATGTAGGCATAAAGGGCATGGGTCATCCCAAATTTTACAAGTTCTAGTTTTGTTTATAATTTTCCATTTTACTTTTGCTGTTTTATTCATTTCCTTCAAATGCCAAAAAATATTTAGGTGGTCGTATTTGTTAATGATATCAGTTCTCTGGTTCCCGCAAATATTTGTTAACTGGATGACATTTTCGTTTTCGTTTTTTCTTATTTTTTTTTGTGTTTTCGTATTTGTTATTGCGTCTAAATGAGTGCGTCTCAATTTGAGCTGGGCCTTATTAATTTCACTGTTTAATCAAATACTTAAAAACTGATTGCATCTCAAACTGTAGCGTTGGAATCATATTTTTAATTATATATATATATATATATATATATATATATATATATATATGTTTCATTAAAAACCACAGATAATCGTGTTTATTGTAATCAGAAATAATGTCTGACTAAAAATTCCTTTCAAAAATTACTGATGTATATATAAATAAAATATGTTGAATAATTTCTAAATTTCTATCTATCTATCTATCTATCTATCTATCTATCACACTCTATTTTATTATCTATTTATCTATCTATCTATCTCACGTGGAAGTTTTCTGTTTATTATCTATCTATCTATCTATCTATCTATCTATCTATCTAGGAGACACACTTTTTAGTGGGACGTCTCATGGAGCTGGGATCCTGTTTAACCTGCATCTCAAAATTTGACTAAAATTCCTTTAAAAATTATATATATAAATAAAAATGTTGAATAATTTCTAAATTTGTATCTATCTATCTATCTATCCATATAAATATGGTTAGATCCACCTAATTTGGGAAGACCATATAAATATGGTTAGTAGGAATCAAGAGATTCAACCAGAGACTCTGCCCGACTCCAGGAACAGTCTTACCAGGAATATACAAAAGACTATATGTAAATATTGTGTACACTTTCTTGTTTCAATACATTTTGTTCTAAGTACATTTTGTGTTAAATTATTATTCCATGCATTAGTCAAGTTTCAACACTATCTAAAGAATTAAAGAAAGAAAGTAGCATACAATGTAATAGTCAGAATCTGATCTCAATTTGTGGTCTCCGTTTTTTTGTTTTTTGTTTTTTTTCGCTGATAATCGCTACTTTCCTTCAAACTTCGATATAATAAAATATACTGGTTAAATTTTGTATGCAGTATGCAAGAGATGCATGTACGTTTTCGTAACCCTAAGGACACATACACACACACACATGTACACACGCAAACACACTCGCACACACATATGTGTGTGTGATATTTCATTTCTATTCATAATAACAGCTGTAGTAAAATATTCTATTAAATTCTGTTTTCAACCTTAGAAAATCTATTTAAAAATACAACCTAAAAAAGAAAGAAAATAATTTAGTATTTAAAGACGAAAGAAATGGTACAGAACATTTTATCAACAATTTCTTTGAAAAGAAGCCAGTTTAAATTCCAAATATAGCGTTTTATATACAGAAAGAAAAGAAAAAACAAAACACGAATCGATATTAACTTTGTCATTGACGTATGCATAATAGCAGATATGTAAATGGCTTTGTCCGACAGGCTTCGACATAGTGTCGATAAATCTTGAGTTTAATAACCAAAAGTTTGCTTGAATGTGGAATTATTTTTTTAACGTGGTTAAAATGAGGTTTGTTTACGAGTTCGGCCATAATGTGCTCACAAGTTCAGTAATCGAAACTGCTAATCTGAAAAAGATAGAAATTAAATTTCTTTTACATTCCCACCACAAGCAAAGGATGAAATGATTTTGTGTTGATATGTGAGCGCCCATTTCATATCGCAACAGGTATTTCAGGTTTGTTACTTCTTTTAATCTAGAGCAAGAGAAACCTTTTGTTTTTTTAATTTTTGAAATGTTTTTTGTGGTTCCACAGAAAGATGCTGAGGTACCATTGAAGTTTTGGAGATAATGGAAACAAAATGAAACTTATACTAAACACCGGGAAGAAAGAGTTGTGAATTCTGTTGAATGTAATGAGGAAAGATGGCTTGGAAAATCTGATACTCACGGGATAGATTGAGGGAAAGGGGCATAGATGAAAGCAGCGTGTAGCATTCTTGAGGAGCTTGAGCAAATGGATGACAGAACAAGGTTTAGGGGAAATAACAAAAAGATAAAACTTATTAAGAGCTACAAGTGACAGGAAAATATGGCGGGCCATGATCGCAAACGTTCTATAGGGAAACATCATAAAAAGGAAGAGGGTGGGAAAACTTTGGTCATCACAAGTAAAAAAGAAAACGAACTTTTCTCTATAGATTTTGAATCTGTTTAATTTGTTGCGATAAATATTTTTTTACGTGCTGGTCCTGAACGTTTGTCGGTTTGAGCTACTTCTCAAAATCTGATACATTTCTAATCATTTCTATTGTTGATTGCCTTCTTGATCTGGACATGAACTTTTCAGAAACTATCTCATATCTTCTAATCTATATACATAAAGTGCCGTGTAATCGTCCGTCTGTCCGTCTATTTTTCGATCTCGGCTAATCATCAACAATCTGAAGTAACAGGTAGTAACTACTGTAGTTACATGCGATTAAAAATCAAATAAATAACTCATTTATAGTTAAATTTAAATATCGAATAGTGTGAAAGGTTTAAAAACAATTCTTTATAAAATGTTTAACTTTAATTTCTCTTTTCGCTGCAACTGCAATTGATATCGTTTAATTAAAACGTATTTAAAACTTAAACAGGGCACGTTACTCAAATGTTTTTTTTTCTTTTTCTAGCACGCGGACTGTGACGTATTCGAAATATTACATAGTTCGGGTAGCCGACTGCCTTTTAACTTATCTATCTTCACTTTTTTTCCATTTATTGCTATTCTCTTCTTTTTTTTATTCCATTCTTTTGCGTCTATTTTGTTATAGTCTATTCTTTTTAATGTTCACAATGCAACTTCACGCTAGGAGAAGACTCAGCGGTGATAAGGCACGTCCCTTTCCCTAACAGAATTCTCAAAAACAATATTATCGTCGCCATCGTTGAAATCGAATGATTGTTGCAACATCTGGTTCTTCTGTTTCATTTGGCTTGAGCCTTATCTAATTTGATTGCTTTTAAAGTTGACATATTTATTAAGTTCTTTTCATCCGTCAACGTATACAAAAAGGTAAATATATTTTTTGCACAAATTTTACATATATATATATTTTTACCAACCTGTTTAAATCAATACGCAAATCATTGCATAAACCAGAGGCACATCCCTCAAAATAGATTTTACCATATTTTCCTTACGATAAGCGACATATAAAGCCAGTTACGTCCCTTGATTTTTTTCATTTGTTCAAAACACAAGCGTCAACACGTGAAAATATAAACAAATATATTACAAACGTTTTGAAAAGTTAAAAACAAAACCGGTTAAAGATTAAAAAAATAAAACAATTTTTTTTCTGGAAACTAACTTGTAATTAACATAATTTTAATATTAATATTTCTCTGAAAACACATGCATTATAAATATCACATATAATAAGTGCTCTTTCAATAATATAAATAAAAGAAATCAGACTTCCCTATCTAAATATTTTTGGCATCTGAAGGAAACAAATAGGACACCTAAAGTAAAATGGAAAATTATAAATAGGGCTAGAACATGTAAAACTTGGGATGACCCATGCGCTTTGTGCCTCCATGAGAAATTGCAAATTATTAAGCTTCTAAATAATAATAATCTATTAAACAATAGATATGAGTTAACGGATTTTTGTCGACATCATCAGATTCATGGTTTGAATAATTAGCTAAAAACAAGCATACAATATAATAACTTTCATAAACCATAGCCTAAATAAATAGTTTAAATACCCTACAAAAAATGATACCCCTTTATGAAGTCGTCAAAAAACAAACGTTACGGTAGTTTTTTTTTTTATATGCACAAATCCCTTTCATAAAAAATAAAAAAATAAATAAATAAATCTCCATAGACACGCAAAACAGACTAGGGTTAATACATCTTCCGTTTCAAATTTAGACACCCCCACCTTTCCCTGACTTGACATCTATGAAAGTTACTCTATCTTGATACTTATTATTAACACCCAACTCACGCCTACCCAATTTAAACAATTCTCCCTAGCTGTTACCATGGAAATTTTGATTTCAATTATTAAAACACGTAAATTTCAGAAATACGTTATTCCAAAAAGATTTCGCTTGAAGATGGAACAGAGCTTACTTTAATTCAATTTAATTCAAAAATTATATTGAAGTTTTCGGCTCTTGTTTTGAAACATAAGACCTCTTATGTCCTGAGTTTGAATCATATTTTTAAATTAATAATTATATATATATATATATATATATATATATATATATATATATATATATATATATATGAGCCCATCAACAAAAGTTTTATTTACTCTGAAGAAGTCCTTAGGGTTAGGTTTAGGATATAATTACTAGGTGTTTTTCCCATTCTTATCTTATATATATATATATATATATATATATATATATATATATATTTACTCTGAAGAAGTCCGTATGGATAGGGTTAGGACGAATGGTGGCACATAATGTTTCCCCACCTTTAAACATTTTTTTGATATGTAGAATTTATATATTATATTCTCCAATTTATACACACACAAACACACGCGCATATATATATGCATATATATATATATATATATATACATATATATATATGCATATATATATATATATATATATATATATATATATAGGCATATATATATATATATATATATATACACATATATATATATATGCATATATATATATATATATATATATATATATATATATATATATATATATATATATATATAAAATATATATATATATTTAAATAAATTGATAGAGGTACAGAACCGTAATATTGCAAGGAATAGATACAAATTATTTCCTAAAGACATTATGAAAAATAAAAAATAAGAGATGTTTTAACAATTATTGCAATATATATTGACTCACACAAACACCCTACATACAATTAAAACATTAAAAAATGAAATGATTAATGGTATGAGGGGGAAAATATATATATATTTGAAACCGCGCGAATATGCACAGCATAAAGGAAAAAAATGGGGAGTGTAAGGGGAATGTATGATAAACACTAGAGTCTAATAACATGAAGCCCAAGGAGACAGTCTTTTTGCTTACAAAGAGACGGCTCCCTGGACCGAATATACAGAGACTCAAGTGCCCTCAAATGAAATGGAGAGTGCGAACGAGTCGCAAAATGAATCCTTAGTTGAGCAGAAAAATAGCAGTGATGGACAGCAGACAAGACCCGCCTAGCCAAAGACTCGTTCTGCCTTTTCCTCTATTCTATCATGTTTCTTCCCTGATTTATTCTTTTAAATGTGGTTGCGGTAGCAACTACATAGGAAGGACTTCCCAACGTTTAGATTGTAGGATCTGGCAGCATGTCCCATTGCGAGTTCTTAATCCGGATGCCCGTAAGAGCCAGTTGGTTAATACTTCCGGGTCAGCGATCACTGAACATTTGATAAATTGCAGGGATTGTGCGAAGAACTTCAGTCCGAATTGGTTTACCGTACTGTCCAGTTCGCACTCTCCATTTCATTTGAGGGCACTTGAGTCTCTGTATATTCGGTCCAGGGAGCCGTCTCTTTGCAAGCAAAAAGACTGAATCCTTGGGCTTCACGTTATTAGACTCTAGTGTTTATCATACATTCCCCTTACACTCCTTTTACCTTTGTGCTGTGCATATTCGTGCGGTTTCAAATATATATATTTTCCCCCTCATACCATTAATCATTTCATTTTTTAATGTTTTAATTGTATGTAGGGTGTTTGTGCGAGTCAATATATATTGCAATAATTGTTAAATTGTTCCCCAGTCGACCCTGATGAGCTTGGGAAACGAAACCGGTTGGTCTGTTCTGTAAGTGTTATCATCTCTTATTTTTTATTTTTCATAATACCTTTAGGAAATAATTTGTATCTATTCCTTGCAATATATATATATATATATATATATATATATATATATATATATATATATATATATATATATATATATATATATATATATATATATATTGTTTAAATTTGCTACATTTAGAAGCGGAACTATTCCCAGATTTAGAGATAGAGTTTTTTATAGATTTAACCAGCTTGGACTGTGATGAACACTGCATAGTGACTGCCCGTTTCACGCTTGAATGTGCCAGACCAAGTTAAACTATCACGCGTACATCCAAGCTTTCATCACCTCGTATTCCTAAATGGTCATCCATCTAGGTACTGATCAAGTTATACGTTGCTTAACTTCTCTGATCGTACGAGAACTGGTGTTTCAACATGATATGTTTGTAAGACTACGTATGTATGAATGCATGTGTACGTTTATATATATATATATATATATATATATATATATATATATATATATATATATATATATATATATATATATATATAAAACAATTTGGAAAAACATCTACTTTGGCATTTTGCCAATGAACGTACCTCATTAAATTTTTTTTTCAAGTCCCAAATTTCCATAAAGCCAGACGAAACGTAATTTATTCTAAGCGACTAAGCGACTTTGATTTTTACTTTAACCCCATCATTTCAACTTCGTTTTGTTCATTCTTTTTATTTTCTAAGTTTACGTATCACACGTTGATTCATTACTAATTTATGAAGAAAGGAAATATCCAGGTGGTATACAAGGTACGGCAAAAGTAACACCATTTTTTATTTATTAACTTTTATTGAATAAAAATAAATTGCAATACTTTAAGAAAATGTATTTGTCACGATTAACAAACTATTTAACATGTTCAAAAAATCTCCTTCGTGTTCAAATCAACGCTGTTAAAGTAGATTTAAAATTTATTGAAAGTTTCTCAACAAATAGAAACGGAATAAGTATCTATGACTTTCTTCAGAAATAAATTAAACTTCTTGTATTTTACATTCGACTGAATCACCTTCACTTTGTCAGCCATATTTGCCTGTGTTTCTTTAAACTGCTATCATATATTTTAGTTTCAATATCATATCTGTAAATCTTTGTTTTATGTTTTGTAATAATGGATTAACCTCTCTAAATAGATCTTCTGTAATGACTGTTTCATTTTTTTTCACTCACACGCACATCCACACAGAACAAATAGGAAGATTTTATCAATCTAATATGTTTTCTTTTTATTAAAGACTCATCAGAGACTGAGATATGAAGAAAAAGAGGAAAGAATTTCTGGTATTTTGGACACCAGCTCAATTTTATGACCCCACTTCCGGAAAGGAGAGAAAAATTTTTTATGCACTTTCCAGTGACAAACTCATCAGCAACATTTTCATTTCACATATCATCTATACTAATTTAAGAAACTTTATAAAAAATTGCTTGTTTTAATTCCGAAATTGATTTCGATTTGAGCCTGTATACATGATCCTTCAGTAGACTCCAGGAGAAAATGTTTGGTGGTATTCGTTGTGATCGTGATGTCCATTCAATTGCTCCAAGTTGTCCTACCAATATCACCTCCACGTTGTCCTACCCACCTCACCTCCACGTTGTCCTACCTACCTCACCTCCACCTTGTCCTACCCACCTCACCTACACGTTGTCCTACCAATATCACCTCCACGTTGTCCTACCAATCGCATCTCCACGTTGTCCTACCTACCTCACCTCCACCTTGTCCTACTCACCTCACCTACACGTTGTCCTACCAATATCACCTCCACGTTGTCCTACCCACCTCACCTCCACGTTGTCCTACCCACCTCAAAGTTAAGATTAAACCATTCCCATACTGTTTGACTGTTTGCCGACGAAACATGTTGCCATGTTCCGTGAGTTAAGAGAAAAGTCTACTTTACTGCATCCAACAAAGCCACAATGTTTGGTAAGGCTATCACCGAGAGGAGCAGCATGCCGCCAACTTGTTTTAATATTAACACGCAGTTGATCCCGATATTCAAGTTGGCCTCACTCAAACCTCCATCGCTTCAGATTGTCTTTGAAACATAAGAGTGGCCTTCCAACTAACCTTGTTATTAGGAGCTCTCCAAAGAGGAGTTCTGGAAATCTGCTATCGTTCATACGAGAAAGATGTGCTCTTCACCAGAGCTGGATTTTCATTAGGATGTCTTCAGTATCTCTAATGTTGCATTTAGTCAGAATTTCACTGTTTCGAATGCGATAACAGTTTTATATTAGCAGATCGTACATAGGCAACACATGTGGAAGGAATCAAGTTGATTGATGTTTCGTCGGCAAACAGTCAAACTGTATGCAGCACAAAGTAGTGATGTTAGTACTGCTGACTTGTAAACATCATTTTTCAGCTGTAACGAAACGTCACGAATATTCCAAATCCTGTGGTAATGATTACAGAGAGCAAATCTTGTCTTTGCAATTCTGCACTCAATATATATATATATATATATATATATATATATATAGAGAGAGAGAGAGAAAGAGAGATGTTGCTTAATCTGTTATCACCTAACACATATTATATAGTAATTTATACTCCTTCTCATTCCTCAATCTTCCTCGGACATAGGTGTTTATTATTATTATTGTTATTATTATTTTCTTTGATTTCTGGCGTTTACACATTTCTTTCCGGGTCCCGCCCAGGGACCTAAGGTTAGAAATGGCGTCATGACACTTTCCACTGACAAAAAGAAAAAAAAAATGATTACATAGATAAAGCCCTTCGTAAGGTGTGGGCTGTACTTGTTAGAACAATTTTCTGTATCTCCTTGAGGCATGGACTTCCAGGAATCCCTTCAATTAGTCTACTGGAATCTTTTCCAACCAGTCCTAGGGCTCCAACTACAAGAGGGATTGTTGATGTTCCCATATGCCACATTTTCGCGATTTCTATTTCAAGGTCCTTGTACTTTGACAACTTTTTGAATATCTTCAAAGATACATTGCAGTCAGCAGGGACTGCCATATCAATAAGGAGGCACCGTTTTTGTTTGTGGTCTTTAATAACAATATCTGGCCGGTTGGCCTTGATTGTTCTGTCAGTGTGTATTGTGTAATCCCATAGAATTGTAACAGGTCCTATCTCCGTAACCGGGTCTGGGTGGTGTTCATACCAGTTTCTTTCAGTTTCCTTCCCGTAGAAGTTGCAGATTTTCCAGTGCAGATATTGGCCCCTCTGTCATGTCGGGTTTTATATTCAGTGGGTGCCAACACCGTACAACCTGATACAAGATGATCAATCGTTTCTGGATATTTATCACAGAATCTGCATTTTGGGCTGACACAATATTTTAGTATATGTGCTTGATAATTCCTAGTAAGCAAGCATTGGTCCTGCGCAGCAAGGATAAAACCTTCAGTTTCCGCTTTCAACCCTGCACTACGTAGCCACTGATGGGTACAGGTTTTGTCTACGTCAGCTTGTTTGGTACGGGCAGAGTATTGGCCATGAAGCGGTTTATCTTGCCATCGCTTCTGTAACTGGTCGGTTGCATTCGTCTTTGCTGTCTTTTTTAGGTATTTTTCAGTTTCAGCCGGTGTATTGTGCTGTAGTTGCATCTCTACGCCCATTTGGAACTCCATTTTGAGTTTGTTGGCTTCTTTCATTACGGAGTAAAGACGCTTACTACTTGCATGTTCCTTGACGCATACCATCATCCAGTCTTCTGTAGTTTCCAAATATCTTTGGAGGCCAATTGTTGTAGTTTTGTAGGACAGTTCTAGTTGAACTAATCCTCTGCCTTCTTCGGATCTGGGCACATACAGACGGTCGACATCAGCTTTGGGATGATGCATGCGATAGCAAGTGAGAAGCTTTCTCGTTTTGGCATCCATTCGCTTAATTTCAGCTATGGTCCAGTTAAGGACATTAAAGCTGTATTGCACCACAAGGGACAGCCAATGTGTTTATGGCTGATATCCTGTTTTTGAGTTTAGCTCAGTATTTAGTACCAGACGTACACGCCTGTAGTATTCTTTTCTTATTTTTTCCTTCATTTGGGGTGTTGTATGCCATCTCCTTCGCTAATTCCTAGGTACTTATAAGCTTCACCATGCTCCAGTTCCCTAATCTTTGTGACAAAATCTAAATCTATTAAGGGTGTTTCTGTAATTCTACCTTTCTTGAAAGTTACTTTTGCACATTTATCTAATCCGAAGTCCATACCTATGTCGTCACTGAAGTATTTTTACAATATTGAGGAGGCCTTTCAACTCATTGTCGTCTTTGGCAAAAGTTTGAGATCATCCATGTAGAGTAGGTGATTGAATATTTTCTTATTTATTTTGTAACCATAGCTACTGTTGTTCAGTTCATGTGTAAGAGGGATTAAGGATAAACAAAACAGAAGGGGTGACAGAGAGTCTCCTTGAAAGTTTCCACGTCGGATATTCAGACGGTTGGATATGGCAGTGCTCCTGGTGCGACTAAGGTATAGTTTGGTGTTCCACATTCCCATGCTGTGCTTAAGGAAAGTTAATACCACAGGGGAGAATTTGTACATTTCCAAAGTCTTCAGGATCCAAGAATGTGGAGGACTATCAAAGGCTTTATGATAATCAATCCATGCTGCGCTAAGATTTCTTTATTTCTTTATTATTATTTAGAAATCTTCTTCTTCTTCTTCTTCTTCTTCTTATTATTATTATTTCCTTTGATTTCTGCTGTGTACACATTTCATTTCGGGTCCCGACCAGAGACCTAAGGTCAGAAATGGTATCACTGATCAATTAAAACACACACACACGTATGTTACATAGATAAAGCCCTTCGTAAAGTGTGAGCTGTAATCGTGAGAGCATTTTTTTTTTATTTCTTTAAAGCATGGGCTTTCGGATATCCCTTCAGTGAGTCTATTGGAATCTTTTCCAACCAAACCTAGGCTTCCAACTACAACAGGGATTGTTGATGTTCGCATATGCCACATTTTTGAGATTTCGATTTCAAGGTTCTTTCATTTTGATAGCTTTTTGAAGATCTTCAAAGATACATTGCTGTCTGCATGGACTGCCATATCAAGAAAGAGGCACCTTTTTTGGCAGTCTCTAATGCCTGAGTGGTTAGCTTTGATTGTTCTGTCCGTGTGCATTGTGTAGTCCCATAAAATTGTAACAGGGTCTGGGTGGTGTTCATACCAATTTCTTTCAGCTTCCTTCCCGTAGAAGTTACAGCTACAATGTTTTTCGTATCGTCTTGTTCTCTGTGCTTTTAACTGAAGTTTCTGTTTCAGTATTTCCTTGATTGAAGGAATTTCAATTAGGGATTTAATTTCCGCTTGATCTTCTTGCACGTGCGTGTGGAGATATTTACGTTTCTAGTGAGGCTCATCTATTATATTGAACTCACATCTCATTTCCTTTACTTCTCGCATCAGTTTGGCCTTCCAAGCTGCGTTTCTATGTCTGTTAATATTTTCCATTGTCTTGACCCCAAGCTTCCCAGTAGCTTCAGAGCTGTTGCGTATATGACGTTAACTGTGATATTTCCCAGTGGTTTATCCGTTAACAGTGTTTCCAGAGCAGCGTTGCATATTTGCACAATGTGCTTATTGGACATCGTCATATGAATTTTTGAGAGCTGGTCTCTGTCTGACAATTGTGTGAGAGTTATTCTGCTGAGTACTTGGATGACGTGGTTTTTCGCTTCGGTCATTTCAGCTCTGTGATTTTCAAGGAATTGTACTTTAATGTAGTTGGAGTTATCTTCAGTGACATCGTCTGGATAATTGCAGGTTATATCACAGGTAGATTCTTCGATTTTATTTCCTGGGAGGTTATTTCGTATTTCCTTTGTTTTTACCTATTCCTCTGACATATTACTTGTTTCTACTTTCATCTCTTTACAGTTTGAGTAATGGGTTATAGTATTCTATCTTTTATCTTATGTATTTCTGCATTTGAGAGTCTTTTGTTTCCTGCGCAATATCCCTGTGATCAGTGGCAAGCATGTTTGGGCTGAGGTATAATCTTGTATCACTTATTACCATAGTTCTCCATATTTGGTATGTCCAAATCGTGGTGTTCTTTGCTGGATCTTCAAATGCAGTGAAGAATGATGTCATGACTTGTTGATACTTTTCGCGAGACCATTTCGTTCGTTTTCTTTTTATTAGTTGATTTGGCATTGAGTCACTTGGTCCAAGGTTGAGAATAGTCCGGTTTTGGTGACCTAACGTCTCTTCATTTTTCGAAGAGTTTGTTCCAGTGACAGATTTTTCGGTCCCAGACTGGTTCCTCTCAGAGTTACACGGCCCTTGTTGACCCTGGTGACGACTGATCCGGTATGAAAATTAATTTGTAATCATTGAAATTCGTAGAAATTTATGTTTTAACCTTGACCGCCAAGCGGTAATTATGTTCAAGTTACCATCTCTAGGATGACAATCGAAGAAGTCCAGAGAGCTCGTCCTAACCATGAGGTAGTAACGATGGGGATTATATTGATATATCCACGGTTAAAGCATTCATTACTGAGTATTATATTCAGTGGGGTAGTATATGCGTATAGACATGGCACTGACTATATTAAGTTGTAACTTAGTATAAGTCGGAGTGACTACTACCAATTAGACTTTAATATTGAAGGTTATTCCACAAAAAAAACAACAAAAAAAAACAAATAAGGGAGAGAAAGGAGAAAAAATTAAAATAAAAGAATTAAAGTTAAATAAAGCCTAAGAGACTTAAAATGAAATCAAAGAAAAGGAAAAAATGTAATTTAAAATGGTATAAAATTTACGATTTCTTACATGTTAAGAGGACGACACAAGTGTCATTCCACCAATGTTCAACTTTCCGGCGCCAATAAGAATAATAGTTATCAAGTTTTACAGAATAGACGCCCCCCCCCCAGTTTGGCGGAAAAGCTATCAAAGAATTCATTAAACAAAGGGATAGCGACAAGGAAGAAAAAAAAACATTTCGGGTCATTTCTGAACATGCTAGCCACTAAAAGATAAATTTTAAATTTTCACTCAAAGAGAAGTCAGTCAAAAAAGCAGAACATTATCAGATTAGTACACCTGTAGCCATATGAATAAAAAGAAAAAGGTTAGTCAATATGATCCCTAGCCATACGAATACATGTACATTATTATTATTATTATTATTATTATTATTATTATTATTATTATTATTATTATTATTGTTGTTTTTTATTATTACTACTACTATTATTTTTATTCTTTTTTATTGTTGTCTTTTTTGTTTTAATTTACTTAATTATTTTTTGATTATTTTTATTTTAAAATTTTATTTAATTTATAATTTTATATTTAACTTTAGATTTAAAATTTTTCTTTATTATTAAGTTATTTTTAATTTTTAATTTTATTTATATATAAACATATTTATATTTATATTAATTTAATTTTATATTTAAAAATTAATTTATATTTACATTTATCAAATGGTTTTATTTTTTAAATTCATATTTAATACTTAATTTATATTTTACTGATATCTTGTTTTTAATTTTATTTATTTATTAATTTACATTTATTAACTATACATTTATATTTAATATAACTTGCAAAAATTAGGTATTTCTATATATTTTTTGAGACGATTTTTAAAACTAAATGCTTCAAAATTGGTAAGAGCTATGAATCTAATTTTTAGTTTCATTACTTTAATTACAGTTCAAACCCCAGCTTTTACACCGAGAACAATGTTGATTTTCTAAAAAAAAGTGAAAGATTTGCGTCAAGGATTAATGCGGCGTACCTTCTTCCACATAAAATTGCTGCGCTAACAATGTGAAAAAATGAAAAACATTCTATAATATAAAAGTGTGTCACGCTTTATTTTATTTATTATTTATATATTTATATATATATATATATATATATATATATATATATATATATATATATATATATATATATATATATACCTGCGTTGTGCGTAAATGACTTACATGTCTTTGATCCATTTAATGTGCATACAAGCGCATAAACGTGCACATATACACACAATTTGACTAAGTTTGAAATAAGGCTATGGACTAATACTTTCCTTTCCCATTCATTTTGAACAATGCCTGTCTTGAGGTGAGCAATAAAATCATAGAAAGAATGGAGACGAGAAAAAAATAATTTTTTTAATCCCTAAAAAACATCAGATAAGTATAAGATGTTATTGAACCTTTCAGAATTTTTTCAATAATAAATATAATTATTTAATTTATTTTCTTCAAATTTTGTAGAAATATTTTTATGTCTGTCATTGAATTAAAAATAGAGACATACTCAAAGAATTTGAATGAAACTGAAATGGGCATTTGTGTCAAGAGGTTTTAATTTCCATTTCTCTCTGGCAACAAGCCCTGGGTAACAGAAAAAGGGAATAAACTGAATTGTGTGCCGCTTTGAAGTCATTTTATGACATTTTTATGGACAAACAATTTAGATTCGACATTTGCTAATCTTGCCGCTAGTGATGTAACGCCGCCGATTTAGCAAATGATAAAAATAAAGTCGATAAGCTAAATGTAACATCTAGATACATCAGACTTCTTGTTAGTTCTTAGTTTTATCATCTATTAACTTTTTATTATTCTGATATATGTTCATATATCAAACTAAAACAACATTATAATTTATTTAATATGATACGTAGATGTTCTTATTAGATGAAAATCTAGACGTAGTAAAATTTTTAAAATATTTTCGAAAGATATTCGTAATGACAGACTTTAAATTTAAGGTCGTTTACAATAACCGCGGATCAATGGTGAGTCAAAAGTAATGCAATTTATTTTATTATATAAGAAATAAGGAACACAAAGAAACATAACGTACATCAAGATATAGCTATACATCACAGATTTACATGTCTAATTTTTCAATACAGTCATCACATCTTTCAATAGCAATGTTTCACCTACGAATGAAGGCATGTATCCCAGCTTCGTAAAACTCAGCTGGTTGCTGATGTAGCCAATTTCTTACAGCAGTTTTCACTTCTTCATCAACACCTGAATTAGAACACTCAGACATCCATCTCTTTGATCCAAAATGAAAGAGGCCCTATAGCGCAAACGTTATGATATCGAGGAACTCTCTGAACATTGCAAATAATAATGACTATATAATTAAATAAAATGCAATTGTACTTTATGTTTTGAAAAAATAAGTTGATAAACAAAAACGGAAAGTATTTATGACTCAATACAAAAAGTGCAAACTCAAAATTCCAATAATCGAAAAACGTACTATCCTCTTTAAGTGTAATAGTGAATATCTCCACAGATAAAAATACCTGTAATAAAGCAGAGATCTATCAACCTCATCATGCCACCCATTATTTCCAAATGAATTAATAATAGTAATAGTAATGGCAATGTTAGCCTTTTCCTTATAAGGAAATATTTGGCATTCATTGATCAAACAGCCAGTGCCACTGTTAGCTGAAATTTATAAAAGCTGTTAAAATAGTTTTTTAACAAAAATAGGTTTCTTAAATTCCCTGTTATTCCCTCTTTCAGTATTGATGGGTATTTCCTTCCTAACCTTTTGCTTGGAGTAGTGTGGAACGTCAACATCTTGATTGTGTCATTAATTTTTCTTTGAGTTGCATGCGATAGCCATTTTAGTTGTTGCTGAAAGTCCTCAAGTGACGTAATTTCTGTTATTTGTTACAGTTCTTTGTTTATGATTATGTAACGCCAGTCCACATGATTCGGTCCTCGCTAAGAGCTACATGTTTCATTTGCTCGTAGCCATTTTTACTCATTGATCTCAGAAAATAGTTGTATGCGGCTGACGGTTTAACTATTTCTGACTAGGTTTGGCAGTATCCATGGCATCTATACACGGCACCCATATCAGTGTCTCCATTTGATGAGACTATTTAAGAACATGACTCGATCTTTTAGGTTAATGGTTTGTTTTTTATCAATTTGCGGTGTTGGGTTGAACTACACCAAACATAAAATATTCTGTGTTCATTTACTTAATTTCCTGTACTAAATTTGTTATAACTGATCCTTGCATCGAGGCATTTGTAGTTTTTAGTATTTACTAATTACACATCCTGAATCTTTTTAGGTTATGTCAATTCCTGATTTCAAACCAATTCCAGATCATAGTTTCTTAAGCCAGATGACTTGAAACACTTTTTAAGGAATCTTAATTTTTTTGTTCAAGATCACTTTTATTACAACTATGAATATATACCGGGTGTAACAGCTAAATTGTCCAAATCATGTAACAGCATAATTGTTCATCCCACAAATTGTTTAATATCTAAAAACCACTAAACTAATTGCGTTTCTTTTTTCCAAGTTTTTAGATAAGACGTTTAGCCATCTTGACACCATTTGTTGTAAGAATCACTGAAAACCCCTTTGAGTTACTCATCTAAAGATGGTAATCTTAATAGGTGCACAAAAGTAATTTTGTGAAAATTTTGTATTTGTTCAATTTTCTTTGGCTTTGTAATAAGTGTTTTCCTTTAAAGTCTTACGCAGTGGCTGAGTCTTTGTGATTTGCCTCAATTTTAATCCCAATAAGAAGAGAATTAAGAATTCTCTTTTCTCTTTCTATTCCTACTATTTTCTCCTAAACCCTGTTCTGTCATTCATGTATATAAGTTCATTAGGTAGGTTATACTCTGTTTTGTTCTATCCTTCTTGCCTTCAATATATTCTGTTGTTTATGCTGCAGTTATGTTAAGCAAATCTTAGTTACAGTTTCCGAGAGAGGGAGCATAATCTGGCATAATCAATTGTTTGAGGAAGGGCATTATGGCCAAACACTCGGTGATTTATATGCGAGAACAATCGTCGACTGCTTCCGAACAGATCCGTTTACACAATTTCAATCACATGGCATGGGTCAACCAGTGGTACGGTATGGTTTCCCGAAACTTTCTAAGATTTAACTTCCCAGGCCGATAACATCAGACATTCAGCGCACTGATCAATCGTTGGGAGATTCTAATTTATTATATACATGACTCACACGTCGTTTTTGTTGTATGAGGGTCTAGTAGTTAATTCCTTAGGGCCAACAGCCAGACTAACTATACATATTATTTGATTATAGTGGTGAAAGCTTGTGCAGAACCAACCACACTTTTTGGAAGAGATAAATACAGAGAACTGGTGCACAGTATGGCACAAGGTTTCTAAACGACCCTCCGCAGGTATTGAATTCAGAGTTCTTAAAACAATGTGTATTACGTAGATCCGCCTGTGCATTCGAGAAATTTAAATAAATAGAATATGCTCACTGACAGGGATTGAACCTGTATTCATCTTTGCGTGAGAAAACACAGTTTGATCAAACGTTCTTTACCATTCGGCTATTAAGAGCTTCACAGTTCGGCAAGGCATTATTTTCACTTTAATGGAAAGCACAAATTCTCACAAAGATTTTTCCTGAAAGCCCATATCTGCGCAGTTTCTTATCCGAAAAGGAAACATAGTAAACTCTAAAGAATTAATGGATTTATTTTCAGTCCCATGTTTTTATTACAAATGTTATTATATTGGATACTCGTATTTGAAATAGATGTCCCATGTTTTTTTGTTTTTTTTTAAATCTAAACACTATCGGTCTGCGTATTCGAGAAATCTTATTAAAGAAAATGTGCTCTCCGGCTCCCCACTTTGTAGTTCATGTACATCTCCTTATGCTCGGAGAATGCTCCAAGCCACAAGCGTATGTATATAATCACATATATACTTCATATAATATATTTCCTGTATAGAAATCCCAATGATAAAATTCAATTTGTAACTTAATCGCAATAATAGATTAACAAAAATAATAGCACAACAGAACAATTATCGATTATCCTGTAATAAATGTTACATCATTGACAAAGTATTCGTTAATGTTAACCACAATAAGAAATTTACAAAAATGACTAATAATAATATAGTAACGTTATCGACTTACATGAAGTAGAAAACACTGTAGTGAATCTAGTACTAGATCTGTTACTAACAATTTTTATCGTCAGAATCTATCTTATATATTTATAAGTCTACCATTCGTATATGCTTTGAATATTACTACCACATATGGTCTAATGCTTCTGCTATATATTTACAGATTCTTGATAAAATCTAAAGAGTCAGCAATATTATTGGTTCTAACATGGTGTTACGGTTTCAATAATTTTCCTATCACTGTAATGTCGCTTCTCTGTGCCTTTTAAGTACTTTTATGGTAATTGTTCGGATGATATCTTCGCTATAGCATAGTACTGAATTAACAACAAGGTCGCATAAATTTACTGTTGAAATGACAAAAATGTAACCGCCAGTTCGATGCTAACATTTTTTTTTCACGCACTTCTCACTTTTGGAACACTCTTCCGGCTTGATGCTTTTTAATTTTGTTTTTCTAAAAATGCAATGTCAATCGTTATCTACTGTCTTGTGTCTCAGTGGCTTTATTGGCCTTCGTGGGGTGAAATAATTAAAAAAAAACAACAACATTATAACAACTGGGGTATACGTGATGTTATGTAACAAAAGATTCGTACTTACCGTAAATATGACCAGCTTTCACATAGGAGTTTTGTAGTTTTCTTGTCTGCGTTTTCAGAGAAAAACAATAACAGGACACAGATGTACCTGTTTGTGATGTATGGATTGCTTGGAGGATTAAGTAAAAATTAAGCTTTCAATTTATTACGAGTAGTTTGAGTTGTTGTTGTTTTTTGTTTTTTTTTTAAATCGATATATTCTTATTTTTGCGTGCACTTCTAAATGATTTACAAAATGATGTTCGATTGTTTTCTGTTGACTCGTATCAAAACACATGCACCCTAAACCAGTATTCTATCTGATTTATAATTAAGAAAAGCAACTATAATCAATGGGAATGCAGGACTACTGATGTGTTAAGACGAGATGCAACAGGTGTGTAAATCTGCAAATAAACTTATTATGTAACGTCAATAAGAGATTTTTAATCAAAGCAGGAATCTCAACAGGAGTTAGGGATTCATTATTTCATTAACCCATTAATATCAACCATTGTATCTTTGTGACGGTGAGTTTTAATATGCTATAGGTATACAATTAATAAGTTCGACCTGGGTATGACGATAAACTACATCCGGCAGCAAAACCTCTGGTCTGGAGATTACAGGTCTTGAGGAGCGTGGAAACACCTCTTAATTTCTGTAGTTCTCAGGTTCATTCTGATTCGAGGTGGCAGCACCTGGCAGGGTCCTAGCTATGGGCAAATAGTTAACGCCCAAATCGGAGCCAAACCCTATCAAACACTATTACATTTTCATTTTTTTAAATATTATCAGCAATAAATTTTTGAAAAAGTAAATTACCAGCAATGCATTAAAAAACAAAATAACAGCAATACATTTTTGTAAAGAAAATTACTAATACTCTCAAGAAATGTAAATGTCGGCATTAAATGGCACATAAACAATTAGATAAACAAAATAAATAAGTTAGAATTAATGCCAGATTCCATGAACTTATAATTATATTGTTTTATTTACATACTAATAATTAATACCGGACTTTTTTTAGAAGCGTATTTGGGTGGATGGTATAATTAATATCGGATGGAAACGAGAAGTCGGAGAGACGATAACGAATTTCAATAGGATATATTACATTTACTTACGTAAAAATACTCTTTGAAAAGATGAGTCCAACTTCCTCCAGCTAGTTGGTAAATAGTAGAACTTGTATCTGCAAAAATCATTTTTGCTCTCACAAACATTTAATGCAATATTCACAAAAAAAAAAAATGAAAAATAATTTTCTGTTTCAAATAACCGTTAAAACTAGATAAGTCGTTTAAAAAGACGAATCAATTTTTCAAGTCTATAATTAATACTAGATTGTGTTTTTTATTTTTCTTCATAACACCGGACTTTGCTGTGGACATTAAATCGTTATCAGTGTTTGCCAGACTGGAACCCAGACTGTCTTTTTAGGAAGGAGATTAAAGTTATGTTGTCAACAAGAGGAAAAGCCCAACAAGCAAATTACAAACTGGAGATAGTAAAGAAGGTACAAAAATGGAATCTGTGACACCGAAATCCAAAGGCGCTTTGGGATAGCGAAAAGTGTTTTCTAAAACCTAAGCATTAGAAACAAAGAAAAGAGTACTGAGCTGTTATATAATATCAGTCATCCTATATGGCAGTGAATATTGGACAATCTCCTCACAGATGAAGAGGAAACTTGAAGCAACAGAAATATGGTTTCTACTGAAGGATGCTTAAAATACTATCTACTTTACATGTGAATAACGACGAAGTTTTAGAGAAAATGGGAACAAAATGGACACTTATACTTAACATTAAGACATTGAAATTTCTAGAAATGATGGTAAAGGGATTAGAAAATTTTAAACTCACAGGATATATTGAGGGCAACTGGAACAGAGGCAAGCAAGGAAGATTATTTATTCTTGAATGTTTGGATGTTTCAAACTCCGTTATCCATGATGTCATTAATAAATTTTATAGGGTTAAGCCGCATTTTGTTGATGAATGTCCAGTTTATTTGCCTCTTCACTATATTTGTACAGAGGGTGAGAGTTTATCTAGACGAATTTCACGTATGATCAATAGCTGTTATCTTTCGGCGAATGTTATGGTAATATTTGTTACCCGTCCTGTTTTCTCTTCCATTCGTAAGGACGTCCTACCTCCCATCATATTAATTCAGTGATTTATCAATATAACTGTAGTTGTTAACTCGACTACATCGGGAGGACGTGCCAGCGTTTGGATTCGAGATAAAACAGCCCTTACTCCTACACCAGGATTTTGAATCCGGCTGCCAGGAAGAGCCAACTAACCAATATTTCTGGTTCTGCTATTGTTGAACATGTAATAAATAGCAGAAAATGTGTGGTTGATTTTAGTGGTGACCTTTTTTCGATTTTATCTAGTTCCCACTCCACATTTCACCTCAAGTTTCTAGAGTCCTTGTATATCAGATCCCATGGGCCTTCCCTTTGTAAACAGAGGGAATGCTTACTGGGTCTGAATGTTATTGGACTCTAGTTTCTTGAAATTCATTTTTTTTTTCATTCCATTCGTTAATTTAATTTACACGCTTTTATATTTTTTATATCCCAGAAAAATAAACTTGATAAGTCCTGGGACGAAACCGATTGTTCTTCTTTAGCTTTTTTATAAATTTTGCCTTTTCCTAGCTATATATATATATATATATATATATATATATATATATATATATATTACTGAGCAAATGTTGACCGGATTAAAGAGGAGTGTTCGTTTAAAGAATCCACAAAATGTTAAACCATGATTGGAGCACAGCCAGAAGGAATGGAATCTCATATCCACGAAATTAATAATAGAATTGTGCACAACACTTCCGCAGTGGATTAAATATTAAATTCATTATTCACACTAAGAAAAGTCACACGAAGTAATAAGGATATAGTATTTTTATTCTTTGGAATACACAAGGAAGTTTTCACTTTTGATTAAAAAATTATATTTACTTAATTATAGCAAAGCGGTCTAAGACTTATACACGGCCATTTTTGGTGTTTGTTTATATTTCTGAGATGAGGTATTATGTACATTATTTACATTATTCGGACTATTGTCCTCATCTTTGCCGCCATATTTATCACAACGTTTCGGCCGTTGTACGCTCCGGCCTTCTTCATGGAATACTTTGAGGAAATGGCATTGGAGTCTATATCTCTATGGTTAAGGTACGTAGATGACACCAGGAAGATGTTCAGGTTCTACTGGACCATGTGAACTTAATAAGACCTTCGATACAGTTCACAATGGAGAAAGAGAGTAACAACACACTCCCATTCCTGGATGTTCTAATATCTCGAACAGAGCATGGGTTTAAGACATCCGTATACCGTAAACCGACATTCACCGGACAGTACCTCAATTTCAACTCCCACCATCCATACAGCGTAAAGAAAGGGATCGTCCGCTGCTTACAACACCGAGCAAAAGTCATAAGTGGCGACCCAGAGATGTTAGATAAAGAATTGGTCAGTATAAGTAGTACCCTACAACGTAACAACTATCTTGGGTACATGGCAGCTGGGATAGGAGGGTACAAGAGGAGGAGGACAATAACACTCAGAAAACAGTCTGCCTGTCTTATGTGAAGGGGTTATCAGAGAAAATACAATGGATCTGCGGTCCATATAACATCAGGACAACCTTCAAAAGCTTGACGACACTTCGCAGATATCTCTCCCGAGTAAGACCCCCCATAGAGGAGATCATGACTAATGACTGTGTGTACGCTATTCCGTGCAGCTGACGAAAGGAATATAAAGGAGAGACAGGCCGCCCCTCTTAAGGTAAGGCTTCAAGAACACCAGAAAGCTGTAACACGAGGGGAAGTAATAAGGAGTGCCAGTGAAAAGCAATGACAACAACAAAAAGTTGCAATATGAGCTCTGGTAAAAAACATGCAATGATAACAGCAAAAATTGCAATATGAACACTGGTAAAAATGGTTGCTAAAGACATTAGATTTATAATACCCAGAAATTCATACCCGGATGTCCTCAAGGACACATGGCACAGTGGATAAAGGCGTTGGTTAGATCCAGTGACAGGACCCAAATAGTGTGAGTTCAACTTTCAGAGGGAAAATTAACAGGCGATAACTAATAACTGGCATTCGTGGAACTAGAACAGTGAGCGAAATAAAGGGTTCAGTTCGACATTCCAACCACCTGAAGAAGGCCGGAAACTTATTTATGTAAAATGCAAAATACGTTGTGATATAAATATGGCGACAAAGATGAGGACAATAGTCCGAATATTGTAAATAACGTGCATTTTTGAATTTTTCCTCAAATTTTAAAGCCAGACAAAGGACTATGAAGCCTAGTGATGTAAATAACCCTCAACGTATAATACATATAAAAAGAGGGTAAAAATATTCATTTACAAATTAATAATTTATTAAAGCATTATTATAATTTAAGTTTGACTTTCTATTTTTCATGGTACTGTGTGTGTGTGTGTGTGTGTGTGTGTGTGTGTGTGTGTATATATCTATGAAGAAATATAGTTTTAAGGAGTGCTATATTTATGGAATAAAGTGCTCAATATCAGAGATAGAGCGTGTGTAAATATAAAAGTGAACATTGAAGTCAACACATAGAGGCGACAGTCTGTTTCATGCTAAACGCAATCCTCAATTCTCAGGCCACGACTCGTGGCCTGACGATTGCGTCTAGCATGAAACAGACACACACACACACGCACACACACACGCTCACACATACTCCGAAAAAAACTTCCGCCAATGATAAGTGCATATAAAAATGAAAAATCGGGAAGTATAAACAGTCAATTG
The DNA here is from genome assembly GCA_903632075.3 of Acanthosepion pharaonis. Lineage (NCBI taxonomy): Eukaryota > Metazoa > Mollusca > Cephalopoda > Sepiida > Sepiidae > Acanthosepion > Acanthosepion pharaonis. Next base: position 566,451 of record CAHIKZ030001212.1, read on the forward strand.
CTAATACTCCCTGATAAGTGAACGGATGGGTTCGTCTACGAAACTCTGGAGTCGAGGTGCTGGAGGTAACATCAATGAACTAAGCGACAAACTATTATATATATATATATATATATATATATATATATATCTTCACAGGTATTACTATGTTTCAAAACTGGTCAGCATTTAATTTTAATTCCAATATTAAATCTTAACTGTTGGTTGGCAGTTTCCTCCTCAAGTTTTGTTTTGGAATCAACAACGCTTGAGGAGAAAACTGCCACCCAGCATATATATATATATATATATATATATATATATATATATATATATATATATATATAGGCAGCATTTCTTCATTTGAGCATGTATGGTTGCATAATCTATATTATGCCCATTTATTTTATTTTAATCCTCTCAAATTCATGGATCAATGTTTAATGTTGTTATTAAACTGATTGAGAAAGACGCTGTAGATTTGGTCATTTCTTTTATTTTCCCTAAGTACTTTCAATCTCATCCAAGATCATCTTCAGAGATGAATTGCTAAGACAAAAATTAATTTTTTTGTAAATGCGTATGAAACGAGCTCCGTTATAGTCAATTTAAAAATTAACTGTTATGGATATGCAAGGGAGGTAACTTAATTTATATTTTATTTTTATAATTTAGGTTTTAAAATACTCAATATGCAATTTAAATAATTTTTTTTTTACAATTTGAGTATCCAAAAACATTGCTTTTATATTCTTTTTAAAAGATTGTTGCTATACTCATAATTAACCTTATTTTTAATATACAGCGCTTCAAGAATTTGATGTTTTGGGGTTTTTTTTTTATTTTCATGGTGGAGTATAGTTGTTTTTTCAATTAATATTTCTCTAAATCGTGAAATCAGGATCTGTCAAGAATTCTGCTAGACAAAATCTTTTCAATCAAGCAAATATTTCATCGTGTCAAAACTGAACCACGAAGTACATGAAAATTGACTTTTCTAAAATAATTTACATGTAGGAATGTATAGGAGATGAAATAATGGGATGGACACCGTCAAGTCGCGATCTGAATCCGATCGAAAATCTATGAAAATGAAACCATATGAAGGTGGCAAACAATATGACAGCAAAGCAAACTTATGGGAAGCAATTAAAACCACCATGTCAGAAATTGTATCTGCTGAAGCAAAAAAAAAAAAAATAACAAAAACGTTAATCAATTGCTGTTTGTTATTGAGAAAAGGGGTTACTATATAACGATAGAAATGCTTAAAAGACTAATCATGTACAGTGTACAATGGATGAATTGTCGTTTAAATTACACAAAAAATGAAAATAACAGTGACATCTCAATTTCACAGATATACTTATCAAAATTACACATAAATATCTTGAAATATTAAAGAGTAAATTTATTCAATAAAATCGCCATTGGCTTCAATTACGGCCTCCAGACGACTTCGGAATCTCCTGCAACCCTTGTGGACGGTCTCCTTGCCTTCAGTGAATCTTTGGTGTTACAAGAAGTTTTGTTGGTCTTTCGCTCAACTGCGCCCCACACATAAGGAGGGTTGCAGTCTGGGGAGTTAAGTGGCCAAAGATAAGAGGTGATGTGCCCGCAGAAATTGTCTGACAGCCATGACTGGGTTTTCCTGCTTGTGCGGCATGGTGCAGAGTCTTGTTGCCATAGGGTATTTCAGCAGTCACCCTCTTGACCCAGGGCAGTACTACCTCTTCAAGTTTTAGGTCTCCGTGTTGAGCCTGAGACGCCGTGGGAAGATGAATGGAGGCATAAAATCGCCATCACTATTGATCACTGTAAACGCCTTCGTAATCACCATTAGACTCATCCAACTCTTTCCGAATCCGATGAAATGTCCTCAGATTGGTACCCAACTACTCTGAAATGTTCGTATTGGATCTTCCGGCGCGAATGCCAAGCAGTACAGCATACCGTTTCCAAATTTCTGCCGGAGTGAATTGCGTCATGGTCAGCTTTTTCTCACAGACTGTTTCCAACTGACCTTACTGTACTGTGTAGTGAACAAAATCAGAACCAAACAACGCGCATGCGCGAAATTAAATATGAAGTGGAGAAAATTTACGCATCTCAACTTGTATGTTATTTGTTTTATTTACACGTGTTGATCAATTAATGGTTATTTTATCGTTTTGCATGAATTCGGATTGCATTTTTATAATAAATCCAACAACTTTAATAAAAAGATGTCGAAAATACGTAAGAATTTAACCCACGCATTGTTTCGACGTGTAAATTAATCGTTTAAAATTTGACAAACCAAATTCAAGTCATTGAGATCAATGTAATTTGGATTATAACTTAAAACGGATTATATATATATATATATATATATATATATATATATATATATATATATATTAAGAAATGGACAAGGTCCGACAATTTATTTTATTTTTAAAGACATTTTTATGTTTAACGTTGTTTATTTATAGATACAAGTATTTAAGCAAATGCTCTGTTCCGGAGAAATGATAGAAAAGTGTCAAAGAACGAATATTTTCTATGAAAATTTTTGACATTCAGGCCGGTAAATGTTATTTAATACTGTTTATCATAAACAGAGCATTTGCTTAAATACTTGTATCTATAAATAACAACGTTAAACATAAAAATGTCTTTAATATATATATATATATAATTATTTATTTAAAAATATTATTCCTTCGCTATATTTTTAAAGATGTTTTAAAAAGAAAGGTTCAGAGTGCTCGACCTTAATTTGGGAGCCGATATATGTGTGAAAATATATAGAAAATAGGAAAGAACTCATTAGGTAAATAAGCCAAAGTTCTTTAGCATTTTTGTTATTGTTTTTAAAAAACAGTGTTCGATACAAAAGTAGAGCTTAAGTATAATTATTTATTTAAAAATCATATTTTTAAATAAATAATTATATTTTTAAATCAATAATTATATTTAGGCTCTACTTTTGTATCGAGCACTGTTTTTTTAAATAATAATAAAAAAAAAAATTCTAAAGTACTTTTGATTATTTACCTAACGAGTTCTTTCCTATTTTCTATATATTCACACACACACACACACACACACACACACACACACACACACACACACACACACACACACACATATATATATATATATATATATATATATATACTAGCAGTAGAGCCCGGCATTGCCCGGGGATGTAACAGTAAGAGATAGATCAAGTATCGACCATCATAAAAAAAAAAATAATAAAATTGACAAAGATTATTGTTTAAGGTTGACGGACATGCATGTCTTAATTAGTTTTTTTTTGTTTTTTGTTGTTTTTTTTTTGTTTGTTTTTTTACGAATTGGTCAAACCCATTCTTTTCAATCGTTATGAGTCTACCGATTGAATAGAATTTTATTATAAACAATTGTCTTCTAAATGGAATTTTTAAAGCATTCTGAATGTAAAAATAAAGAAAATGTGTGCAAGACAATAAGAAACACTACCTGCCAAAAAAAGTGAAGTTTTATTGAAATCGGTTGAAAAATGTAGGAAATCCGATCCCATATATAAACGAATACACACACACAAACAACCTGGGTTTTATAATAAGTATAACTCGATATGAGTTGTCCCCCTTTCATTCTCGCGATGCCTCTTAATCGTGTTTTCAAATTGATTTCGTGCAAAAACAATTGTGTTTTTCCAATTTTTGGCGCTGTCAGAACCACCGCAAGGTAATTTTACGTAGTCCTGTGAAGTTTTGTTGAAATCGGTTGAAAAATGTAGGAATTCTGATCCAATATATAAACGTACACACGCACACGCACACACACACACACACACACACACACACACACACACACAACCTGGGTTTTATAATAAGTATGATATATATATATATATTATAACGCTACTATTCTATGGCTATTGTTATAACACACACTTCCTTATATAACGTACTACGTATAAGTGTGGCACCCTGCATTATTAGAAAAACTAAAAAAAAAGGAAATATTCATAGAAATATGATTTAATTTTTTTATTCGGTTTATTAACCAGTTGTTAGTTTTTTTTAGACGAAGAATAATTGAGTTTCGAGAATAATTCTCTAATTGTACTTAGGCGATCCTAAGGGAAGAAAAAAAAAAGAAGGAAAAAAGAAAAAGAGAAAGAGGGAAAGAAAGAGAAAGAGGATGAGTAATGCAAAAGGCCGGTCATTAGCGAAAACAGGTGTCAAGAGGTATCTCGGCCACCGCGCCTGACCGAATTTCAAGTGACAATGGAGATTGTTATTTGGGAGAATAGAATTAAAGGTAATTAAAAGAAAGAAAGAAAACAGGCTTGGTAAAAGTGTATGAACATATGTACGATTGATAAAAATGTCGGTCAAAGCATCTGGCCTACTTTTGTGTAGAAGACTCATTATCAATTTGGAGAAATGGGATTTTTAGAACAATGGAAAACTAAATATTAATCGGAGAAAGGTGTCTTTTGGGATGAGAAGGTGACCGCTGGAATTGTATACAGATTCTGACCTGTTAAAAATTAGAACCCCACGATGATGAAGTGAAGACATTTTCAATTCAGTTAATTAAGATTTTTTGACTATCAGGTCTGAGCAAAAAACAAAGAGGTGAAAACAATTGTTTTTGGCTCACAGAAAGCGCCAGCGAGACGAAAAAAATTCTTCCTGAAGTCACATCTAATTAGCGGCGGGCTGTTTTGACAGAAACCAGGAAGGTGAGAAAGGCCGAGATTGTCATTTTTCGTGCGTGCGAAAAAAAGGCCAAATTAGATTTTTTTTTTTTTAGCAAGGTGTTCTTTTCCCAGAACAACGAGGGATAAGCCACGCCCGATTGGAGACGTCACGAAGTGCGGGAGACGCCCAACCAGAATCTCATTAGCCGAAAGCGGTCACGTGATATGCGAGAAAGAGGAGAAAGGACGCTCGATCAAGACCCATTGGTCGAAAACGGTCACCTGACATACGAGAGACCGGGAGAGATGGGTATGCGCCTCCCACCAGAGGCACTATGAGGAAGGGGGTGAAAATAAGAGCGATAATGGGAAATCAGAAATAATGCGACTTTTGGAATTATCGAGAAAACCCTGACGCCGACAGACCCACCCCAGTTTGTTGCGGCGTCAATAAAAGCAGAACCCCAATCGAAAGAAATCAGTTCAGCCCCGGACGGCAGCGAGAAGGGTCCACCTCAGACGGCAGAGAGAAGAGTTGCAGGCCAGACAGGCAGTAAAGTTGCAGGCCAAACAAGCAGATCAGTTCAGCCCCGAACGACAGAGAGCTCAGTTCAGCCCCGGACGACAGAGAGCTCAGATCACCTCAGACGGCAGAGAGAAGAGTTGCAGGACGGAAGAAGAAGAAGTTACTTGCAGTTATGCATAGAAGAAGTTGAAATCAAACCAAGCCCAAGAACAGAAATTCGTCTCAAACCAAGTCGAAGTGAAGAAATACGTCCAACTCAAGCCGAAGAGAAGAATCAGCCGTGAACGACTGGTAGAGATTAGCGCCCAGTGTCAAAACTAAACCACACTCCGACATACAAAATTCTAGAGAGTAGGCAACTCGAAGTCTTTAAGTTGTATGATAGAAGCTTGGTGCCACAGTCCACAAAGCGGGTCGGGAAGTAAGAATAATTTTTATGTAACGAACATTAGATATAAAAGGTTGTTACCCTTTTTTATCAGTAATTTTTGGTCTCGTGAGTTTTTTCTTTTACTTGTGTTTTGCCACCCCGTCGGACTCAACTTGCATACGGCCCCAATCCCTGTTTGATCCCGTCTGTCTAAGATCTAATCACAACGTGGGTAGGCAGACCGGAGATCAGTACAGTTACCCTAGTAACCAGGTGTTGGAAGCGAGTTGGGAAAGGCGAGGCTGGTAATCATCTAACCAAGGGGTTGGAACGTCACACTTGGAACAGCGAAGAGCGACCAGGAGGAGCGACGTCACAGTTGGCGCCGTGACCAAAGGATTCGACCCTGGACCAAGTGCCGTCACATAAGGATTCTTTGCACGTAATGCTTCGGCTACTTTCTGAGACGCTTGTATTAGACTGAAGACTGACTCGAAACGGCTAGTTATTTACCCATGCCTCCCCACTTAGACGGGATGCAACACAAGGTCAGGTTTGACATGAGGAAACCGAGCACGTAAACTCTGGAAGCTGGTCAAAGATATACCTATTCCCTGCAACCGTGGAAACGAGCACTTTGCATGTCTGTTCTACTCAACCGAGTCTCTATCCATAGACAGAGGCCCGACTCCGACACCCATTGCCTGAAGACAGAGGTTTTATCTGTCGCAATCCAGACAGCTAAATACCTGACACAAAACCGCTATGTATTTACCCATCCCCCCCCCTCTTCCAATGGTCAAAACTTACCCAGCCCATGCTAAAGTGAGCTCGGGTACTTGTCTGTTTTTCTCAGCAGGGTCTCTGTCCGAAGACTGAGCCGCAACTGATTCATCCTTTGCCCGAAACATGTCTTCTCATGAGAAAGACAGAGTCGAAACGGATTTTGGTACTTAGCCAGGTCTCACCACTTAGACGGGATGGGATCCAAGGTCAGGTTTAACGTTGGAAACCCGAACGAAAACACTCGGGAAACGGGTCTAAAATTTACCCGTTCCCCCACAACTGCGGGGGACGGCCACATTGCTTGTCTGTTTTTCTCAGTCGTCTCTCTATAGGTAGACAGAGCTCCGACTGAGTCACCCTCGGCCCTAAGACAAAGGTTTTGTCAGTTGCAAGCCAGAGAGCGAACGGCTTGACTCAAGACTGCTACCAGTATTAACTTTGACCTGGTGTGCTTTATAGTAATGGAGTAGTGTAGTCACCGAGGTTGCACTATTTACTCCACAACGTTCCACCGTTTGAGATTAATACATTTATAAATATTTTATTTTTTATTGCATTGGAATCTCCCCCTCCTCTTTCTGGAGAGTTCGCCAACGTATTTGACTTTGTCGTGTTTCTTTCTCAGATCCATTTCCAGTTTTTCAGTAAGCTTTCTTTTTCTAGAACTTGTCTTTGGAAGTTTCACGACTTCTTGTGGTGCTGGTACATTGAAAACATCATATACCATTTATATTGGTTCTTCCAATATTTCAGGGCTTTTATAAGTGAATCTTTTTTCAGCTAATTACGGTACCCTTTATGTTCGATTTTTTTCCCTTTCATCATGCAAATCAATTTTTCTAATCTTGCTAATATTTTGCTATTTTTCCAGGTTTCTATTCCGTCCTTATATTTTCTAAAGAACATTTTTCTGCCAATCTTGAAATTTTTGGTGTTGCTTTTGTTAACCGTTCGTGTTTTTCCACTTGTAGAGTTCCGATTTTGATCTCCTGCCAAACATTAATTTCGCCAGCGAAAAGTACTTCAAAATTTTCTGAGAGTTTACCGGGTAATACCTAACCTGATGATGTATTGGCGTTAGGTTTTACCCGATAAAATCTCAGAACATTTTCAAGTACTTCAAAAGTACTTGAAAGTATTTTGAAGTACATCAAAAGTTTTGAAGTACTTCAACTTTTTCGTTAAACCTTGAGTGATATGGTGGTGTTGCAATATGCTCAGTGGGGAACATATTACAAAAGTCTTGGAATTCTTTACTCGTTAATTACGTCTCCTTATCAGATACTATGATATCTGGTATGCCATATCTTGCAAATAGTTCATTCAAGAAATTCACTGTCACTGAAGATGTTAGATTTTTTGCACATATAAATTTCCAGCCATTTTGTGAAACTATCAACTACCACAAGATAATATGATCCATTGATAGGAACTGCAAAATCTATATGAAGTCTTGACCACGACGTGGCTATCTTTGTCCAAGGTTCTATCTTTATGGTAGTTTTACTGCTAGAGCACAACATCTATATAATCTCACTATTCATTCAATATCTTGGTCCATTCCAGTCCACAATACGAACCTTCTGATCATAGATTTAATTCTAGAAATACCAGAATGTCCATGATGAAAATCCTTCAATATTCGCTTCTGAAATTATTATTATTCAATTCTCGGTAGTGGATGCGCACTGCTGATGAGTCCCAAATATAGGACGAAACGGCCGTCCAGTGCTTTCTGTATTCTATTGAGGTTTCTATCAGACTCGATGAATTACTTAAATATAATTATCAAATCCTCCTATTAATTTCTATCATGTAAATCATTGCTTGAACCGGCTTCTAATGCTCTAGAGTGAGCGGCTTGGTGAGAGTAGTCGTGGCTCCAGGGGGCACAATCCTATGGTTAGAGAGAACTCAGTATAGTTTCACCACGGAATATGTGAGCGAGCGGCGCTTTGTTGAGTCTGATTTGCAATCTATTCGTCACTGAGGCCCAGTGATGTTTGCTTGACAACATAACTGTCAGGGTTTCAATTCTCGGTAGTGGGTGCGCACTGCTGATGAGTCCCAAATATAGGACGAAATGGCCGTCCAGTGCTTTCTGCATTCTGTTGAGATTTCTATCAGACTCGATGAATTACTTAAAATATATATATATATATATATATATATATATATATATATATATATATATATATATATTTAGGAGGTGACAATTGACTACGATACAGGGTATCAGCACTTGCTCAGACTATTGATATATGTGCTGATGCTCTGTATCCTAGTGAGTTGTCCCCTCCTATTATTCCTGAGGACGTTTTCGTCGAACTGATGAAGTTTGCCACGATGTCAGTCGAATTTAGTTTTGGAGGCATCATGTACAGGCAGGTTGATGGTGTTTCGATGGATTCCCCTTTAGGACCCATCTTAGCAAATATCTTTGTTGAGTTTCAGGACGCGAATATGTTTTTTGAAACCTAATAAACCTGCGTCACGCCCGGGGTTTCATTAGGATTACGATAGCCGGGACGCAACGAGAAAAAAATAAGAGATTCCAGAGTGAAGAAAAAGAACAGTGGGGGGGAATTCTCCGAATCCAGACATCGGTAAACACAGTAAGAAATATAGAATGCGTAGACACAGAACGACAAGAGGCAATACGATAATTTATAATAGAAATAATTTATTTACAAATACACAAGGTGCAAAAGTAAGACAAGAAAAAAAACGAAACTTAATAACACAAGGGAGGGGGAGATGAGTAATCAATCAGACAAATATTACAGCGACGAATATCATAGGAAAATAGAGCAAGCAGAAAATAAGATATATAAAAAATGCAACACTTACAGTAGATGGTGATCGACGTCGATCAGGATTTTCATCAATAATACAGTGTAACGAAAAACAGATGTTCATACAGTCTTTTTTTTCTGGACATAAAAGGGAGGGATTATCAATGTTCTATTATACACATGTGAATCATAAAAGCATAGCCGATTTGGTGATGAGGTTCTTAATTCTTCGGGCAGCAAACAGCGAAATTTGGTTTTGGTGACATCTACTTCTTTCAACTGCAAACAGCTAAAACTGATTCTGGTGACGTCTACCTCGTCCGGGGCCAAGCAGCTAAGTCAAGAATTGTTACCCCGACACGCGCGAAACAAAACCGTCACGTGCCAACCTACGAAAAATGCGTAGGCGTCATTCATGGAATACTGTTGGGGTCATTTGCACTTATTTGTCAAACAGCGTTCGTCTGGCCTACGATCAAGGACGAGACAGAAAATGAGAGGTTCTCTTCCGAGAACTGGCCCTGATTCAACTGGGGATGAATAAAAAACAAATATATCCCACAATCTGCTTTTTCAAGAAATAAAAATGTTATTAATATTCCTATGGCTCGTACACAATGTACTTAAAATATACTTATAAAATCTGAGGTGAGGGTACAAATATTGGGCTAACGTAACACCTGACGTTTATTTCCGTTACGTTGATGACACTTTTTGTCACTTCGATAATGAGATTGAAGCGGACCATTTTCTTGTGTCCCTTAACAATATACATCCAATTTACACAGGAAAAGGAGGTTGATTCATCTCTTCCCTTTCTTGATGTGTTGGTTAACAGATCTTCGTCGGGCTTTGTTACTTCTGTTTATCGTAAACCGACGTTTACTGGTTTTGTATATCCTTTGGGATTCTTTTTGTCCCATTAAACGTAAAACTAATTTAATTAAAACCCTTAACCATAGGGCTCTTATGATCTGTTCTGAAATTAAGTTGGATGATGAACTTAGGTTTATTACTACTACTCTCTGTAACAATGCCTATCCATTGGGCATTGTTCAAGCAATAATTACGAACAAAATTCCTGAATTCAATAAGTTTAATCCTGTTATAGTAAAAAGATGTCCTGTGTACCTACACCTTCTTTGGCTAGGTAATATCGGTGATAGATATGCTAAACAGGTATCTGTAGCAGTTCGACATTGTTACTTTGCTACAAACACACGTGTGGTTTTCTCGTCCTTCCGTCCATACGTAAGGACGTTCTCCCTCCACATCATAATAGTTCTTTAATGTATTCCTTTAAATATAGTTGTGGTTCGTGCTACATAGGGAGAACGACTCAAAGGCTGGATGCCAGAATAAAGCAACACATTCCAACGAAAGTCTGAAACCTTAAGTACACTCCTTCAGACACTTTGACCAATACATACTGGTCCATCGCAGAACACCTGATAAATAACCATAACTGTGCTACTTGTTTCAGTGTGGACTCATTTACCATTCTTAGCAAGTCCCATTCGAATTACCACTTGAAAATTTTGTAGGCCATCTATATTTTATCGTTGAAGCCTTCACTGTACTTCGTACTGGGTCTCCTACTAATTTCCATCTAAGCAATAATTTCTTTTTTTAATACATACGGTCCACTTTTTTTTAATGTTAATTCTATTTATTAACCTCGATTTAGCTTCGTTGAGCGAGATTCGAAAACGGTTTTCTTTATTTATTACCATCAGGAAATTTTGTCTTTTTATGGCAGTCATATATATATATATATATATATATATATATATATATATATATATATATATGTGTGTGTGTGTGTGTGTGTGTGTGTGTGTGAGAGAGAGAGAGAGAGAGAGAGAGAGAGACTGTTATTTTATATAGAGCACTTTGTTCTAATCCTAGCCTTAGTGAAAAAATTTATTTCGGTTGAGCTCTCTGGGGAGGAAATGTGGGTTTGTAAACAGTGACTATTACGGCTAATAATGCAAGACTCTTCGTTAAATCGAATTGAGTTCTTTCAGTCACTGTGTGTTTATCTAAAAATAAATACGCTTAAATTCACCTTCATCCCTGCCGTGCGCCAAAGCTTAGTGGTAGAATCCCCGACTAACGCCAATTCAGCCGGGTATCGATCCTAGCTAGAGGCAACCGGACATCTAGCCACACTGATGAGCTGTGATACAGCGAAACTGTCTGTCTGTGGATAACAATATATATATATATATATATATATATATATATATATATATATATATATATATATATACAGATAGATAGATGGATATATAGATAAAGAAAAAATATATATAGATAAAGAAAAATCGCCAGCTCCTCTCAAAAATGACCTGCAGTTAGCGGGGACAAGGGATTAAATAATTTTCTAATTGTGGCACTTCTAAAACAAAACTACTATCCTTTAATCACCTTAGAAAACTTTTTCTGCCTGCATGGCTGATGCTAGCCCCCAGGAGAGTAGCTTAGTAAGCCTTTTTGAACTCGCGCTTTCTACTGACATGAAGTGGTGGGATTATATTGAAACAATCCATCATTGAATATTGCTGCCATGCCTAGACTGGTACTCCTTATTCTCGACAAAATCCAGAGAAGATTTGTAATCTCTCCTGACATGGTATCTCGGCCTCAGTCAGTTTCCCACACATGTGACATGAATTCCTAGTGTCATTTCTATAAACATTTACATGACATTTTTTTTACTGTTTCTTTTCTCGTACTTCACGCCTGAAGACATCTCTTCCAGATTATCATTCACCTTAACTTGTTGCGCCTTCGTGGCATTATCGCCATGCTTCGGGTGAAATGAGTATATGACGTGGCCAGACAGCCATTAGGATTAAAGACAATACAAAGAGTAGATGGGTCTTTTCATGGGATCAACAACCATCTAACTCGGACATGGGAACGGATAACTACTTGAGTTGTTGCCCAGGTCGGCGAGTGTTAGCCTTCGTTAAGGTATACCATTAGGAGAAGAAAAACTGTAATATAACACCCACGGCCTGACAGAATGCAGTGACGTTAACTGCATTCCTTTTTGTTGTACATTGTGTTTTTGCGCTGTGAGTCTTCCGCCACTTTAAATGTTACTTGTCGTCAGGTGTCATTTTTTCATTCTGAATGGAGGCATTAGCCAAATAAAGGCAACAATTATAAATTTTCAGGTTTAAAGAGATATATTCATTTAAAACAAATTTTACTTATGATAGCATATGATGGTCATGCTCAGCAACAAGGTGACAGTCAATTTGTTAATATATACTGGGATCAACAAGTACGTGAAGAAGCCCGGAGAACACAACGGTTGAAACGTTCAGCAGTAAGAAAAAGAACTTTAGTCTGAATGTTAATAATGAGAAAATTATCCCGAAATAATAAATTAAAAAAATTTTTTTTTTTAAATTCCGACAGAAAGCCATCCGAAAATCTTTGATAAGAAGTACATCTATTAGAAAATTAACCAGAAGTAATCCATGTACAATATTAAACACGGCACATGTAAAAAAAAAAAAATCCAAAAGGGAAGGAAATGAATATTGAATAAAATAGTAAATACAGAAGGCATAAAAACATACGATTCACGTCTTTTGACTTTGAAAGTATGCAAAACACTGATAAGAGAAATATCAACTGAAATAATCTATATGGTTAAATCAGAACTGACCCTCTGTCCATCGCACAATGCCTGCGTAGAACGTTGTATGTGTGTATGCATGTATATGTGTATATCTGAGTTGTACGTGAGTGATTTACATGTCCTTAATGTATACACAAGCACACGCATACACACACTCGCAAAATTTGACTGAGTTTGAAATAAGACGTCAGAATACTAAATTTATCTCGCACTCAGTCTAAACAACACCTATCTTGAGCTGGGTAGAAAGATTGTAATCCTGGACATAATAAAAAAATCGACTTGATTTCTTAAACCTTAAAAATTCCGACAATTTTTTTTTTTTTTTTAAACTTTTTGGAAATTATTTGGTAATAAATAAAATTATTTAAAAAATAATTTTGTAGGAATATTTTGATCTCTGTTATGGAATTAAAAATATACATACACACATACAAACAAACGCACCACCTTGGCTTCCATTATACCCAGTCTTTTCTCTCACCGTCAATCTCTATAACCCTCTGCGTGCCAGGGACATTTTCGCCTTGCTTGGTTTGAAATGATTAAAAAAAAACAAAAAAAAAACAATTTGAATCAATCTGAAATGGGTGTCAGTGTATCCAGGGCTATGTTTCTTTTGTCTGGGAACAACCCTTGGGTAATAGGAAAAGAGTGTAAGCCGAAATGTGTAGCAATTTAAATTTATTTTTTATGATTCCTTTATTTAAACTGAACATATTCTCTAATAAATATAATATTTTAAATGGATAATCAATTTAGATTTGAACATTCACCATCTTGCTTTCAATGAAGTGATGGGTACCAAACTAATAATAATAGCAATTAGGAGGTTTGACAAAGGTGTTAGAATTTACCTTTAGCCACGGTTAGAGTGTATGATGCATTCTCGCTTCAATTCCAGAAACATTTCTTTTGTTTTCTTATTCGGTATTTTCCATTCAACAGTTAAACGACAGGTGCAGTAAAAACATCGATCGATGTCTTAAAACAATTGAATTTATATTCCGATTAGAGTATATTGTTTTAGACGTTACAAGATATGGACAGCATTCAAAAATGTAAATTTTTTCTTTTCTCGAGAGAATAATAATGAGTCTGAGCATGCGCACATCTTTACATAGATTGGACATATAAGAGAGAAAGAAAGAAAGAAAGAAAGAAAGAAAGAAAAGAAAAGAAAGAAAGAAAGAAAGAAAGAGAGGAAGAAAGAGGGAAGAAAACAGAAGAGAGTAAAAAAACATGAAGAACGAGAAATATTATATTTTGGTATGGTGTTCAAACAACTTTAACATTAAAAAAAAATATATAGTCATTCACAAGCGGACTGTTTCGGTGTATTACAGATCATCAGTGTGGCTAGACGTCGGGTTGCCTCTAGCTAGGATCAATACCCGGCTGAATTGGCGTCAGTCGGAGACTGTACCCCTAAGCCGACGGCGCACGGCAAGATGAAGATGTATTTAAGCTTATTTATTTTTTAGATAAACACACATTGACTGATATATATATATATATATATATATATATATATATATATATATATATATATATATATATATATATATATATATGTGTGTGCGCACACGCGCGCGAGCGGGCACGCATATGTTAACTCTACCACGGATACTGAGCACTTTCTAAATACCACGGGTTCCTGACATCAAAACAAAGTAAAAATGTCCATAAGACGATCACTGTACCTCAACACATCAACTCATGACAAATGCTGAAAATGTCCTCCGCTTAATTCTACGCGCGCATGCATCCGTCGTATCATTGACTGGTGGACACTTTCAATACTTTTTTAAAATATTTTTGATACTCACCGTATATATACTTTAGCCCAGGTGTTTGCCACCACCCACTGAATTTCGAGGAATCGTCGAAAAACTGAAATTTATGTGTCTTTTTCAAAACTAAACTAATTTACTAGCTCACTTAGGACTAGAGAGACTTTTTATTCCTGAAGCGTTCGATCGAATATTATTATTATTATTATTATTAATTCAAACCATTACTATATAAAGTTACCGTAAAATTCTAACTTTTTTGCCTAAACTACTTTGTTGGCTAATCGTAATGTAAAGGATGGTTGATTTAAAATTTTAGATAAACCTCTTTCTAAAACTTTACAGGCACTGGATATGATGGCGTCATGAAACAAACTAAGTTTATAATGTGTCAATAAATTTTTCACTGTGTCGAAAAAGTTTTGGAATGAGTTCTTATTGAGAACTTGAAGTTTTTATTTCAGGCACATAGGCTTAAACATGTTTATATTACAAGACGAAGTTTTAGACTTATGATTTTGTGGTGTCAGGCCATTTATGTATCAAGTCATCCCATAAGTTCTGTCCGAATTTTGAATAAAGAAAACAAGTGACCAAATGTTACATTTAATTACAGATTCAATCAACAATGTATTTTCCCTGATTATCTATGACTTCCTTTCATCTATTAACAAGCTTACTAATTCCATTACTGTAAAATTCTTTTGGCTTTGCTTCGAAGAACTCACAAATGTCAGTTTTAACCTCTTCCTGTGTTACAAAAGCTGTTTCTTCCAAATGATTCTGTAAGCTACGAAACAAATGGTAGTCTGAAGGAGCAAGATCGGGAGAATAAGGTGGATGAGTAATTTTCTCCCAACCAAGTTCTTCGATCTTTTGTGACGTGATTCTTGCTGTGTGGGGTCGCACATTGTCCTGATGAAACATCACCTCTTTTCGATTCACTAGAACAGGTCTTTTTTTCCTCAAAGCTTGGTTCAAACGCTCTAATTGCTGACAGTATATTTGAGCATTAATTGTTGCATTAGTTGGTAAGAATTCAAAGTGGATTATTCCTTGGCGATCCCACCAGATTGAAAGAAGAACCTTTTGCCCATGAAGTTCCCTTCTCGGCTGTGGCTGGGGTCCTTCCCCTTTACCAATAAAAGATCAATTTTTTTGTCGCCAGTAACAAGTCTATCCAAAAAAGGTGAAACAAGTTGGCGAGAATGGAGAGAAGAGCAGATGTCAACTCGGGATTTGAGGTTGTTTTCAAACAATTCATGAGGCACCCATTTTCCAAGTTTAGGAACTTTTCTAAGTTGTTGATGATGTGGATGAACAGTTGTATGGTTTGAACTGAGAACCACTGCCAATTCCTCAACTGATAAAGCAGGATTTTCTTCAAGGGCTGCTTCAAGAAGCTTTCATCAAACTCAACTGGACGTCCGGTTCGATCTTCATCTTCAAGGGTGAAATCTCCACCTCTGAATTTTTGCAAACCATCTTCTGCAAGTTCTTTCATTCACATTCCTCTCCATAAACTGAGTGAATGTTTCTAGCCACTTCGGCTGCTGAGTTTCCTTTCTTGAACTCATAAAGCATTATGTGCTTTAAATGATTCTTGGGTACTTCCATGTTAGCAGGGTTTTAATCAAACAAAATTTAATTTTATTGTTCTCTGAAATAAAATTTGATCAGGTTAAATGCATCTAAACATAAAAATAATGTTCAGCTCCATTAGACATTATAAAATACTCTTTAAATTTCGTTCATTTTAAAAAAATGGTAAAATTCGGGCAGAACTTATGGGATGACCTGATAGCTGGCAAAATAGGATCAATAAAGCGTGCAGTGAATAAAAACAGGCGAGTGACAGTTAATGGGGACCTCATATATCTGGGTGGTAATTATATTCAAGTAGGCAATTTCTGGGGGATCGTGACAACGAATTGTCGCACTAGGGTTGATGAAATGGGCTATAAGTTGGCGGCAACATTGTCTGAAAATAAAATTGATTTTAAATAAAATTGATTTTAATTTATAACAAATTTTACTAACCGAATACCAGTTATACGAACTGAAAAAAACTAAGATACCATAGTAGATCTTTAAGTAGATACCATAGTAGATCTCTTATCTCTCAAATTTCTGTATAACAACATTTTCAACAAAACATCTATTTTCTAAAGTTCTATTTGTCATTATGCTAAGTCCACTTGAATTTCCTACTCTGAACATTCTACATTGAGTTGACCATGTTTGTAATAATGATGTTAATAAAAAAATAATTCAGCAAACTTACTATTTTTATAATTATTTAAATAATTCGTTTTTTTTTGTATTTTTTTTTAAGAAAATTTAATTAGACTCATATTTCGACGTATTTTCTAGGGACTCTCTGATCACTTTGTAGTATTTATTGGTATTTAGCTATTAAACAGGAACCTCCTTTACAGAAATCTTATTTCCGTTACTGATTGGGACTAAGCTCTGTGATTTTATTCGTGACGTCCCTTGAACTGACATCAGCAATATTATCGGTCCTGATCTGGCGGTTTGAATTCAGTCACATTTCCACCGCCGTAAGGTTGCATCCCTGTATCTTCTCTATAATATAATTTAATGGTATTTATTCAGATGAGCCCCTCCCTATGTTTTTTTCGAAGTAACGTTATTGACTGATTTTCAAACCGGTAGAATCTCAAGTTGTTTACGTTTGAACTGCAACCATTTTTGAAAACTCATACAAAGAACTGAACTTTTGACACAAAACTGTTCCTTAAGTTGATTTGATTCATTTTACATGATTATTAATTTCTTGTTTGAATTTAATTTTTGGATTTTTTTCTTGTCACTCTTTTTTCAGTTTTTACGTCGGCTTTGACCACCATCTTTGTTTTTATTTTCTTTCTGGTCTAAGTCATACCAGACCATTGTTTTTTTGTTTTAATTCATTTGCGTTTAATTTATAATTTTATGTTGTTTATCTCCTTTATCTTAAAAAAAAACTCAAGGGACCTTATTGAGAAGAATACCTGTTGTTTTTTTTATAATTTTGAATATTTAGTTTTTCAGTTTTTTTCCTCTCTTTGGTTTTGACTGGGATTTATTTTATTTCGCTGGGTAACTCCTAGTTTACCCAAACCTTTGTTTTTGTTTACTTTATTTTACTTAAAGTTTATTGTGTTTTTTTTTATAGTTAAAACTCTTTTCTCGTTTTTTGGGTGAACTTTATTTTGTGTTTATTTGCCGAACTTTATTTTTGGCGAACGTTAACGTTTTGTTTTTCAACGTTTTTTATTTTTCCTTCGGCGAACTTTATTTTCTTTTTCGTCGTTAGGCGAAGTTTTTATTTTCAATCGTTCCTTTTCTCTCATTTATTCTTTACAGATTTATTCTTAATTTGCAAGTTTATTTTCCTTTTTTGTCCGTTTTAAGTCAGTTTTTTTTTCTTATTGTAGTTTATACTTTTATTTTGAATTGTTCATTTTTCTACTTTTGTGCTGTTGATTTGATTTAATTTTTAACTTCTCTTTGTAGAAGAAATTATTTTTGGAATTTGAATTTTATTTTTATTGGTGATTTTCCCTCCCCTTCCAATACACTTTAAAAATATAATTTTATTTTTTAAGGTCATCTCTCCTGCTTAGCCTATATAGGAGACAATAAGTAACAATATGGTCTACAAAAGTCGGTCGGAGGTTAAAAAATATGTTTTTCGATCTGCCTTAAAAGCAGAACCACCCGATAAAAGTAAAACAGGGTGGGTATCACGGGTGGATTCGACTTAAAAATCTCAATCTAACGATGACAAAATTAAGATTAATGACAAAAGTAATGAAAGCAAGATGGAAAACAAGAATGTGCCAAATTCAAGTGAGGCACCAAAGAATAAAACGGCTGGGAAATCGTCTTCATGCTGGAAGTTCGCCCCCAAGTTGCATAATTTACATTGTGAACTTCTTGGAAAAGACTAAGTGTTACATACATCTTGTAAAAGATGGGCTCTTAGAAGACGTCTAAGAATTAAAGATGTTCGAAAAGAGAATGGTGTCGGTCTCTGTGTTGGACAAGCGTCGCTCCACGAAAGACACAGGGATTAAATCACTTATGTTCCAAGGGATTAAACCCCCAAAGAGTTATAAAAGGAAACATTTTTTCATGTGGGACATACTGCTGCCTACAGCGGAAGATTGTCTCGAGATGGCCGAAAGAGAATTCATAACGAAAGATTTTGGCGAAGTACCAACTAGCAGTATTTGAGGTCCCTCCTCGATTGTCAGCAGACCACCTTGTTGCATTCAGCATGAAGTATGGCCAAATTATAGGTGCGATTTCCGACAACCTAAACGGGAGTTGGAGCTTTGACATCATGCTCGATCGCTTGGCTTTTGTTTCCGTCCCCAACTTTTGCGGCCGGAAAATGCCGAATATCGTGACTGGAAGAAGACCTACTTGGAGGTGTGGAGAGACTGGTCACCTCTCCTCTTCTAGTCCAGAGAAGAAGGCCTATAGACCTCCGACCACAGGCGACCTCTGGCCAATACTGTTAATTCCGCTGTGACTGTAATAGGCCTAACCGCGACACGGACGGGTGCGGAAAAACCCTCGGTTGGGCCCCGTCCCACATTCACCCCAAAAAACCGACGCCATACATAGGATCAGAGGGAAGAGCCGAGTATGACTCCAGGGACAATAACACCTATAGCCCCATTCCTTCTACTAGCTCTAAGGGCGATGCCTCGGTTTCAAATTGTAAGACTGCTTCTGGGATACAGAAGATCAACGAACCCAAATGGTTGAAAATTGAAAAAATCAAGGAGGCTAAAGGAAGAATTGGACGCTAAGAAATAAAAGCCACTGTGGGTGCCGGGCCTCTCATTCCCTGTCCGTCTTCCCTAACATCCAAGAAATCATTTACACAGCCACCTCGGTTAAAATCACTGACGAACCCACCTACAAAATCAAAATCATCAGTGCAAGACATTCCGTTGGCACTGCCATCTCTGTTCTAAAACACTCTTGCCTATGCATCCAGAACTGTGAAATTTTCGGCAAGGGAGTGGGAAGTTTATAGAAGTTCTACAGAACTTCAAAAAAGCAAAACGAATTGAAATTCCCCAATAACGATGAGGCATCACTCACCTGGCTGGTTTTTCGTAGGTCCCTCTGGATCAGCAAATTTTTCGGCGAGCTTGGAAAAATCTCCAAACTACTTTCGCTGTGATGGAGAGGTCGAATCCTGCGTCACGCCTTCCTTCATTGCAGGGTCGTAGTGCCGTTGTGCAAATCTGTTGAAGGTATCATGTTTCGTCCTCGAGGCCAGTTTTGTCTGTAGCAATGTGTTATCACCACTTGCTAGGGTCATGAGAATCGTGATTTGAACGACACGTCAGAATGAATTCTATGTGGGGCGGTGAGAAGTTCACTTCTTCCCAAATGACCTTGTACTTTAAAAATCAAGATTAGGACGGAAAGGCGGTAGCTCCCGCCATCATAATTTAGCAAAAGGTGGGGGTGAGTCTTGTGCGATTGGGACTTAAAATGGCACTTTGATACCAGTGAGGAAATAGGATATTGCCCTAATTTTAGTGAACTTTGGTAGCCCCACCTGAAATTAGGTTAGTTTAGGGTTGTTTTTGTGTCCTTAGTTTCTTCCTTCCAGTTAGCATAGGGGATGTATGTTCATTGGCGCCATTTCTGCCCCCATTTTCTTTAGTTTAATTCCCCATCCTCTCCCTCGTTAGGTGATCGGTGATCTCATTTCTCTGGTGAATGCGGGACGCCTTTCGTTTCGGGTGTGATTTTCGTATTTCTTGTTGAGTTTAAATGAGTGTGTGTTTGAGTGAATGCTTGAGATGAATGAATGCTTTATATTACTAAAGTCCCGCATTGATTTCATCCAGTTAACTGATGTCTGTGCCACATTTAAGCATTGTGGAGGTGGGGTATTACTAATATTATTTTGTTTAGTTTCTTGTAAATAGTTTTGTTCATTTTTGTAAATATTCATTGGGGTTAGATATTAAATTGTTGTATTTTTTCCTCTCCCCAACCCACAGACAATGAATTGTGCATATGGGGACTATAGAGACATTTCGATATTATGGTGGATGAAGTAAGAAAAATAAGTAAGAATGCGCTGTTTTGGTGTAAAGGGTATTGTAGTATGTTTGGGTCAGTGTTTGCTAGCTATGTTGGCGAGCTAAGTTTAATGTTAAGACAGAAGACCTTTCTTTTCCTTATTCTTCTTTTTGGCCTTGTGCCACATTTCTGTATTTCACACAGAATAAATAATGCTCTTCTCTGTTTACTTTCTAGAGGCCGGAATAATTTTGGTTCTGATCAACCAGAGAAAAGAAAAAAAAAGCCTAACATAATTCTTCTACAGGGAGTTCAAATCAGGATTGGATTGAAGATTTTGTATCGCTAATATATTTAGCGCAGAACACTTACACTGAAAATCAGCATTCAGCATTGATGCTTTTTACCTGGGCTGGAACCTCGATATCTCGTGCCTGTGAAAAACACGCAACTATCTCAGCCCGGAGAAAAACTTACACTGCAAGCGATCATTTGAAGAACACGTAGTGTAAATGATCGTTTTCGCTAAACAATGGAAATAGATTCGCAACACGTGTCGCTTACCAGTGAACTTCGTTGCAGCGTATTTAACCTGGATATGTAATGGTATCTTTGGACAAAGGTAATTTCTCTTAAAAAAATCCCGTTGAATTAAAACGCAGAAAATTAATGATAAAAAAACAGGAAAAAACGAATTCCATGTTATTTAGTGGGGTTACCGGCGTTGAAAATCAATAAATAATTCCTGATGTGAAAATCTTAAAATATCAAGCTTAATTTTAATTGCAAATATCTTTGATTTCAGAAAATTAGTTTTTTCTCTGCTGTGCGATATGCGAAACGACACGTGTACAATGACAAGTGGATTATTCAATCCAAGAAAAGATTAATGGCTTTAAAAAACTGAAACAGCTATATAATGATCTGTGAGAGCACCTGATTTTCTCACCATATTTTCTCATCTAATCTTTAGTCGAAAAGTCATCTATACTTCTGTCGCATTACACTGTACATAAAACATACAGGAATATGATACACGGATTTTACAAGTCTAGGAGTCATGTTTCACCTCCAGAGGCCAGTGTACTGAGAATAAGTGGGATTTATATTGATGATATAGTTATTTATAGTTGGATAATAATGTTCTTGATAAAAAAATCAACATTCTTTACCAGATATTCCAGAGTGTAGGACTCAGAATATTCTACAACAGAAACTATGATTTATATTTGAATTTCTGGGATAATGATTTGTCATTGTTTATATTATTTACACGCGGTATTATCTCCATCTTTGTTGTTGTTATCACACTGTTTTCAGCCACAGTGCCATACGGCCTCATCAGATGATTGTCAAATGACCGACAGGGAATTTCGAACTGAAGCCTTTATTTAAATTATAGATGAATATTGTTCTTATTCTGTTCTCTGTGCCCATGTATAAGTAGCCTATTTCTTATTTAATACTATTATGTTATTACTCACCTTGGCCATGGGCAACAGAATGAGAACAGTCCAGTAGGATTTTTTTAAAGCAAAAACTTGAAGGAGGAATTTAATTCATCACTAGTAATAAGTGTCATGAGGAATACACTTGGCAAACATCAAGAAATTGAAACAAAAGATTATATGAACTCAAAAGGGATCTGTTACAAAACAGGACACTAAATTCGTTAGTCGTAATGAGTCTAACTATAATCTGATTAAAAGTGCTACGGTAAACAATTTCCTAATGCGAAAATGTTGCCCCCGTCTACAGCAACCAATGCAGTTTTCATGATTCTAGTTTAGCAAAGATTAATATGGGGATTCAACTTTATATGCACATTCAACATGTATTGTACCACCCTCTAAAGCAACCAATGCAGTTTAAATGATTCCGGTTTTGTAAAGATTAATATGTTGACCCAACATGCTATGTAAATTCAACATTTGATTCCCTCCACTTTACAGCAACCAATGCAGTTTACACTATACTAGCTTGGTAAAGATTTATATAGAGATCAAAACTGCTATGTAAATTCAACATATGTCCCCCCGCCGCCGCCTCTACAGCAACCAATGCATTTTCCATTATTCTAGTTTTGTAAAGATTAATATGGGATCCAACTTATATGTAAATTCAACATATGTTGCACCCCGGTCCCTACAGCAACCAGTGCAGTTTACATTATTATAATTTTGTAATGACTATTATGGAGATACAAATTGCTTGGTAAATTCAAAATATGTAGACCCCCACCACACTCTACAGCGAAAAAAAGGCAGTTTACATTATTCTAGTTTTGTAAAGATTAATATGGCATTCCAACTTGCTATGTAAATTCAAAATATGTTGCCCCTCCACTCTACAGTAACAAATGATAGATTAGAATATTCTAGTTTTGTAAAGATTAAATATGGGGATCCAACAAGCTACGTAAATTCATCAATAGTTACCCAATCAAACAATGATAGATTAAACTATTCTAATTTTCTAAAAATTAAAATGTAGATCCAATTTGATATGTAACTTAAACATTAGTTCCACCCCCTCCCACTAGAACAACCAATGAAGCTTACATTATTATAGTTTTGTAAAGATTAATATTAATTTCCTATGTAAATTCAAAATTTGTTACCTCTGCCACTACAGCAGCCAATGACAGATTACAATATTGCGTATTGGGTTGGTATTTACTGTTGTCAGACAGAAAAATACTGAAGCAAATTTTGCATTCTCTTTAGTGTCATAGCATATAATCCAAATAAAATCAACAAATTTGGAAGATTGTAATGATACTTAAGTATATATATATATATATATATATATATATATATATATATATATATATATATATATATATATACACGTCATCCACAGACAGACTGTTTCGCTGTTTCACAGCTCATCAGTGCGACTAGACATCCGGTTACCTCTAGCTAGGATCGAAACCCGACTGACTTGGTCAGTGACCGACACTGACTCGATTCGCTTTTGCGAAGAGTCTCGCTATATAGCTATAAATAGTCACTGTTTACCAACCCACACCTCCTCCCCAGAGAGATATATACATATATATAGAGAGATTTACGATAGAGAGATTGCTTGAAGCATAATTGCCTATAGTCGGACTAGTGGATCGTTTTATAAAATTCGAAAATAGAGGAATGTAGACGTAAATTGTGGGCATTCTTTAACGTCATAACAGAGAATCTAAATAAAAACAATGAATATAGAACATTGTAATGATTATTATATATATATATTATATATATATATATATATATATATATATATATATATATATATATACATATATACATATATATGCTACATGATTGGCATGAAATAGATTTACGTCAGACAGATTGCAAAGGACAAAATTGTATCTATTTGGATGTAGTGGATCGGCATTTACTGTTCTAAGACAGAAAATGCAAATTTTGAGCTTTCATAGCAGATAAACCAAATAACAACAACGTATATCGAACATTGTAATGATTCTAAAGTATATATTAATGCTAATTGAAAAAAATATGTTATGAAATAGTCGGGAGTTGTGGGTCGGTGTTTACTTTTCTCAAACAGAAGAATATTGATGCAACTTTTGGTATAATCCAAATGAACCAATGAATATATAACAATGTCATATTTCTTTTATATATATATATATATATATATATATATATATATATATATATATTAATTGATTGACCTGAAATACATTTATGATAGACAAATTTCTTCCGGTTTAATTTCTTCTAGTCGGACGTGTTGGGTCTGGGTTTACTGTTCTCAGAGAGAACAATATAGAATCAAGGTTGAACTTTTTTGTGTCATACCATATAATCCATATAGAACAACGAATATAAAATATTCTAATGTTTATTAAGTATGCATATGATATATGATTGGCAGGAATCTAATTGAAGATAGACAGATTGCTTCAGGCGTAATTACCTCTTGTCGGGCGTAGTGTGCCGGTGTTTACTGTTCTCAGACTGAAGAATCGTGATGAAACTTTTGTACTTTCTTTGCTGATGATGTCAAGTAGACACAAGAGCACGTACTGTCGGTCCTTTGACACTGGTAGCACCACATTGGAACAAATGGTGCTGGCATCAAGGACAAAAAACTTTCTGCCCAAGATGCAAACCATGGAGCCTTCAATCAGTCTACACAATGGATGTACGACACTACAGTGAAGGAAGGCGTGCACAATGGACTCCAACCATTCACCGTAGTGCACGCAACTTGGCGTGGCCATCAGCTCCGCTGCGTAAAGCTTCTTGCCGACCCAGAGAGCCCCTTGCAACACCAACCAGGTGAGTGATGGCTCGTCGTTGTTGAGATATTTCAACCCAGGCGCCCAAGGCAGTATGGAGCGAAATTCCTTGTTCATAAGACCGAGCTCATCCTGGAGTTTTTAGCTTCTACCCTCACTACCCAATATGCCTTCTGAGACAATGTCTTCTGGCATTCAGTTTGCCTCTACCCCTCCCGCATGCACACTTCCCAAATCATTGTTTTTCCCTAGTTGTAATTTTCCACCTTTCCTTACTTATCGATGAAATTGTTATCCTGCCTTAATACACACACAAAATGAAATTTTTGTCCATTGTAATTGTGTAAACTGTAAATAAATGTTTTTCTTTTTAAAATTTTATGTAGTGGTTGTCTTGTTTCATAATTTTGTGCCTATTATTGTCTTGCTATTTCTACTAAGTTTTTGGATTTGGCACAAGAATTTAGATTTGCTATGAATAAAATTTTTATGGTATATTTATTTCCATCTACCAACCTGAATATTTAAGAAATTTTGTTAGAAAAATATGTGCTCTCCATCAATTTTACCAGTTAGGCTTCCAGTTTTTCATATAAATATACACTTTTTTTTTTTTTTTTAACTGATCTCGACAACCAATATTTTTATACATGAGATAATGTTCTGATTTTTTGGAAAAGGTCTGTGTGTTTACTTTTAAATATTTAACTCAAACTCACAAACTGGAAAAACAAACATCTCAACTTCCAAAAAAATGTTTTTTTTCTATTTTTGTCATGCTGCACTTCAGTTTATAGTTAATTTTTTTATTCCTAAAAAAAAAACTATATCACTTGAATTCTTACAAGAATAAAACTAATTTGGGTGTGCATGAGCAAGGCTGCCAGGTTGAAATTCAGTAAAGATGCCAATGTTTAAAAAAAAAAAAAAAAAAACTAAAGTAGGCAAAAAGAAAAGATCAGTTCTAAATTAATTCCAGTAAATAAATTGTTGAAAAGCCATTTAGATGCAAAAAGTTATATTGTTTGATCACTTTTTCAAAAATTTTATTTAATAATTTCAATAAAGTAAATTCATAAAATTTGGCTTTCTGAAATGACAAACTTACCCCCACCTCCATCAGGATGTGTGATAGGAAAAAGAAAGGATAAGACAAACATTTTTGCGCCCCCCCCCCCACACACACACACACTTTCATAAAACTTATTTCCTAAATACTGTAAACTGCAGAGGTGTGTATTAAAACATTACTGACTTTATCCTTTGATGTCTGTCACAGGATAAGTGAGTTAGAAAAGAAGAACATAACAAATTAAAATGGTAGTAAGCAAATTTGATTTTGTTTTTCTCCCTATCTAACTAATTTCCATTTCAAATAGGCCATTCAATTTTCATGGAAAATAAGCTTATGTGTGTGTGTGCATGCACATACACAATGAGATACTAAAATGTTCTCACCCCATCTAATAAGTTCTAACAAACAAAAATATTATGCTTAATTTGGTCACATTTTAGATCTATTTGTATGTAAACAGTGAAAGACGAGCATCACCTGCTATAAAAAATTTTATTGACAATACAAAATAATCAAAAAACATTTTTAAAAATGTGAATAAATAATACATCAATATTATAAATGTCTAGGTTTGTTTTGTACTTCTCTAAAAAATTAGTGTATATTTTAAAGAAAGCCAGAAGGTTTATGAAATAAATCTACATTTGTGTAAAAACTTCCTATTTTTAGAATTGGCTGTTAAAGAACAACCAAGATTATTTCTGTCAAAATAAATTGTTTCAAATTCCTTTTTTTTATATTAAAAAAAAAAATGTGAATTTCTATCCAATAAAAACTGTGAGCTTCCACCCACATAAAATTGAAGTTAAAGTTTGTCTGGAGCCATTTCAATTGTTACATAAAGAAAAGGCCATCAGATAAACTTCAGAAAGAATTCAAATTTCAAAGGAGGAGGAAATCAAAATTTCAAAGAAGAACCAAAAGTTTCAAACAACACAGAAAATGAAGCAACCAAAAAATTTAATCCACAAGACAGAATAATAAAAACTCAGGAGGGAAAGAATTTTTAGCTGCTACCTGAAAAGCATACATAAAAAGGGAACAAACTTGTTAATAAAACTGTGCTTTATAAAAGATAAATTGTAAAATGTCCTGTAAGTGTTTTCTTGAGTGTGGTTTATAAATAATGTATTTGATATTTTAGTGGATATGACAATGTCCCTGTAACACCTGTGATTTGAAATTGCCAAAGATTTCTTCATTGTGTGATTATTTTTTTTTTAAATATTATCTGCCTTCTTCAAAGTTTTTTTCATTTTTCAAAGATTGTTTTGAAATATTTTAAGAGATTTATATATTTCTTTTATATATGCTATCATTCCTTGTATTTTTGTTTTTAATAAGGTGCACAAAAGGAAATTTTTGTGCAAGTCTATCGTATAACATATTGTAATTTGTCATATTATTTTAAAGTTTTGTAATAAATATTTGTTCTTTCAATTTCATACAATAGTTTCATTTCTTGTTTTCATGAACCTTTGTTAATGTTCAGTACAAGAGAATTGTGGGCGCTCTTTTTTCTCCCATTCTTGCCCAGGGGAAAAAATTATTTTACTACAGCAGAGAAAATAATATTAAGAGTCAGACTTCATAAGGAGGACAAAATACAAAATCTCTGTACCAAATGTTACCGATATTTTAAATTTTGTTTAAATAAAACAAATTATATCAATGTTTTTTTTTTGTTTTTTAATGATCATATATTTACAAGTTACCATGAGTTGTTTAAGAAATAATCCAAGTTTTACTTCAGATTTTATGTCTGACAATTGCTTTATATATATTGTCACTTTTGAAAGGAAAATTATGTTTCAGAAAATTCTAATGATGTTGTGAAGTTTCTTGTCAATTACTTGCAAGTCTCAAATGAACAAATCTTTTTTTGCTTTTCAAATAACTTGCCATAATGAAAACGTTTCTTTGTAGATTTTCAACTGTAGAGTTATGTATGTCTACAGGTTTGTATGGAATGAGGTTGAGAATCTTCAAAGAAATTGAAAGCAATATTTTAAGAAGGAATACACTTCAACATGTGGAGATATTTTTATATAATGAATAACATGATTAAAAATTATACAAGTGTATACACAGCAGAAAAGGAATAAACACATTTAAGTCTTTACTGTGAGGACAAGCCTCATGCTGACACTAATTCATTTTGGATCAAAAAAGAGTTGGAAGGAGAAAGAGCTGTGTCCATTCTTTTACTGTCGTGAAAGAGCACCACCTAGCTGGCATCTTGTCAGACCAAATATGTAGGGGGAGGGGTAATCCCCACAAAACAGTTCTACCAAGCCATTTATATGCAAAATTATTTTAAAATAAGCTGACAACAGAAATATTCTGCAGAGTTTTAAAGAGAAAAGTTAACTTTTTATTAAACTGAATCTACCAAAAAGCCAGGAATTTTCTCCTCACTTGTATTCAAAGAATCTGCATTTTCCATATTTTGCTACTCAGTTTAATGTTGTAATTATTTAATCATACCAAATCATTTAATGCAAATATTTTCATGCAATATATCCATATGTAACAGATCCCATAAAATGTGTATTGAATAAACTGTATAAAAATGTATTTTTATCAACATTTTCATTACTAAAACTTTGTCAGTGAATGAAAAAGTTAATAATGTTAAAAAGTTATTTACCTTTTTTAATGTCTCAACTGTTAATGGTTTTAAGAAGAACTCTCTAATTGTGAAAGGAGAAAACATTGATAATATTTGTAAAGAATATCAATATTTTCTGTTTTGCTTTTGTTTTTCATAAGAAGTTTTGCTCATAAAATCTTTTTAAATTTTTCATTTAACACATCAAAATCACTCCCCAGCAAATAAATCTACCAATTTTTTCTCCTCTTCAGGAATCCATTGGTAAACTTTTGAGTCAAACCTTGTTGAAGTAGAGAGAAATTTAGTTTTTGCCATCATTCAATGTATTGAACATTACAAAAAATTCAAGATATTTTCTGGTTGACATTAAAGAAGTCATTAGAGCTTTTAAAAAATTAGGTTTCCTCTTCCGCAAGAGGCTAGTATTCTCAAATGTTCACCTTTTTAATATTAATCAACCAGAACTTACTATTTATAAAGGAATTAATATTTTAATGACAATTACATTTTCTTTTCGATTATTTACACTGTGGATGGAGTTAATTATTATTATCTCAGTCCGATGACAGCTCTTACATTTGCATACACTCAACCTGATAATTATGGGACAAAGATGGAAGGTATTAAAATCAAGTCTAAGGGAGATAACTCCTGTACAGTCAAGTCCAAAATTAATTTCATCATGTAAAAAAAAAAATTGTTTCAGAGAGCTCCTGCCATAGACCAAAGTTTAGCTCTACAATTGTTGTTAGTCAGTTCATTACTCAGCAAGAAGTATAATATGAACTTGACCTTGTAGCAACAAATGTTAATGAAGAAAACTTTTTATACATAACAGAAGAAAGAAAAAAAATTAGAGCTGCTAAATTTTAACCCAATAAGTTTCAATTAAATCACTGAAAATAATTTAAAAGTTGTTTTCAAGGAATATTATATTGATTGAATAAAAATAACCCTCTTTTTACAAAGCAACAGGATGAATTTCAAAATTGCTCTAAAAAAAAAGTTTTTTCAAAATAAATATTAAATTTCAGTTTTCTATTTTCTGCAAGCAACATCATCCAAGTATTTCCCCAAAGTTTTCTATTAATCAAAAGAACCTAATATTCTGATTCAATATTCATTCATTAAATCCTGAAAATTTCGTTTCAAGCAGATAATTCCCAGATTCTGGACTAATAGCAATTTTTTTTTTACTTTCATCAAAACTTCATCCATTTTCGGTGGCACCGACCTAACCTGCTGTTAAAAAAGAATTGATTGCCATTTTTACAACATTTAATGTAATGATTACAGAATTATTTATTTCCCTTATGAGCATCTGTAAAAAAAAAAAAAAAAAAAACTTTAACAGTAAAAAAGAATAAAATTCTTTTAAAATGTATTCAATCTTGAAAATTAGATTAAAAAAACTATTTATATACACGGCCTTAGCACAATAAATAATGATTAGCAAGCTTGTCTTGCTATAGATTAATTACAACTGAGTTTGATCCTCACTGGGTGCTCCATGCTTTCAGCCACATAAACTACATTTCGTATCGCTACTTACATGCCATTGAATAAGTGATTTTTTTTTTTACATGTCGATTTCGTTTTCTTTGAAATTATCAGGGATTTTTTGCTAATAATATTTTTACCGTACAATAATGAAATAAAAATAAAATTAAATTTTGAAAAAGAATCTTCAATAAATCTGTTGTGTCTTTGTCGACATTTTTTTCTCTGGAAATTTTTAAGTAATTAATTTCTCTTACATTTTTTTTTATTTTTTTTTTTATTTTGTTTAAGTTTACTTCCGTGGATGTCGAGATGGAGGACCCAACCAACTTTCCTCATGACCCTGGTGTAATTATTTTGATCCGATATACTGGGGAAATCTCAAACTATGAGACCATCTAGCAGGGACAAAAGATGCCTTCCCAAAGATCCAGATAGTCTAAATTGAGTCTAAAGTTTTAAAAAAACTTTCAAATACGTGCTCAGGGAGGGTCCCAATTTTGCTTCATACCTACTTTATATAGAGCGTTAAATTTAACCTTCCTGATGGATGTCGGTGGTATTGTCAGGGCAGTCAAATTATGACCATTGGAACCAGAAGCTTTGGACAATCCATCGGTGTCTTGACCTTAATAGATTAATAGATTTAATAGTGTTTAAGGGACTTTTAGCTCTAAAAGATATCTATCAAGCAAATTAGTTTGAATGTGAGGTGCTTGAGGGATCGGAGTAAAGCTGTTGGTCTTCTTCATGATCTCTTGTACTTTGGCATAGATGTAGCTGTGACAAAGGAGACACACTTTGTTTGTAGCTGTGACACAGGGAGACACACTTTGTTTGTAGCTGTGACCCAGGAGACACACTTTGTTTGCAATGTTGATGCTCGTGTGCTGTCTAGTGACATTGTTGTCTATTCAGCATACAGAGGACCAGCAGGCAAGAAGTGTTTCCTTGTTAGTTAAACATTCCCTGGGTGCAAAGGTGGACCTTGTTCATGTCAATGTGGGGAACCGGTTGATCATGTAGTTTGTTTTGGGTCATTGCAGTTTATGCACCCACAACCAGGGGGAGCTTGTCAACTTTTTTTTCCGTCAGTTAGAGCCGTTTGAGGTTGATTTGTTGCACTTAGTATTAATGGGTGACTAGACACTAAAATAGACAAGGGGCAGGGAGCTAGTGGGAGGTCATTGAGCGATTGAAGTTTGGGTGATCTGATAAGCAAATTTGGGCTCTTTGATAGATAATGGGTCGTACAATACTTGAAGACATGATGTCTTATTCATTCTGAGGCCAGTCATCATTGACATAACAAGTTTTCCCAGTGTACCTGGGACCAGGTACCATAGTTGTGCCATATAATTATATAATAATAATCCAAGAGAATATTATTTGAACATTTGTAGTATTATTCATTTATAGCAGAGACAGATTATGAATCTAAGTAATTAAATGCTAATTTAAAAATTTGGACCAAAATCCACTTGACTATTCCTTTGTTCCACGCTCGGCAAGTTATTTAAAGGACAAATTAGAAATATATGTCCATGAAAATATTGTTGCGATACATATTTCAGTTCAATGTCTTGCTGTTCATTATATCACATTCATTAGGTGTATGGCAATGACTTTTAACATGAGTGAATAATTGAAAAATGTAACCATAATAAATATAAAACTAAAATGAAAATGTTAAAAAAACAAGTTAGATATCCCGCCAGTCTCCTATGGCGTGGAATGTGATTACTGCTTCTTTGTTTCCTGGAAAGTCTCTGTGTACCGGCAGACGATGACTCGTGTACTGCCACTGTTATGCATACCACACTTTGAGTAGCACTAGCTTAGACCATTTCTACCTTCCAAAATATGCCAAAAATTCTTAATCATTAAATAGATGGCCAAAAGTTCTCTAGAAAAGGTACTGTAGTTCCTTTGAGCTGTTGTACCATTAAGCAGATACAAAACCAAACCTGTTACTCCTTTGAATTTCAAAAGTCAGATTTATTATATTCTGTTTATTTTGGAACAAGAAAAAAAATTCCATGTCCTCTCCAAAATTAAAGAAAATCATAGGCATAGAAATTCAAGATGAGCATGGACACTTGAGGCATCAATTTATGAAAAACCTAATTCTCTAGCGACAAGGTGTGTGTTATTGTGGAAGCTACTAAAATTCAAAATGGATAATCAGTCATATTTAGTAATAAAATGTGTGATGTATCTTAAGCAAAAGCAGTTGATATACTTTAACAAAGGTTCACTATAGATAAATAACATTGACTGTTTGGTCATCTTGTCAATTTAGAAGAAAGCACCAAAGAAAACTCACTTTAAAGTGAAATTATATTACATATGTTGGGTTGTTATTGAAAAACCTCTGTGTACCTTGGGGAGCACCCAAACATAAATTTGAGGTAATAAGTGAAATAAAGAGGGGGTGGGGTACAAAATAATATTCATAACAAACGTTACATAAAAATAGTGTTATAGATTTGAAACAATTCAAGAACAGCTTGAAGACGAGATGGTGATGACCTTAAGAAAAGCTTTATTCAATAAAAGACGCCTACACTATTGGTGTCTCTCCACATCAATCTCTTCTCCAAAATCCATCAGAATATATATAAGAGAAAAGGTATGTTCCTTTGTATACAACAATTTACATACAAAGCACAAAGGAAGAGTTCATTTCATAACACATAGTACTTACAAAGAATGATTGACTTAAAAGTAAACATTTCTACAATGAGCAAGAAAACATATCACCGTGTCATTATTATAGTTCTTATACAACAAGTGTATGAGTCTGGATGTTGGTTGTAACACATCTGACTGCTAGGAGAAGTGTTTTATATAAATCCCTACACATATGTGATAAGAAACAAAAAATATGGGAGCCTACAATAAAAAGTTCTGACAAAATAGTTTGGAGAATGGGAACTAAAGAAACACTGAAAGGTCAGCTGGGTTGTGCATCCAGACAAATTGAATGCCAAAAATTGAAACTTAAATCTAAGCATCCCTGCATTTTCAGTATTTCTCTTGATATATAATTATGACCAACATTTGTTAGTATTTCCTACCCTCCTCTGTGATCTCATCAATAAAAATCCTTTTTGAAGAAGAGCAATACTCATGACATGAGATCTTTTCCATTTTGTTATTCGATACTTTCTAAGCTATAATGATAAATGAGTCAGATCTATGAAAATGCTTTGAAGCAAGAGGCTGTATATATGTTTGTTGAAAAAGAAAGTCTGTAACAAAAAAGGGAATAATGTTCATAGGAAAACTTTGTAAGACAGGTCAAAAAATGATTGCATGTGAAGCAAAGTTGTTTCAAGCAAGAGTATGTATATGTGTTCTTTGAAACAGAAACTCTATAGCAATATAAGTGTACATACATCAATATGACTGAAAGGAAAGAAAGGAACAATTAAATGAATATAATGAAAATATATACTCAGTTATATGTGCACCAGAAGTTGCTGTGTGGTGGCTTGAAGACTGTTGTGGTGCTGCTGACTTTCCGACGTAAAATGGACAACTTCTAGTGTTTCTTCTGCTTGGTGTCATGAATTCTCTCCTTTATGTCGACCCTAAGCAGCTCTGCACATCCACGGGTGTGAATTTTATTTTATTTGAAAGGAATTATTTTATTGGCTGAAAGATGTTATGCAGTATGCTTTCAATTACATCCACAATGGAAATATATGACTATTTAAATTTTAGTTTTTTTGGTGGACTAAAGCTGAAATATATATGCACATGAGTTTCAGTTCACCCTTACTTAAAGTTCCTACAGGTTAAACCATGAAATATTTTGTCTTTGAACTGCTGGAATGTCTGCGCTGCATTATGAAGATCAAATGGCATCCTTGTAAATTCGACAAGTCCAAACAGTGTTGTTACTACTGTTTTATGTATATTCTCATCTGCTACTGGCATTTTGTAGTAAGCTTGTAGGCTTGCTGAACAGTTGCCTATGGGTAAGAATAGTGGTCATGAATTCTGACTGCATTCAAGTACTTAAAATTGCCGCATACTTGCCAAATCAAATTGTCTTTGAGTATCAAATACATTGGTGATAACCATGAACTTTTTGAGGATCAAATTACTCCTTGTTGCAGCATTTTCTCAAAATCCTCTTTGGTAAACTTGAGTCTATCTGTTCAGAACCAGCATGGGAGAAAGTATATTGGCTGGCTTATGGTTTACATCTGATGTCTTTTTAGCATTGTAATTCGGGCATATGATATTGGAGCCTAATAATCCTTTTATATATCAGAGTATTAGCTGTGAAGAATTTTTGTCACTAAGTTCCACATTATTGAACCAGTCCTGTATCATGCTTTCATTGCACTTTCATGTTAGTTTCATAATGGCTTCTTTGAGTGTGTCTTGAGGCTAATTCTTAGGTATCATTTCTAACAAATCAGTTACTTCATTTGCAACATCTGTTGGTAAATTTTCAACTATATAACAATAATGTGAGCATTGGGATGTTATCCTGTTTGCATTAAATCTTGCTTCCATTTGTAGGAACCAGGTTTTTATATTGGTCAAATTATATGTTTATAAGGTTTATTATAAGTGATATCATTGTTGGATATGTAGCAGGGTCATATTCCATACTGAAAATGGTTACTTGAGGGAATTTTTAATGTGAACAAATGTGACATGTCAAAAAATGTTTGCTTTTGTCTAAACTTTTTTTAAATGGTCTTCACCATTAATTGAGAATATTATTTTTTCTTGTTAGAATGATGTGTTCAATTTTTTTGTGAAAAGATACTTGTCATTTGCATGTGACCCACACATCAGTTAGTCACCATTTGTTGTGGTCACTAATTT